>JACEFZ010015790.1:0-285000 GCA_014155875.1 Cepaea nemoralis | reverse complement strand
TACACAAGAGATTGTCCTAGCCACCACACAGTTATACACAAGAGATTGTCCTAGCCTCCACACAATTATACACAAGAGATTGTCCTAGCCACCACACAATTATACACAAGAGACTGTCCTAGCCACCACACAGTTATACACAAGAGATTGTCCTAGCCTCCACACAGTTATACACAAGAGATTGTCCTAGCCACCACACAGTTATACACAAGAGATTGTCCTAGCCACCACACAATTATACACAAGAGATTGTCATAGCCACCACACAGTTATACACAAGAGATTGTCCTAGCCATCACACAATTATACACAAGAGATTGTCCTAGCCACCACACAGTTATACACAAGAGATTGTCCTAGCCATCACACACTTATACACAAGAGATTGTCCTAGCCACCACACAGTTATATACAAGAGATTGTCCTAGCCACCACACAGTTATACATAAGAGATTGTCCTAGCCACCACACAATTATACACAAGAGATTGTCCTAGCCACCACAGAGTTATACACAAGAGATTGTCCTAACCTCCACACAGCTATACACAAGAGATTGTCCTAGCCACCACACAATTATACACAAGAGATTGTCCTAGCCACCACACAGTTATACACAAGAGATTGTCCTAGCCACCACACAGTTATACACAAGAGATTGTCCTAGCCACCACACAGTTATACACAAGAGATTGTCCTAGCCATCACACAATTATACACAAGAGATTGTCCTAGCCACCACACAGTTATATACAAGAGATTGTCCTAGCCACCACACAGTTATACATAAGAGATTGTCCTAGCCATCACACAATTATACACAAGAGATTGTCCTAGCCACCACACAGTTATACACAAGAGATTGTCCTAGCCACCACACAGTTATACACAAGAGATTGTCCTAGCCTCCACACAGTTATTCACAAGAGGATGCTCTGTCTTGATCTCAGGGATTCCTGTACATGTAGAAGTATATTTGCATTGAAATGGCGGACTGTCAAGCTAAACTACAGGTAGAGATAAATGTAGCCAAATGTGGGAGAACATGAGATGACATCAAATGAGCAAATGTATAACAGAGGAATGGACTACAATGTGAGATCAAAGCTTGGGGGGGGGGGGGGGGGGGGGGGGGGGGGGGGGGGGGGGGGGGGGGGGGGGGGTGGGGGGGGGGGGGGGGGGATGGCCCATTGTTCGTAACACATTGTTCAGTATTCGCAAAAAGAAAGTGTCCAGAGAAACTTAACATTATCATGTAACAGGACTTACTTACTGAGACAACAACGTGAATTGAACCGCCTTCGCTGTAAAGGGAAGCAGGCACCTGTTGAATTTGTCAGAAGCAGAATCAGATTCGTACGTTTCTATTTGTTCTCGGGCATATCCTTTCACAGGACATCACTGTCAACATCAAGCATCTTTCAGATGATTGTTGATTTCTTGGCAAGATTACGCTCAGTAGTTTGCCATTGCTTTCTGAGCGACCGGCTCACATACCTCATAAGTTACCGACGCGGAGAGAACCGCTACCGATTCTCGCAAGACGTCACGTTACTCACGAGAGTATACGGGAATTACGGGAGAAAGATCATGTAAACCCCTAACCTAGGGTACGGTACTTAAAAAAGCTAGTTGCAATATCCTTACATTGACGGCACAAAGTTCAAAAACCAGCATTCTTTGCTTTTGTGAGCTATTTACGTTCAATAGTTTGCCATTGCTTCCTGAACGACCGGCACCCATACCATTTTGTAAAAAACCAACATAAGATGATCTGCTGCCAAATCTCCCGCAGCTGTGTTTCGAACGCAGGGTATGCGGAATTTTACGAACTGCGTGCATAAACCCTTCGCCACGGAGCCGGTTACTACATATACTATATGATCATCAGTATATCATTCTCAACCATGTGATAGACAGTCTCATTACATATACAATATATATCAATATAACATATTGAACAATAATATCTATAAAATATTATACGCAAAAAGAATGCTAAACTATGTTCAATGATGAACTAGGTACAACGTTTCATAAATATTAATTATATCCGAGGACTATTGATTTGAACATGGAAAACAAAAATAAATCAAACAATCAAAGAGATCACTTTGTTAAATGCTTACAGTTTAGCTTACAACTAATTCTGCACACGCCATACAGACAGAAACTGACGATTTGTACTAACTATAGCCATAATGAAAGTGAAACGACTGTGTCTGCGCGCGCGAACATATGACATTCTCAAATTAACGAATTCTATAAAGTGATAATTAAGAAAGAGATAGCCTTAATTAAATCTTTCATTTGACGGGGGGGGGGGGGGGGGGGGGGGGGGGGGGGGGAGACTGATGAGTATTCTGGAAAACATGTTTCCCAGAAGTGAATTATTCAATCAAACACAGGGACTATCCCGTCTGGCAACCCTATATTCGCATCGAGCATACAGTGCTAGATCCATTATTTTACAGACCAAACGGCACTCGGTGGCTGACGTGGTCAGTGGTAAGATCAAGTGTAGTCATCTGCACTTTGATCTAGCTTGGCCACCAGCCGAGGCGATTATTAAAATTACAAGCAGCGACTTGGAACTTCATGGGGCGGCTCTAGTCCCTGGGGAACCTTGAGCAAGTAATTATTTTTAACAAGGTCAGTATAACAGCTGTGGATTTAACCCCTGACCAGCAGGTCAGCAGGCCACAACACTACCTGGCTCCGAGGGTCGATAAAAGGTGTGGTGCGTGATGATAGTGATGAGATCACGTAAAGAATATGGTAGACGGAATAGAAGATGTGGTAAGTGCACAATGTAACATCACAACATTTCTAACAGGGAGACCACTCACAACACCTACATGCATCAACAACGATACACCAACAACGATCTAAACCAGTGGTTCTCAACCTTTTTTGGCCCATGCCTCCCCCCTTACCATATGTTCAGAACGCCACCACCCCCCCTTCGAAATTGCTCCCTATGAATTTCCCCCCCCCCTTTTACACTGCATACATAAAATGGAAGCTAAATTTAATAACACATACTAGAACAAGTCTAGATATTTACATAAAACGTGATTTGCGAGTCTACTTACGTTGTAAAACGAATTTCATTAGGGAAGTACAGAACCGTAAAATTTAGAGGGAAAAACAATATCAAGTAATTGGCTCTTGTATTAATGCAATCTTGATATAATCTTAATTCCTCTCCCCCCCCCCCCCCCCCCCCCCCCCCCCCCCCCCCCGGAAACCCTAAAATTTCCCCAGGGGGGTATTTCCCACCGGTTGAGAACCACTGTTCTAGACGATACTCACATTATTGTTCGTACAATGTTCGTAAGTTGCAGGAACTGTCTACAACCCTTTACGACAAAAGCAATTGGACAAAACAAGAAGAAAAAATGTAAGTAATAGCGTTTTTTTTTTTTTTCCTTTTCAGAATGTGATTTATTAGGCAATGTTAGTTCAGTGGTTTGATATTTCTTTCTGAACGACCGACGCCTCATACCACCGAAATCAACGCAACGCGGTCTGCTTCTAAATGGCCGGCAGTTGATTTTTAACTGTCGACTAGTTGTGTCTGGGAATTGTGAAACTGCGAGTCGCATTATCCCCAAAGCCACTGAGTAGTAACGTTTTATTTACACAATTCGTAATGACCAGGGACAATATGTTTACAATGTTGGTAAATAATGTCAAACATATTGTTAAGTAACAGGCATGACATATTTCAACGTTGGTAAGTAATAGTGGTACTATGTTTACAATGTTAGTTTAATAACAGGAACTGTATTTTTACAATATTCAGTAAGCAGTGAGCCAATCTGTGTACTGTGCTCATATGAAATAGTGGCATTATATTGACAATGTTTGTATGTAATAGTGACAATATGTTGGCAATGTTTTTATGGAATAGAGGCATTGTGTTGACAATGTTTGTATGTAATAGTGACATTATGTTGACAATGTTTTTATGGAATAGAGGCATTGTGTTGACAATGTTGGTATGTAATAATGACATTATGTTGGCAATGTTTTTATGGAATAGAGGCATTATATTGACAATGTTTGTATGTAATAGTGACATTATGTTGACAATGTTTGTATGTAATAGTGACATTATGTTGACAATGTTTGTATGTAATAGTGACATTATGTTGACAATGTTTGTATGTAATAATGACATTATGTTGGCAATGTTTTTATGAAATACTGGCATTATGTTGACAATGTATGGATATAATAGTGACATTATGTTGACAATGTTTGTATGTAATAATGACATTATGTTGGCAATATGTGGATATAATAGTGACATTATGTTGACAATGTTTGGATATAATAGTGACATTATGTTGACAATGTATGGATATAATAGTGACATTATGTTGACAATGTATGGATATAATAGTGACATTATGTTGACAATGTGTGGATATAATAGTGACATTATGTTGACAATGTGTGGATATAATAGTGACATTATGTTGACAATGTTTGTATGTAATAATGACATTATGTTGACAATGTGTGGATATAATAGTGACATTATGTTGACAATGTTTGTATGTAATAGTGACATTATGTTGACAATGTGTGGATATAATAGTGACATTATGTTGACAATGTTTGTATGTAATAATGACATTATGTTGACAATGTGTGGATATAATAGTGACATTATGTTGACAATGTTCGTATGAAATAGTGGCATTATGTTGACAATGTTCGTATGAAATAGTGGCATTATGTTTACAATGTATTATGTATTAGTGACATTATGTTTACCATGTTCGTATCAACTAGTGACATTATGTTTACAATGTTCTTAACAAATAGTGACATTATATTTTACAGTGTAATACGAGAGAAGGTCAATAAGCAAAGCCTCTTACTTTTATATATGTAAATACTTTATCGGTTTGCAATTTATTAATTTAGCGGGATCCCTCAAACACTCTTTTGCACTGCGCATCACTACCAACCTGTTTCAGTCACAGATTGCGCAACAATAACGGTTTACAAATGGTCACCAAAGAAGTTCAGTTAAAGCAACGTAATGTAATCAATCAATCAATCAGGTGCCATCTCCGCAATGAAGGTTGGCTGCAATGGATCTCCAACACTGTCTGTCTCTCGCCTTGACTGTACATTCTGTCCGGCTGATGTTCGTCCATCTCTTGATGTTATCATTCCACTTGTATCGTTGTCTACCTCTTGCTCGCTTGCCCTCAACCTTGCCTTCCAGTAGGGTTTTTATAAGAGTATCATGTCTTTTAACGTGGCCAAAATATTTCACTTGTCTCCTCTTTATTTCTTCCATCTAGTCTCTCTTCATTCCCAGTTTTTCTAGGACCTCTGCATTTGATTGTTTTTGTTTCCATGAAATACGACCTATTCGTCTGTATATCCACATCTCCAGGGTCACCCAGGGGCACTTAGTTTCATCTTCGTGCCAGGGCATGCTGGAGGAAATGAGCAGGCTGACAAGCTCGCAGGTAAGGCTACTGTGGAGGGCGGACGCGCCATGGACCAGGCCGACATTCTGAATGCTCTACGAGAAGTAAGACTTTTGCGAGAAGCAATTTATGACTGTGAATCTTCAACCATGGCAAGACTGCGAGAACAGCAAATTAAAAGCGGGGTGGCCAAACAAGAACACTACGCAGGAAGCCAAAGAAGATCGATAAACCAACACAGAACTGGTGTCGTTAGCCGCTACACTCTGCGGGATTTGCTGAGGAGGGGATCCGAGCACTTATGGACTGAATGGTTCGCTGTGCAATGAGGATGATCTGTCGCCTAACTAACTAACTATCATCTCCAGGGTTTCTATGCGACTTTCTAGTTGCTTGTTCAATGTCCAGGCTTCCGCACCATGCAGTAGCGTTGAATATACATAGCATTAGACAATTCTCATTTCAATGTGTTATTAATCTCTCTAGATGTTAATACTTGTCAAAAACCTGAATGTACATAGGCATGCTGGTCACTTCATTCATACCTCACGATCACAAACACGTTTCGTACGAATGGTATATAATGAATCAGGATTTATTCTACATAATATACAGCTCGTTTCTCGAGCATACATAAATGGCATTCAATACTCAAATACATTCTTTACACTCGCTACGTATAACTGCGCCCTTTCTAAGCTACACAGATGGCGAGAGTAAACACACAGGTCTTGTCGCTCTAACTGTCGGGTCCGGTCTGCCTGAATTCACAGGTCTGGTTCAGCTACTGGTCCTCAGTTCTCGTGCGGTCAGCCGCACGGCGTGCTGAGTCACTTGTCACGCAGTCCAGTGGTCCAGTCCTCGTTAACTTTCAGCTGTACTATTGTTCAGTCTGTTTACGGGTAGTCCCCGTGGTTAACGTACTCTGTCCTCTCTCGGGAGGTGATCTCGTTATGTCCTAGTTATGTCCTAGCTATGACACGTGCGTGTCCTGTCTAGGTCCTGTCCTAGAGCTGTTTGGAGTTCTATCTCCTTATACTGTCTTTCTCTATCTATTCTCTTGTAAAGGTCCTTATCTATGTCCTGTCCCTGTCCTTTCCTTTCCGTCTTTGTCCTACTTCTCTCTATACATATCCAGCTCCTTGACAATACTGATTTCATGCCGTTGAAAGCATTTTTGGCCATTCCTATTCCCTTTTTGATTTCCATTTCACTTCTGTTATTATATGTCCAAGATAAGAGACACTTGTTACTTGTTCTAGTATCTGCCCATATATTGTGATATTCATTGATGACCCTTCCTTTTCACTACTAATTATCATAGTTTTTGTTTTTTGTATGTTAATAATTAAGCCACATTCTGCACTGTGCCTGTTTACTTCTTCCACTAGGTCTTGGAACTCTTGCTCACTGTCTGCTAGTAACACGGTATCGTCAGCATATCTAAGATTGTTTATGATTCTTCCATTGATGTTGAATCCAGGCATTTCAACTTTTTTAAAAATTCTTTCTGTGTATAGGTTGAAGAGGCTTGGGGACAGTACACAACCCTGCCGTTCTCCTCTTTTTATCTCTATAGGCGACGAATAGTTATTACCGCACACTAATAGACGCCACTTGTTCCCAGTACAAGTTACTAATAAGTCTGATGTCCTTTCCGTCTACTCCTATATCTTGAAGGCGCGTAATTAGTCGTTCATGTTGTACTCTATCAAAAGCTTTCTAGTTAGTTAGTTAGTTAGTCGCAGTTCCAACTTCACAGCAACGGGTCGTCCCCATTATGCTCCATTCCTGTGCCAGTGAATATCACACAAAATGCTCCCCACTGCCCAATGTGAAAAGTGGAAAAGACAGGACTCTCGACAAAAAACAGCCCGCACAGATCTCTGTGCATAATGCCGCCAGAATGCCAACACAATAGTCCCCCACAAAACACCCAGTTCATTTCTGATGGAATCAGCAGTCATTTTCCCATCTGGATGTTTCCTAGATGTTCACCCACACAAATACAGTTCTTCGTCGACAGTAGTGGCAGTCAACCAGAAGCCCAGCAGCCACGCATTTCTGCATAAGGCAAAAACCGGTCAACTCTGGGACATAGCCTTCCGCCATCGCTCCGAACATGCAGTCACGTTCCAAAAAACCTCGGGCAGATTAAAAAGCATTTCACACCAAACTCACAGCTCACAGTGTCGCGCCACGCACTCACTCAGTAGCAGGGCGACGGAACCATCAAGCCTCCTTAGTCGCCTCTTACGACATGCGTTGTAGGCTGCAGTGTTGCTATTCTATTCTATCAAAAGCTTTCTTGTAGTCTATAAAACAAACATATATACTTTTATGAACTGCTATATATTTTTCAATTATCATCCTCAAACAGATAATTGCTTCTCTGGTGCCGCTGTTTTTGCGGAACCCAAATTGTTACATAACTCAGGCGGTATATCTCCAGTATTATATATTGAGTTCAGCAGTTTGGTGACTTTGTCTATTCCATATTCTTCTATGGCATTGATCATTTCTGTTGTGATGTTATCTGTACCCGGAGTCTTGCCAGTTTTCATATGGTTAAGAGCATTCTTGGGCAAGGTGGAATACCTGTTCAGACCCCCCCCCCCCCAACAATGTAGCGTGAAGCCATGCGAGCAGGTGGTGTATTGGGCTTGGGAGCAGCCGACAGATAGTTGTTGGTTATGGTTTCAAGTCAGTGACTGTGGGCAGAGGATCTCTCAGTAGAGACAATGGCTACGGTCATCCGATCAGTATGGTCACTGCCAGGAAGGAAGAATGGTAGACTTCCCTCCTTATTGATTCCCGGGCAGAGGAGGCTCGTCAGCCTTGGTTGGTATCTCTTCTAAGAGAGGGAGCTCTAAATCTCAATCCTCCGCTGCCTTGCGGGTATACCCATATGGGAAAGGCTTCGGGAGTAAACCCTGAGGACAAATCCGGAGATGGATTAGCTAAGGCAGTTCCATGTTGTAAACAACATAGCTTTGGCAACTCCTGCGACGGCACTGATGCCAAGTTGCATTGGCTACTGCCTTTCCCTTGGTCAACATCGGCGATGTGGAGAGGGGGAACTTGCTACTGGGCAACAGCTGGTTCACCGATTTCCTTTGCCCAGGCTTGTGCCCTGAAGAGGTCACTTCAGCACCGCGTAAAGCGGTGACACAACACGGGAAGTAGCATTTGCCGGTTATAAGTCTTAATGCTCGATTGGCGTAGAGCAAGGCGCCAGGGGCTACTTCCGACGGTGAGAAAGATCATCGTATCTCACTAGACAGCTACCGCCCGCCTAAGCTGAGTATCCCCCAGTCAATAAGGTGTTGTCTCGCCACGGTTCATCTGCTCCTGAGGGTGTGTAGGAGCTTAGGGGGAAAATCCTGACACATGGACCGCAATCTATACTCCTAACAACAAGAAAAAACAAAACACCCGGCCCTAAGGCTAGGAACATGGAACGGCAACTCTTTCGCTGCATATTACGAAACTGGTTTTCTGGTCCTTTGTTTCCACAAAGAAGTACTTTACTCCCAATTCTTCATTGACAACGCGACACTCGGCGTCCACTTTTCTATTTTCAGTAGCCATATTGAAGTGTGAAGTAAACGGGATCTGAAAATGAAAAAGACATTGAATTAGAAACATAAATATAATCCTATTGAAACACAAGAAAAGCAGGGGGCTAGGGGTCACTGGTGAAGATACGACTCACCAACGATACATATAAAGCTTTTAGGTACCTTTGGAAATAGAATATATCACATAATAAGGTTTGCAAACTATATAAATAGGGCCGGTCTAAATAAACAGACTAGAGCAGTGCTTTTCAACTGGGGTTCTGCGAGTGGCAGTCACGGGTTCCCCCGAAACAGACCGAAATTGCCTAAATGCAACATGTCTGCCCATCTTGTTTATTACATAATGTAGGACAGACACTTGAATCATCGCAAACAGTGCATTGAGCAGCGTAAACATTTGCGTAAGAATCTGCTTCAGCAGAAATGTTGACAAACACTGGCCTAGAGACCAGCTCGATTAACACCTTGATCGGGGAATTTTTCGGAGCTTGTGATAATATTATCGCAATAACACGAGGCTCATGTGGCATGTTTATGCTATGTTTGCTACTTTATTGCCTCTCTTCACACTTGTAGTTCACTTACCTATCACTGTCGGACACATAAATCTTTGTTAAATAGTATAAATACCTATAAAATGGATGACAGGCAAAAAGAAGTAAATATTTCTGGAGCGGTGGACCTGTGTTGACAACCGGATGCATCTTGGGAAAGGAAAGATGTGTGTTTGTGTGTATTGCCATGGAAACCATGGTAACGTCAGAGCATAGGCGAATGTACAACGAGCCGGAGAAGGACTTGGGCCGGCGTGAAATAAGCAAAAATTACAATAAACAAGAAAACTTAGATACAATAATTTAAAATTGAACATAATAATTTTAAGGCACAGAGCAGGCAGGTCTCTGCAAGTGTGAAGATCTCCTAGTAATCTAAACATAATATTTAAATTAAAATTGTATCACAACGTCTCGTGTTCGTTTTATCAAGCAAACTCGAGTACCATCGGCGGGCCTGATGAACTGACGTCGCGGGCCGGATCCGACCCGTGGGCCGTAGTTTGGTGACCCCTGAAATAAGGGTATCGTGCTCGACGCGTTATTTTACTGAGACACAAACTTGAAACGCAAAACCCAGAAACCACAATGATGCGCTGTGTACGTCTTGTTCATCGGTTGGGAGTAGACATGTTCTGTGTATTGAGGACTATAGCAGATGTCAGGTACGTAGATTCTACTGGCAGATCAAGTTTGTGCGTGCGAATGCTACCACCCGTCTTCTCTCCCAGGGTAGATTCCTTTATCTTTTAGTACTGAGGAAGAGGTGGTCTCCGTACAGTGCAAACTTGTGTCAAATTATTCCAGTTCTCAGAACTGATAGGTTAATGAGCTAGTGATGTTTACATATGTCTGTTAATGTTATCTGCAGTCTATTTCTTAGCCTCCTCCTTCTCCACCCTACGTAAGCTTGTGCTATAAAACTTGTGTAGAACCTCAATTGTTGATTATTCTTCTAACATGTCTCCACCGAATCAATCATTGCAGTAACTCCGTGGGGTAGGGTTTTGGAAGTGGGGAGAGTTAAACAATTAGCCGTTGTTTTATTTAACATGTATTGTTTTCTAGGCATGGTTAGACATTAATCTGTTTTAGGAAAGGGTATTTTGAATTTAACAATTGCAGGTTTGCATGGCCAAATGGAAAAGAGAGCTCGTTCTCAAACATCCGGTGTGTTGATGCCGAGGCAGCGGGTTCAACCCTTACACTGGTCAGTTGAACTAAAATGCTGACTTCTCGCCCTTGACTTGAGAACGTAAATTACAAATAGCTCTGAAGACAGAGTGGGTTTGTCTGATGGCGGGGACACTGGTAATGGGGAATGCTAACCCACATGCAAATATCATTCCAGAGCTCTAGAAGTAGGAGCACGTGTATGGACTACGCTTGAGTTTAAAGCTAGCGAGCGCAAAGCAAAATACAAACAGAACATTTAACTAAATGGCACGTGCTAGGTCAAGGTCAAGTGTGAGTGCAAGGTCACGGGCAAAGTGTGAGTGCCAGGTCACGGGCCAAGTGTGAGTGCCAGGTCAAGGTCAAGTGTGAGTGCCAGGTCAAGGTCAAGTGTGAGTGCCAGGTCACGGGCCAAGTGTGAGTGCCAGGTCACGGGCCAAGTGTGAGTGCCAGGTCAAGGTCAAGTGTGAGTGCCAGGTCACGGGCCAAGTGTGAGTGCCAGGTCAAGGTCAAGTGTGAGTGCCAGGTCACAGACCAAGTTTGGGGCTGTATTGTCGTTAGTTGCGTGTCTTTTACAGACGTTGCAGTCAGCTCCAGCATTTATTGTTTTTTTGTGATTTACTAGGCATTTTGAGTTCAGTAGCTTGCCATTGTTTTCGAACCCTCGGATCGCTATGTCGGGGAATTTTGAAACTGCGTGCCTCACCCTAAACTACACCGCCGATACTGAGCTGCATAACTATGAAATGGTAACTTGTCCAGTCAATGTAACAATTGCTTAAAACAAACAAAAACCAAAAAAAAAAAAAAATCAAGTAAGACTGCTTACTTGATGCCAAGATGTTTGCAGTCTATAAATACTTATTTACAAGAGATCCTTTCAGCCCTAATTAAATTTGACATAATTTGACACAAATGGGTTTTCATAAGTTTGCTACAAACGATGACTAATAAATGTTTTCATTCATTAGTGCCCGCCTCCTTCCATGAATGTGGAAACTCACGCTAGAGGCAAGCCAGCGGTTTGTAGTAGTATAGGGGTGGCGACGGATGAATGCTGGGCTTGTATCGCAAGGAAAGGACGGGACTCGGTCGGGGTTAAAACAATATATATTTATTCACACCGCCTCGGTGAAGGAAATGGAGGGGGCGCAGTTGCCTGGTTGCTATAAATTGGTGGCGCTTCTGTTCCTTGACTTTACACAAATCGTCTTTACTACCTTGTACTTGGACTTGCAACTACAAAGGTCATAATTGGGCAAGATTATCCGCGCAAGTAGAGTTAACTAAAGGATTTCCGACATTTTCTGGAGCCGGTAAGCACTTTACTTATTTAGTCGACCTTTGTGTGTGTCATTGACCAAATAATTATCGGCATCACAAGAAATGATAACATAATTATTGGCATCACACCGAAATGATCACATAATTATTGGCTTCACAAGATATGGTCACATAAATATTGCCATCACAAGACGTGAAAAATGGGCATCATCATTTGTGTCTTCACATATCATTATCTTGAAGTGGTATATGCATATCATCAGTGTCACAACATGACGTGTATCTTAAACATCCGGTGTGCCAATGCCGAGGTAGTGGGTTCAACTCCTAAACTGGTCAGCTGGACTAAAATGTTGACTTCTCGTCCTTAACTTGGGGACATAAATTACAATTACCTGTGAAGTCGGAGTGGGTTCGCCTTATGGCGAGGGACATTAGTAATATGGGAAGCTAATCCACCAGCAGAAATCAGTCCAGTGCACTAGAAACAGTAGTATTGTATGGACTACGCCTGAGGTCAAAGCTGGCGAGCGCAAAAGAAAGCTAGAGAGAGGGAGTGGGGGAGAGAGGGGGAGGAAGAGAGGGAGAGAGAGAGAGAAAGAGAGAGAGAGAGAGAGAGAGAGAGAGAGAGAGAGAGAGAATAATGATAGATAAACAACAATTATAAAATAGGGAAGCACAGATCTATAAGGTAATCACGGAAATACAAGACAAGAGAAGATCGATATGGAATGACTGGGAAACTTTACAGCCACTCCAAAGGTTCAGATATTTTATGATAACCATGATTTGTTCTGATGGATCAAGACTGTCAAACTGTAGCCTATGTGGCAGGTGGCTGTGGTATATGCGGGAACATACATTAAGTAACTAAATATACAATGAGACTACTTTGCAACATAAAACAGAAGAAAATTAGCAAAAGTAATATTAGCAGGCCGGCTTCGTGGCTTAGAGGTTATGACTTTTCTCCGTAATCTCGTATACTCTCGTCGGTGACGTGATGATGGTGAGAATCAGCAGTGGTTCGAATCGCATTGGTATTGAGCCGGCCGCTCAGAAAGCAATGGCAAACTACTGAGCGTAATCTTGCCAAGAAATCAACGTACAGCTGAAAGATGCTGGTGTTGACAGCGATGTCCTGTAAAGGATACGCAAAAAAAAAATATATTAGCAGTGTACTTAGCCATACATAGCTGGCTTCTGACGATGGGGACGGAGAGCTTGTGGGAATGCCCCGAATGCTGTGATGTCGGTTCTTAAATCAATCAATCAATCAATCAATCAATCAATCAGCCATAAAATTGGACAACCAAACGGGACATTTTTAAAACATTACACAGCGTGTTAGATTTGCGTATTATCGCCCCTTCTGTTCAATGTGTACAGCGAAATAACAATGGCATATATAAAAGACATGCCAGGAATATTGGTATAATGTAAACGACCTGCGTTATGCTGATGACATGGTTTTGGTTGCTGAAAATGAAACAGTTACAATAAATGATAGATATAATTGCAACAGAAGGTTAAAACAAAGGTCTTAGTTATAATGAGTGAGTGGCACCTTGCAGTCTTGACAGCCCAAAGTATGTGAGTTGGAAAAAAAAAATAATAATAATAATAATAATAATAATAATAATAATAACAAAACAAGTCATAGTTATTAAAATAGTGTGTGTGTGGGGGGGGGGGGGGGGGAGAGAGGGGGGGGGGGGGGTTCTAGATGCAACATCAAAGTCAATGGATCAAGTCTGAAACAAGTGAATGTAATTACTTCGGTACTTCAGTAACAACAGGTGGAAGATATATTAAAGAGTTTAATCTAGAGAAGCTAAAAATGAAAGCAGCATTTCACAACATGAAGAATATTCTATTTGTAAATCGTGGTGCAAAAACGTGTTCGTAAGAGCTATATTAAGCCAATCTTGATGCCCGACAGGAAATCATGCACAATTAGAGACTGGAGAATAATTATCTGGAAGCTGCAGAGATGTGGTTTTATACAAGAATGAGGACACCGTGGACAGACAAGGGTCGTGTAAATGTTTTGAATTGAAAGACGTGAACTCACAAAAAGGACTGACTACTCGCACCGGAAGAACACAGTCCGCATACTTTAGATATATTATGAGAAAACGAAAGCTGGAGTACAACCTGACAACCGACAAGTTGGAGGGAGGCAGAGGCAGGAGGATGCCGAGAGGAGAGATGCTAGATTTAAAGTCATTGCAGTGTGGAACATCGATATCAGAAATGATTTTTAAGTGCACAAGACAGTTGTGGAGCAAACTGCCCCACTGCATGCCCAATATAATAATAATAATAATAATAATAATAATAATAATAATAATAATAATAATAATAATAATACATGTGTTTGGAGACATGTGTTACTGATCATATTTATCGTATTTACATTTTATTTATACCTGCTTGTCTCTTAGACTTGATTAGTGATTATGTCCTCAATTATTTGAACTATCATAATTATCTCCAAAATGTTGCTAGTGGTGTTGATTATATCATGTGGTGTTAATAACAATTCGTACCTCGAACATGTTTTATAACAACTATCGCTGATACGTATATTCTTTAACGGTTCGTTTCAATCAAATAATTCTCCGTAGTTTTACAATTATTATACGTTTGTTTTCTTAACAGTGTTGAAACAGTCTCTTGGCTTACCAAACGATTTGAACTGTTTAAGACACGGCACACTTTAAAGTGATTGGCTGTTCCTTTTAGATAAACAATTTTAAATAATAATAATAATAATAATAATAATAATAATAATAATAATAATAATGTTAAAAGTTAGTTGCATTTCCTTTCCAGCATGTTACATTCAACCCCAGCAGTGATTTACTATGCATTTAGATCAATAGTTTGTTATTGCTTTCAGAACGGCCAACGCCTTATACCACTGAAAATAACGCAAAGCGGCCTGCTTCCAAATCTCCCGCGGCTGATTTCAAGCCCTGGACTCTTTCACTAATCCCTAAGCTACAGCGCAGGTTAATAATAAAAATAACAACAACAATAACGTGTCCAGCGTGTCAGAGTTCGCCATTTAACAAGGAGTTATGGTTCAGGTCTACGTCCACGTCCCTTTTATGCCAAGGTATGACCAGGTATTTATCTATTTGCCACCTCCTTGCCATTTTCCCAGCAATTTTTCCATCTGTCACTAAGTTTTCAAATATAATTCTCCTCATAAGATCGCCACAAATTATTGACGGTCAACGTTTAATTTCTCTCATCATCTTACGGTTTCTCTTTGCCTCCTCCTTGCCATTTTCCCATCAATTTTTCCATCTGTCACTAAGTTTTCAAATATAATTCTCCTCATAAGATCGCCACAAATTATTGACGGTCAACGTTTAATTTCTCTCATCATCTTACTGTTTTCATTTTTCTGGAAGGACTGTCTCATTAGTTGTTCTGTCTCCCCCTCTCCCCATGGCATTCTTGGCATAAACCACATTTGCCATTAGACGTGTCGTACCTTGTCTTCTTGTTGTCCATGTTTAACATACATATAATAGCACAGGTTCTATACAGTACTTCAACACTTGCTATCTTACTGCATTTAGCAGCATTTTATTTGTGTTTATGTTTTCCATCTTAGCAACAACAAAATAGTTGCATTTGCTATGGCGAGTCTTGTTCTAATTTCTTCAACTCATCTTTCATCAGTTGTTGTGACCTTTCTGAGATAGTCGTCCCCGTTCACCTATTTAAGAATATTCCCATTCACATGAATATTGCATGGTAGTGTATCTTTCTTCTCAGAGATGACCTTAATCTCAGTTTAACATGTAATTCTAAGCTTAGCTGCTCACTGTAGCCAGTATCTGCTTCTACTAAATGCTGCATATTCCGTTCTATGATTGCACTCATGACTGTAGCATCTGTTACTGGTGTTATGTCCATGATGACTGTTCCTCTCATTTCTTTACAATTATACTTTCACTAGTTAAGGGGAAGCCGGTCTCTCTGGCCGAGGGGTTACAACACTTTATCCGCAATCACGTTTATCACGCAGAGTCTCGTAGCGGGCGAGAGCTGGGAGCGGTTCTACCCCCGCTGGTGACTTGCGGGATAACTGAGCCGGCCGCCCAGAAAGCAATGGCAAACTACTGAGCGTAATCTTGCCAAGAAATCAACAGACATCTGAAAGATGCTGCTGTTGACAGCGATGTCCTGTAAAGGATATGCGAATTGAAAAAAAAAAAATTTAAGGTGAAACAATCTGGTGACACTACTCTCTTGACAGGATGGTGTTGACCGGCTCCATTATTTGTTTGTTTGTTCTTGTGGTTTCAGGTATATGTTCTTTTCAAATCCAAGATCTTTCCTATGAATATGGAGATCTGTAAGCATCTGTATCATGTCGGCGTATCTAAACTTTATCGACAGTCGTTGTGTGGTAAATGTTTACTTCTGTCGAAAGCTTTATTAATGAGACATACAGGCATTTTATTCCTACCATTTACTTGATGATTCTTTGCAAAATCCTTGTGATATAATTTATTATGCTAATTTTTTTTTTTTTTTCATGGCTCCTGGTTTCTTCTTAATTGCAGCATATATAGGTTTATATAAGTAAGGATGTATGTCTCCGCTATCATATTTTGTATTCAGCAATCTGGTGATATGGTCTATTCCATATTATTCTAAGACTTTGATTATTTCAGTTATGATGTTGTCTGGACGCGAAGTATTGTCATATTTCATATAGTTAACAGCATTCTGAACTTCCATCTTCAACATATGTGACCCTTTATTATTATAAGGTATATAACACTATTCCTAGTGTAAACCGTTGTAAGTATTAGTTCATAAAAGTGTGCGAATTAAAAAGCGTTTTTCTTTCCCACAATACGTAGTTTTACATACTGCATTGTTAGTTAATCACTTAAAAGTATGTTATCTCGACAGAGTGTCTGCCCGTCTGTAGTTGTACGAAACAAAGATTGGTTAGATCACTTTCGAGTGTATCGATCTGACAAAATGTAATATAATATCATTACATGCGCGCGCGCACACACACACACACATACACACACACAGAGAGAGAAACAGAGAAAGAGAGAGAGAGAGACAGAGAGGGGGGAGAGAGACTTACACTACGAAAGGTATTTATGTAAACAATTACTAGGGGAAGTCATTAAGAAATATGAATTTTATGAATAATATTTTTACAATGTTGCAAACCAGACATTGTGTGTGCGTTATTTATCAACATAGTCCCTCTGCCTGGTAACACATGTCGTTCACCCATTCAGTAGCTTGTTAATGTTTCGTGGGGAGAAGTTTTTGGATGTGGTCTTAAATCAAGTTTTCACCGCTTCCATTACCCCGTTGTCAAATGCAAACCTCTGAGATGGCGCCAAGCCTCTACCGTGTGCTGGATATTTCAAGCCATCAAATTTTAAAGCACGCATATGCAGCTGTATTATGGCGGGCGTTGTAGTTCAGCAACAGTACTCCTTTATAGAGAAGTACCCAGCGTTTCGATCATTTCGCGGGCTTCAAGTTGTTCACTAGCTTGTCACTGTATCGAGAATTAATTAGTCACCGTTCCATCCCATTCCTTCACCCTGGTATCCTAAAAGATGGTCATCGTGACTTTTCCAGCGGATTCTAGGTCTTCCACCACGCGGTTCATCAATAACGTTTTGTTCTCCATTTTGAAATCTTTCTACCGATTCATATACTCTCCCCTGACGCAAACAACTGTCTCCACACTGAACCATCAATCGTCTGTAATAGTTTTCACAAGGTTTCACACCTTCTGAATACAGAAAAGAAAAAAAACAATAACGCCTCATTGGTCTTCCAAGGTGCAAGTCGATAATGGGGTGACAATTTTGTAATGCTATTGCGCTTGCACAAATTGCTCGAACCTCCATAGGGTAATTTGTGTTCTGAAAAAAAGATTTCGATGCACATTATAATAAAATTCATGATATTTAATTACTTTTCTCGAGTTTATTGGAAGTAGTGTGTCTTTTTGTAAGTTTTATATCAAGGGGAGATCACCACATTTATCTACGAAGGCTACTTGTATAGAGAATCACATCAGACGTTTGTGTGTGTGCGAGTGAGGTTATATGTTCAGAAACACTGCACATGTTTGTGTGTGTGAGGTTATATGTTCAGAAAAACTGCACATGTTTGTGTGTGTGAGGTTATATGTTCAGAAACACTGCACGTGTTTGTGTGTGTGAGGTTATATGTTCAGAAACACTGCACATCTTTGTGTGTGTGAGGTTATATGTTCAGAAAAACTGCACATGTTTGTGTGTGTGAGGTTATATGTTCAGAAAAACTGCACATGTTTGTGTGTGTGAGGTTATATGTTCAGAAAAACTGCACATGTTTGTGTGTGTGAGGTTATATGGTCAGAAAAACTGCACATGTTTGTGTGTGTGAGGTTATATGTTCAGAAAAACTGCACATGTTTGTGTGTGTGTGGTTATATGTTCACAAAAACTGCACATGTTTGTGTGTGAGGTTATATTTTCAGAAAAACTGCACATGTTTGTGTGTGTGAGGTTATTTGTTCAGAAACACTGCACATGTTTGTGTGTGTGAGGTTATATGTTCAGAAAAACTGCACATGTTTGTGTGTGTGAGGTTATATGTTCAGAAACACTGCACATGTTTGTGTGTGTGAGGTTATATGTTCAGAAACACTGCACATGTTTGTGTGTGTGTGGTTATATGTTCAGAAACACTGCACATGTTTGTGTGTGTGAGGTTATATGTTCAGAAACACTGCACATGTTTGTGTGTGTGAGGTTATATGTTCAGAAACACTGCACATGTTTGTGTGTGTGAGGTTATATGTTCAGAAAAACTGCACATGTTTGTGTGTGTGAGGTTATATGTTCAGAAACACTGCACATGTTTGTGTGTGTGAGGTTATATGTTCAGAAAAACTGCACATGTTTGTGTGTGTGAGGTTATATGTTCAGAAACACTGCACATGTTTGTGTGTGTGAGGTTATATGTTCAGAAATACTGCACATGTTTTGGGACTCAACAACCTGACATGACAGCTGTATGTTTATTGAAGTCTTTCCTCTTCTACCCTTGGATATGGAGGGATATTGAGACTTTACAAATTAATTTACTAACTGCGTACGGTGTATTATCGTGGTTTTGCTGATGGCGGACTATTTGGACGTGCCAGAACATTAAACAAGTGAAATAAGTGGGGTGGTTTAATTTTTGCGTTAGCTGGCTCTGGATTCCAGCGTAGTGCCCCCCCCCCACCCCTTACGTTCTACTACTACTAGTAGTTTCTGCTTCTCGTGAGTGCACTGGGCTGATTTTGCTTACTTGCTAGCTTTCCCTACTGCCAGTGTCCCTCGCCAACAGATGAACCCTTCTCAGACTTCAGGAGTACTAGTAACAAATGTCCTATATTAAGGACGAGAAGTCAACATTTACGTCCAACTGACCGCGGTCAGAAGACACAGTTTAAGCACGTTAAACCTTTCTGCCATACCGACCTCCTGTTATGTGATACAATTTTCCCTACACATTTAGTGTCTGAGGGTGTACACAAAGCACTGATATTTACTCAAACATTGTATGATGTTATATTTTCCCTACACATTTAGTGTCTGTCAGCATACACAAAGCACTGATATTTACTCAAACATTGTATGATGTTATATTTTCCCTACACATTTAGTGTCTGTCAGCATACACAAAGCACTGATATTTACTCAAACATTGTATAATGTTCAACACAGTTAATAATACACGGGTAATTACTGAACAACAGTCGCGCTAACTCGGTGGCTAGGTGGACCGAGCGTATGTGTTCAAATTCTCATCGAAGCGGATTTTTACAATCGACATCAAATCCCACGTCGATCCAGCCTAAGGTTGGTACCAGGATTCTTTTAGAAAGTAAAGGTGTTTGGTGTGGCATTGATCACAACACAACTCTTGGGAAGTAAAGGTGTTTGGTGTGGCATTGATCACAACACCACTCTCGGGAAGTTAAGGTGTTTGGTGTGGCATTGATCATAACACCACTCTTGGGAAGTAAAGGTGTTTCGTGTGGCATTGATCACAACACCACTCTTGAGAAGTAAAGGTGTTTGGTGTGGCATTGATCACAACACCACTCTTGGGAAGTAAAGGCGTTTGGTGTGGCATTGATCACAACACCACTCTCGGGAAGTTAAGGTGTTTGATGTGGCATTGATCATAACACCACTCTTGGGAAGTAAAGGTGTTTCGTGTGGCATTGATCACAACACCACTCTTGAGAAGTAAAGGTGTTTGGTGTGGCATTGATCACAACACCACTCTTGGGAAGTAAAGGCGTTTGGTGTGGCATTGATCCCAACACCACTAAAATGCCGATTGGTCTATACAAATTACGGGTTAGTGTGAGTGCTCAACAGACATGAAGGCTGTTAAACGGGTCCTTGACGTGTCTATTACGTGATACACATCTTACTCCCGTGTGTTGCCGGAGCCCATAAGGGAAGCAAAGAATAGCAACACTGTAGCCTACCACACATGTCGTAAGAGGCGACTAAGGAGGCTTGATGGTTCCGTCGCCCTGCTACTGAGTGAGTGCGTGGCGCGACACTGTGAGCTGTGAGTTTCGTGTGAAGTGCTTTTGAATCTGCCCAAGTTTTTATTTTTGGAACGTGACTGCATGTTCGGAGCGATGGCAGGTGGCTATGTCCCAGAGTTGACCAGTTTTTGCCTTATGCAGAAATGCGTGGCTGCTGGGCTTCTGGTTGACTGCCACTGCCGTCGGTGATGAACTGTATGTTCGTGGACTGTGTGGGTGAACATCTAGGAAACATCCAGATAGGAAAATGACTGCCGATTCCATCAGAGATAAATTGGGTGTTTCGTGGGGGACTGGTGTGTTGACATTCTGGCGGCGGCATTATGAACAGTGTATCTGTGCGGGCTGTTGTTTGTCGAGACTTCTGTCTTTTCCACTTTTCACATTGGCCAGTGGGGAGCGTTTTGTGTGATATTCACTGGCACAGGAACGGAGCATAATGGGGATGACCCGTTGCTGTGAAGTTGGAACTGCGACTAACTAACTAACTAACACATCTTAGCTTGGTGTCAACATTGTGTCTCTAGTAGATCACGTAGCAGGAACTTGCTGAGAGTGTGTGCAGTGTTAGGACCAGCATATTTGTATAGGCCTGAATGCACGGAAGAATGGGAGGTCGGTCTCCCCCCCCCCCCCCCCGTAGTCAACGACGAGAGCCGATACTCAAACAGTGTCCGACCGCGCTCACGCCATTGTCGGTGTAACGTCCTAACCGTTTATACAACGCACCCGCCATTTGTTAACACTCAGATATATTAATATTGTCTATAGCAACATGCGGATGTGGGACCACTCCAGAAGAAAACAGCGTCTGTTGATATTCAGTTGTACAGGGAATTGTTTAGAATGCCGTGGATCAAGAGGAAGAAGAATACTGACAGAGCGCTAGATCTAGACGTCGACGACAAGTGGCTCATTGACAGCATCATGTCTCTGAATCTGTCATACTTGGATCATATTAAAGGTCACAGTGGTTTAGAAAGGACGCTAATGAAAGACACCGTGACACGATATATATGTCACATTCCAAAACCATAGACAGGCTAATGGACAGGCGGACGAATGGACCAACCGAATGACAGGCAAGCAGGTTGATGGACAGACAGACAGACGGACGAACGGACCTAACCGACAGACAAATGTGTGAGATACCGCTCCAAGCTGTTGTATCTAACGTTTGTTGAATTTTAAGAAGACAGACAGACAGACAGACAGACAGACAGACAGACAGACAGACAGACAGCAGACAGACAGACAGCAGACAGACAGACAGACAGACAGACAGCAGACAGACAGACAACAGACAGACAAACAGACAACAGACAGACAGACAGACAGACAGACAGACAGACAGACAGACAGACAGACAGACAGACAGACAGACAGACAGACAGACAGACAGACAGACAGACAGACAGACAGACAGACAGACAGACACGGGTTTTAAGTTATTGTAGCTGATTGCTTGTACAAGCTGAATTATCAAAGAAGAGATAGTACAGTACAGGTCTATACACAGTGAAGCATTCTAATCTTGCGTTATCAACTCTACTGGTTATTTCAATTCTGCTTGTTATATCAACTCTGCTGGTTATATCAACTACACTGGTTATGTCAACTCTGCTGGTTATATCAACTCTGCTGGTTATATCAACTATATTGGTTTAAAAAAACTATACTGGTTAAATCAACTCTTCTGGTTATATCAACTTCACTGGTTATATCAACTATTCTGGTTATATCAACTATACTGGTTATATCAACTCTGCTAGTTATATCAACTCTGCTGGCTATATCAAATCTGCTGATTATATCAACTCTGTTGGTTATATCAACTCTAATGGTTATATCAAATCTACTGGTTATATCAGCTCAACTCTGCTGGTTATGTCAACTATAAAACTCGTTAGGTGTAGTCGAGGTTTTCAGGACATCGCAATCAACCCCCACCATGTATTGGCTGTTAATGAATCTCTGTGCTTACTTTACGGACTGTAGTTTGCCTTTGCGCTAGGGCTCTTCCCATGACGAAAATCAACTCAAGCAATCTACTTAAAAATCGCCCGCGGGTGACTTCGAGCCCTGTATGTGGGGATAATGAGACTTCCCCCACTAGACCTACGCCACTGAAGACGACATAAATCAACTCTATTGGTTATATACAACTGTTTGTTGGTTGGGGAGGGGTGGAGGTGGGGGAGCTTAGGGCGATGCTTAAAAGGCTTTTAAATGAAAGAGAGTCGAAGTTAGAGAGTTCAGATGAAAGAGACGGAGACATAGTAAATTAGAGGAGTGGGCTCTGACGCTAGAGAAACCCCTGTATAATTCATGAAAGTGAAAGCCTGGAAGCAAGAGAGGTGGACAGACAAAGAAATCAGACAGACGGGGAGTGGGCAGAAGAAATTATATTGTTGTTGTAGTGTCGTTAGCATCTGTATAGTCTCATAGGACTGGCAGTTTTTGGTCAGAATATTCTAATGAAATAAAGATGATATCAGGGATTTCCGAGTGTTTCAAATCGAAGCATACTGAGCGGCGCATTACAATGTTCAAAGCCATACAGAAAATGGTGCCAGCGATCTCAACCTACACAGAACATGGCGCCATTAATTCTAGTCATTTTAGGACAAGGCGCCAACCTCCTCACGTCATACATAACAGGTGTGTCAATGTTCTCACGTCATACATTATGAGGGTGTCGATGTTCTCACGTCAAACATTATGAGGGTTTCCATGTTCTCACGTCATACACAACAGGTGTGTCAATGTTCTCACGTCATACACAACAGGTGTGTCAATGTTCTCACGTCATACACAACAGGTGTGTCAATGTTCTCACGTCATACACAACAGGTGTGTCAATGTTCTCACGTCATACATTATGAGGCCGTCGATGTTCTCACGTCAAACATTATGAGGGTGTCCATGTTCTCACGTCATACACAACAGGTGTGTCAATGTTCTCACGTCATACACAACACGAGAGTCAATGTTCTCACGTTATACACAACAGGTGTGTCAATGTTCTCACGTCATACACAACACGAGAGTCAATGTTCTCACGTTATACACAACAGGTGTGTCAATGTTCTTACGTCATACACAACACAAGAGTCAATGTTCTCAAGTCAAACATGACATGAATGTCAATATTGTTCTCTCGTCAAACATAACAAGGGAGTGTTTAGGTTGAATATCTAGCAGGAAGTGATATGTTTGTATGTATATATTATATAGATTGTTTATATCTTACATTTGTCCACCAATCCTCAAACGCCCGAGGCACACCGTTGACCAGGATGAAGCACACCAGATAAGAAAGAACGAAGACAGACAGACAGACAGACAGACAGACAGACAGACAGACAGACAGACAGACAGGCAGGCAGGCAGGCAGGCAGGCAGGAAGGAAGGCAGGAAGGAAGAAAGAAAGAAAGAAAGAAAGAAAGAAAGAAAGAAAGAAAGAAAGAAAGAAAGAAAGAAAGAAAGAAAGAAAGAAAGAAAGAAAGAAAGAAAGAACGAAAGAAAGAAAATGAGTAAAGTCAGCTGTATGTATTGGATAGCTTTAACATTTCTGCTTGTAAGAGACAAAGAAGTTACGGAACATTTACGTATAAAGATGTTCAAGAATAACTTCCATTATTTTATCCCCGAAAATGTGTGATCGCCACTAATAAAGACGTGGGAATAATGTGTACACCTATAACAGAATAACTAATTTGAATGTCACAGTAATCCAGCATTTGAGGGGAAGTGCCGAATGGGGATGCGTGGTTGGCAGCCGTGATCCTGGGTGGTCTGCGAAGTGACAAGAAAATACAGGCATGAACCAGCAGGTGTCTGAAGGGATAAATGGTTCTAACTAGTCGTGTGTCTGCTCCAGGCAGTCCGGCATACCGCGTCTGCTAATCAGATCCTCGTTAACTAGTGACGACAACAGACTTAGGAAAATGGCGCTCGTTTCTGACTCCAGACAACCGGACACGAATCCGGGAAAACCAAACATGAAACCGAGATAACCGGACAGGACGTCGAGAACACGGGACACGAATCTGAGACGACCACGGGCAGTAAAAGTGTAGATCGTGACTAAATAAGGAACCCGAGAATGTTATTTCGTCCATCCTACTGTAGTGAGTTGATCACATAATCTTCTCGGATAATGACAACATATAAGAGGAGCCGTGTGGACTGTGGACGCCGTTAGAATTTCCTCGGCGCTGTGCAGCTTAAAGAGTAGGCTGAATAGGTAACTGCCAAGGCAAAGTTTGAAAACTGATATTTAGAATGAACATGCACAGCTGCCACTATGCGCTGCCTGGTAAGCTGAACAGCAGAAGGCACGATGTTGCTACTATATCTTGCCAAGTCAGTTCAACAGCGAATGACTTGATGCTGTCACTATCTGGTGCCTTGTAAGTTGAACAGGGATGACATGATGCTGTCACTATCTGATGCCTTGTAAGTTCAACAGTGAATGACACGATTCTGTCACTATCTGGTGCCTTGTAAGTTTAACAGTGGATGACACGATGCTGTCACTATCTGGTGCCTTGTAAGTTCAACAGCGAATGACATGATGCGCTCACTATCTGATGCCTTGTAAGTTCAATAGCGAATGACACGATTCTGTCACTATCTGGTGCCTTGTAAGTTTAACAGTGGATGACATGATGCTGTCACTATCTGATGCCTTGTAAGTTCAACAGTGAATGACACGATTCTGTCACTATCTGGTGCCTTGTAAGTTCAACAGCGAATGACACGATGCTGTCACTATCTGGTGCCTTGTAAGTTTAACAGTGGATGACATGATGCTGTCACTATCTGGTGTCTTGTAAGTTCAACAGCGGATGATATGATGTTGTCACTATCTGATGCCTTGTAAGTTCAACAGCGAATGACACGTTGCTGTCACTATCTGGTGCCTTGTAAGTTTAACAGTGGATGACATGATGCAGTCACTATCTGGTGCCTTGTAAGTTCAGCAGCGGATGACATGATGCTGTCACTATCTAATGCCTTGTAAGTTCAACAGCGGATGACATGTTGTTGCTACTATGTCTTGCCTTGTACGTTTAACAACAGATGACATGATGCGTCGTTATCTGGTTCCTTGTAAGTTCAACCGCAGGAGACCCGCACTGTAGTGATTAGAACAAGTACATCACTAGACGTGTCTATTAAGACCGTGTGAAACATTATATGGCTATCAGAAATGCTTCCAAGAGTCTAAAAAACAAATAACAATGTCATTATCTTAAGTAGTTGTAAACACCGTTTAATTATTTCCCACTAGGATTGAGCGAGATATATCTCGTCTAACCAAACAAGAACGAAGCGTTTGCTTCTCTTTTCCTCACCTGTTGTGTTTGTGTGTGGGTGTGTGTGTGTGTGTGTTTGTGTGTGTGTGCTTGCGTGCATGTGTGCGTGCATGTTGTGGTTCATTATAATCATCATCATCATCGTCACCTTCATCGACATCCTCATCATTACATCATTATCATCTAATAGCTTGTCTTATGAGGAACTTAGCCCTGCAAACAGTCATTTGAAATTTCTCTCTAGTACATCCTGAATCTATTTAATTAGTGGCCTTCCTCTACTCCTCATCCCCGTTACACCTTCCTCTATAGTTATCTTGTTCCAGAAAATCTTGTCTGTTTACATGCTCACAGATTTCATGTTCCTCATTGTTCTTTGTCTAGACACAGTAAACGATTAAATATATTACACACTCCAAAGCCTAGGATTGACTTATACAAAACAAGCATAACGTACTCTGCAGCTCAGCTGTGGAACAATCTTCCACAAGAAATCAAAGACATCACCAATCCCTATACATATAATCGCAAATTATTCGAACACTATCTCAGTACGGATTATCTTCCCCCTTAATAATACACATATTAATAATAATAACAAAACCCTAGTATAACAGCCAGTCCCATTTTGGTAGGCCAGTATATTCCACATGGCTAATAACAAGTGTCACACCATTAGCTAATATTACTAAATAGTATAGTATTGATGTTCGCATTTTGCCTATGCCTTTATAATGCATATCTTTTATGTTGTTGCTGTTCTCTGATAGCCTTGAATGATGTGTGAATGAAAGAATGTATGAAAGAGAGTGATAGAAGGGCAGAATGATAGACGGGCCTGCGTGCCCAATTCTTAACACTTTGAAAATAAAGTTTGTTCGTTCGTTCGGTCTTAATGACCAGTCTCCTCCAATACTGAGTCCTGATGGATAGATCTGTTTGTCCTACACCTCCCAATGAATGTGTAACACAATCCTGTAACATTTATATTTGAAGGCCTCGTATGCTTTTCATAAGTCAACATGGCCGGGTGGATTAATGAGCTTTAATTTAAGCTTACGACGCGCTGACGGTGGAGTACAGGGGTTCATTCTCGTTCAAGAAACAATTGCAAACTACCGTCCGTTAAATTGCCTAGTAAATCAACACGGGGTTGGGGTTGAGCGCAACGTCCTGCATAACCCATGCAACATTTTAGTGGGTGTGCTTTTCTGTTGATTTGTTAAATGCCCAAGTTTCACACTAGTATGCTACCACGGTACAAGAGTACAAGTTTCACATTAGTATGCCACCACGGTACAAGTTTCACACTAGTATGCTACCACGGTACACGAGTACAAGTTTCACATTAGTATGCCATCACGGTACAAGTTTCACACTAGTATGCTACCACGGTACAAGAGTACAAGTTTAACATTAGTATGCCATTACGGTACACGTTTCATACTAGTATGCTACCACGGTACTACGGAGTAAAAGTTGCACAATAATTTGCTACCACGATATCTTATGGCTGTGGGAACGTGGTTTCTGAGGAAAATGCAAAGAATACCATGGTGTGGACTGCACCTGGCACTGCATCCAGCAGGGTTAGGATCGGCTAGCCTCTCCCAGGAGGGATGAACAGTGAAAATTAGTAGCCTGCCGATGACCCGAAGATTATACAAGTCAACCTCATCTCAACGCGGTATAGACTGGGAAACCATGACCGCGAGGTCATGAGCTAACGGGACTAAGGCTCGCCATAGCGAATATACTCCCATGGTCAGATTTGTGTCCTAAACCTGCGACTGGCCTAGCAAGTAGGCAGGGGATCTTCATACTGCTCGTAGAAAAACTAAGAAGTATAAACGGACTGACCCAAATGGATATAGACCCGGCAATGTTAATGGAGTACGAGATAGATCAGCGATTCAACAAATAGGCGCAATGAACGTCTGCTGTTTTAATAGTATAGAAGAAGAACTTATAGAAACAATGGAAGAGATGATAACTGGACTGATGGGAATAGCGGACACCAGAATAAAATGGGAAGGATGCAAGGAGATCCACCACGGATACACATTTGTCTACTCTGGAGTGGAACAACAAGAAAGGGCAAGACACGGTGTGGGAATAGTCATTGAACCACGGCTAGCAAGAGGAATACTAGAAATAATATATATATCAGAAAGAATCATAACATTGAGAATAAATGGAAAAAAAAACACAATTACAACATATGTACGTATATATATATATATATATATATATATATATATATATATATATATATATATATATATATATATATATATAACATAAGCACCATGTAATACAAACAACAGAGCGGGCATAGAAGATCATCTTGGAGCAATTGGAGACCAATATAATGAAAGAAATGATAACGGAAGTAGACGGATAGAGCTATGCAGCCAACACGACCTCTATATAATAAACACATTCTATAAACAAAAAGAATTACAAATATACTTGGTATAAATGGAACGATCTAGATACTAAAAACCAAACTGATTTTATATTTAAATATTGAGCACAACCCACTACTGGCAACGCTGATCGTATTCTGGTATGAATCTAAGACCTATCCACGTCAATATGAAAGCACTATACTCGAGTTTCGCTCTCGTTTGAGCTTGTCAGTAGTGCATATCCCTGACCGGATCCGGAAACAAGCCCCGGATCACTGGCGTGTGTAGCGGGTGTGTAACCACGCGGCACACGCTGGACACGCCAAATTATCATAACAGAATATTACAACGTCACCCATCGTAGGCTATGCTCAAGATTGCCCAATCGCCGCGACTGACGTCCGTCAATCGATGTGGACCCGAACGATCAGGACTTCTCTCTGGCAAGGAACACCAGGCCTCCTAAAATCCAGTGAGCAATAATCAAATTGATTATTTGGTTGTTTCGGGATTTGAAATTTAAATATTGAGCACAACCCACTACTGGCAACGCTGATAACCAAATATGACCAAAATCATCAGCATATAGAAACTCTGGTATATCATGATCACCGATATTTAGGACATCATATAGCTCCTTGTTTATATCATCTCTTATATTTCTCAGTATATTTTCGGCGTGCAGGTTAAACAAATAGGGGGACAGCACACAGCCCTGGCGGACTCCTTGCTTGATGTCAAACCAATCTGATGTCTCGCCATCTATTCTAACCGCTGCTTGTTGGTCTATATCAGTAGTTCTTACTTTATTCTTAACGTAAATTTTACATCAGTTTTGAAAATCGCCATTAATGTAATTAATTTACAATTGTAACTGTTCTTCCCACGACTCTTGACGACAGAAGTGGAAGATGAAGATGATGATGATGATGATGATGATGATGATGATGATGATGATGATGATAATGATGATGAAGATGATGATGATGATGATGATGATGATGATGATGATGATGATGATGATGATGATGATGATGATGATGATGATGATGATGATGATGATGATTAACTGTTCTTCATAACCAGTTACTTAAGTTCAGATGCCAGTTTATCAATGACTGGGTATAAATCTGTCGTGCCCAAAGTCATAAGCGCAGTTATATTACTGTCGGTGAGTCTGGAACGCTGCTTGTTTTTTTTTTGTTTTTTTTTTTATAACGGCTATTGCGGAAAATGACTGCTCAAGATCTCGCGTGCCACTTTCTGACAGCTGGCAGGCCACAAGTGGTTTGGGAACCTCAGGTCCAGATAGAGCATTTTTATGAGTTGTACTACGTGTGATGGAAAGCCCATTTCCCTCGTGATTTCCCAAAGTTTCTGATGTTGTACATAGTCAAATGTCTTTGAATAGTCCACAAAATATGAGAATAGGTTTACAATAAATTCTCGCACTTCTCTATTTTTAAACGCCTATTAGGTATGTGATCCCTTGTTCCTCTTCCTTGTCTAATCCAGCTTGAACCACGTTAATTTCTTCTTCCATTTTCTTACAAAGTCTTCCCACTATGATTTTTAGTAGAATGCTTATTGCGTGATTGATTAGTGCAAAAGTTCTATAGTTGGTGCATAATTTAATTTTGCCTTTTTTTTGGTTTTTGAATGAAGATAGTTCTCTTTCTATCTTTAGGCTGGTCTCCCTGGCCTAGAGGTTAACGCCTGTCTTCGTAATCCCGTATATTCTCGTGAGTAACGTAACCTGCTCGAGAATCGATAGCGGTTCTCGCAGCGTTAGTAACTTACTGGGTATGTGAGCCGGTCGCTCAGAAAGCAATGATAAACTACTAAGCGTAATCTTGCCTAGTACATCAACAGCAGCTTAAAAATGCAGATGTTAACTGCAACGTCCTGTAAGGGATATGCAACAACACCAACAAAATCTTTTGGCCATATACAATATTTCCATTTCTTTTTACACAATGCGTGATAGATTTGTATGCTTTCTTCTCTCATCGCTTCAATTAGTTCAGCTGTCTCTCATTACATCCAGGTGCTTTACCATTATCCCGGTTCTTAATTGCTCATACAATTTCTCTCTAATGAGAGTTCAGGTTCTGTCTCTGCTGTCATTGGTTCATGTATCTCATTCATATCCTCACAGTCATTCATGTCATGCATTCCGCTGCTGTATTCCCGCCATCGTTCTATAAATTTTCTAATTTCTGTTAGGGTATTTCCCAACTTGTCACAGAGGTTGAATATTTCTTGTCACTAGCTTTATTTCTTTGAACATTTTATCATCTCTTTCATTCTTATGCTATTGCTCTACTCTAGTATATCAGTCTTGTATATATTGGGTTGTTTGTTGTTTTTTTTTTTGTCCCTTCTTTTATTCTTTTTGATTTCTCGTGTTAAAAATGTATACTTCATCCTGATGTTATCAGGTTCTCCTCCTTTCTGTTTCAGTTCTCTTCGATGTTTTATGAATGCTAACGTATCTGATGTAATCCGTGGCATATGTTGCTTATTCTTAGTCGGAATTGAATCTTTGTCTGTTGTTTTCAAGATCTTACTACTGCCAATTCACTAGGTGTCATCTCCTCCTATATAGACATCAAGACCTCAAAATGACTCCTCACTTCTACATTGTATGCGGCGGGCATTTTTGTGAGATTAAAACGAAGTGACATTGATTCGCTGGTAAGCTTTTAGAGTTTTACTTTCACATCTGTTATTAATAACTGATGATCAGTTCCACAGTCTGCATTTCGTATGGTTGCTGCTGATGTCATGCTTGATTTCCATCTTCTTTGTATTAAAATATAATGTTCCTGGTTGTTGGTAGTACTGTGAGGACTTCCATGTGAAGAGTCTTCTTGAGTGTTGTTTCAAAAGTGTTTTGGTTATCATAAACTTATTTTCTGTGCAAAATTCAATTAATTTATTACCTGCATCATTTGTTTCCCAATCAAAATTTTCCTCAAACGTGTCTCTCATTTTCAGCTTTTCTAATACCTACATTTCTGCATTAAAATCTCCCATATTATTATTGTTATGGCCAATCTTATCTATTGTGATCAGCAGTGTGCTGTAAAAATCTTCAATTTCATTCTCCTCTGCTGTTGATGTAAGTGCATATATCTGAATGAGAGTTGTGTGTGTGTGTTGTGTGTGTGTGTGTGTGTGTGTGTGTGTGTGTGTGTGTGTTTACAATTGCCTCTAAGTTTGATAGTGAGAATTCTAACATTAACCGGGTTATATCCAATTAAAGCTGTTGCTGTTGTTTTATCTAAACAAAATGCCACTCCGCTCTGGCCTCCGACGTCTCTACCAGAATGTACAAACAGACCTCCATTTTCATTTTTAAAATTCCCGATGCCTCTCTAGCGATATTCACTAGTTCCTAACATTTGAATATTTAATCTCTCAATTACATCCCATACTACCTTAAGCTTTCCTTCATACATACTTATCACATTCCACATTCCTAGTCTCACTCTGCTTCTTAATCTGACACATGCTATTTTCTTGGTAACACCTTCGGAATTATCTTCATCATCACGACTACAAGTACTGGCCCCTGCGTCACACTATTCCCCAGTGTTATCTAATCTGCCTGGACCAACGGTCCCACCACTAGATCTCTTTCATATTATGTTTACTTTCATGTTTCTTAGGTTTGTTGGCAAGCTTAACCCTGGTATTTTTTTTTTTGGTGGGGGGGGGGCGGAGAGGGGGTAAACAGGTTATTTCATCTTGCCAAAGTGTGTCCCGTAGACTAAAGGAGGAAGGGAGGCGTCTTACATCTCCTTTGATGAGGGATACCCCCACCCTTCTAACCATATATACTGAAAACGATATGACTATGTCATGTGGAGTATACTCAAGATATTATATACAATCATGAAGATATTGTGGTCATACCGTGTGTGGTCTATTTAAGAAGATATCTACACCGTTGAAGATGTTCTGGCTATGCCATATGCGACCCACTGAAGAAGACATATCAAAGCGTGAGGATGCTGTAGCTATTGCACGTGTGGTTTATTTGAGCAGATATATCAGATCTTGAAGTCTTCCATGTATCTACACTACAACAGTCTTCAGTTTTATTAGCCTGGGTAGCTGCACTTGGAATACAAGTAAATGAAATGGATGCTAGAGATGCAAGGAAATGTGAGCTAAACTAAAGAAAGGTTATGTGGGCACAGTATATATTTATTAGCAGTAGCTAGTGGTTAGTGCTCGGGGTTCCATCCCCAGGAGAGTCCAGATTGTTTCAAGAAAAGAACAAGGGTAATAAAACAAAGGGATAAATACCTTGACCTTAGTGACATAGCATAATTAGGACAAGAACAGCGAGCTGATCCACGACTAGTGCCTGTGAGGCAGCGACCCACAACGCTTGTTGGAATGGCGCGTAGTATACAAGGGGCTTCTCATAAGTGAAGGAGTAGGCGGAGAAAACTGCAAATTGGCACAATGCTTATTCCTTCTTAATGTAGCCACCACCTGAATTTATGCATTTCTGCCATCTCTGCGTGACCTTGGAAAGACATTCAGGATAAAACAACCTATTTTTCTAACTAAACCAGTGATCACAAGCCAGTATGACATCTTCGTCACTGTCAAAACAATTTCCTTTCAGCTTTTTTTTTTTAAGATCTGGGAAAAGAAACAAATCTGATGGAGCCAAATCTGGAGAATATGGTGGGTGTGGAAGAATTTCAATATTCAAATCTTTGGCAGTTTGCAGCACAAGCCGTGCTTTATAGGAGGGCGTGTTGTCTTGAAGCAAAGGCAGGATTTGCGTACGCGCTATCCCTTTCTTAGTTTGATAAGGAGATCTGCATAGTACTGCCCATTAACCGTGTTGCCATGAAACATGTAATCTTTCAATATGACACCTTTGATGTCCCAAAAAACAGTCAGCATCACTTTTCTTGCAGATTTTTGTGTTCTTGGCTTGACATGTGTTGGCGAACCCGGGGTTTTCAACTGCATGCTGGCAATTTTGGATTCTGAGTCATAATGGTGAATCCAAGTCTCATCTACCGCCACCATGGTCCTCAACATATTCTTCGACCGACACATGTTGAGCAACTGGCCACAGCAATCAACCTTTGTTTGTTTCTGTTCACATATCAGCAGGCGCTGGACCCAGTGGGCACACACTTTTCTCATGTTCAGTCTGTTGTGAAAAATTCTAAAAACTGTACTCTTACTCAGTTTTGCTGAACCGGATATCTCTGCAATTGTCATTTTCCTATCCTGGTCTATGATTTTCTTTACTTTTGCAGCATTTGCATCATTGCACTCTGAGGGCGGTCGTCCTGATCTAGGCAGATCAGCAACTTGGGAACGGCCACACTTAAACTGCAAACACCAATTTTTTTACAGAAGCATACGAAGGACAGACTTCCTCAAACACTGGCTCCATCTCTCTGTGTATTTCTGTAGGTGTTTTTCCCTGTAACATCAATAATTTTATCACAGTCCTGGCGCCTGATTTCTCCACTGTTCTGACAAACCGTTGGATGTGCAGATCTGGTCAATAGGGTGTGTTGTGCCATGCACCATATCGGGAAAACCAGTTGAGGAGGGAAATTGATAATTCATATGTCCATTACAAATTGAATGAGCATGTGCACAATTTAAATTTTCTCCGCCTACTCCTTCATGGTTAGGCTAAAGATTTATGAGAAGCCCCTTGTGTGTGTGTGTGTGTGTGTGTGTGTGTGTGTGTGTGTGTGTGTGTGTGTGTATGTATATATATATATATATATATATATATATATATATATATATATATTGAGGGCTTGTCAATAAGTAAGTCACACAGTTCTTTGGGATGGCAGGTAAATGTAGTTGGTGTTTTCTACAGGTGTCATTAAGTGACAGCAACATCAACCTTTATATTCCCGTTCGTCAGGTGGCGCTAAGTGTCTCATGCGCATGCGCTGCGCTTAAACAAAATTGCGACTGTACTTACGGAGTGTACAACTAAAGAGCAACGTTATGCTGACAGTGTTCTGGGATTGTCAAGGAGTGCTTTTACCTAATTTCAAGAAGAAAGGTGACAATGTGAATTCTGAATCGTACTGTGAAGTTATATCGATGCTTCATGATGTAATTCGAAGAAAACGTCCAGGACTGCTGACTAGAGGAGTGTGGATTCTTCATTAACAATGCCAGACCATATACGGCTCGATTAACTCAGGAGAAAATTAAGCAACTAAGAGCATTCACCTTTCAGCCCCGACTTAGCCCCTATCGATTTCCATCTTTCTGGTCCACTGAAAACCCACCTTGGCGGGAGACATTTCGCGAATGACGCCGAAGTTGAATGTGAAGTGAAAACGTGATTTAGAAAAAAGAGCACGCAGTTCTATGCAGCCGGTTTGGGAGGGCTGATAAAACGATGGGATAAGTGCATCAATGTTGGTGGAAATTATGTTGAGAAACAAAAGGACAATGTATGTATAAAAATAAACTGGTTTCAAGTTATTATCATATTTAGTTGTTTGGTTTTTTTGTTTTGTTTTTTCTACAGCCATTTGTGACTTACTTATTGTGCTGGAAGATACTATAGTTTTAAAAATATAGTAATTACATAGGCGTAAAAGTAGTTTATTTCTGCACAGAAAGTACAATAGTTCAGCCTGAAAACAATAGACTGTACAAGAATCATATGTTCATAAACGAACTAATATGTTAAAGAAAATGTGATTGTCAGCATAAAATCAATAGGCCGTAAAGCATTTACACGAATATATTTTGGTACCACATATGAACATTATCACATGCATCAATTCAAGAGGCTGCGTGAAGTGTTAGCAGCAGTGGCCATTGTCTGTTGTACGGATCACGTGCGTGCTATATCTAGCAGTGCACGCACCGAGCCTCTCTATCTTATTATGGCAGGCCAACTGTCAGATGGCTGGATCTCCTGACACCCGAGTCATTAGCGCGGTCGGGGAAGCCGGCTCGCAGAATACGTGAATTATTTCAGCAGCGGTGTTTGCTGATTGATCTAGCCCAAAGATATGAGTGATGTTTGTGAAGATGTGTGAACGTCGTCGTTTGTCTGAACGAGAGTGTGGCCGTTGCTACAAAATCATATTAAGTGACCCGCCTGTTCTCTTAATAACACCAGATTATATCAAGATTGCCCGCTCCTGGCGAAGGTGTTACGCACGAAGATCGTAATCCCGCATACACGAGTTCGAAACATATCTGCAGACGATTTGGCAGCAAACCGCATCACGTTGGTTTTTCACGTTGGTTTTTTTACGAAATGGTATGGGTGCCGGTTGTTCAGAAAGCAATGGCAAACTACTGAACGTAAGCTTCCCAAGAGATCACAACAGCAACATATGCTGGTGTTGACTGCGGCGTCCTTTACAGGATATGCAACTAACTTAGTCTCAAGATATTCTATTTCAGCATGTCATGGAACGAGAAATAGGAGCTCATTTAACGTTGACGATATATATATATATATTTTTTTTTTTTTTTTTAATTTTTTTTTTCGCATATCCTTTACAGGGCATCCTGTCAACAGCAGCATCTTTCAGCTCACTGTTGATTTCTTGGCAAGATTACGCTCAGTAGTTTGCCATTGCTTTCTGAGCGGCCGGCTCGATTCGAACCATTGCTGATTCTCACCGTCGTCACGTTACCTACGAGCGTATACGAGATTACGGAGAAAAGTCGCTAACCTCTAGGCCAGGAAGCCGGCATAGTTTCGAGTACTAGTTGTGATGTTAATTCATTACATAATTAATGAAGCATAAACAAATGAAAATTCAAACATTTAGATAAATAGAAACATAAACAAATATACACTTTGCAATTTAAAAAAAAAAAAAAAACCGTTATGCCAGACCGCGGACAATTAGATGCGTATTACAAACTCTGTCGGAGTTTCGAAGAAAATACATAAAAACTAACAAGTTTAACATAAAGGGAAAGCATTTAACAATATTTCACGCATGTTAAACAGGGGCGATAATTTGATGTAATTGTTGCCAGAGGACACCGATGAGATGAGGCCGTAGTGTGTTTGAAATCTCTTCGTACGCAGCATAAAACCTGGCCACATGCAATTAATTTCTCAGACACGGTGAGTTGTAGCTTGGGGAGGAAATCTGCTGGAGAATTAAACACAGTGCCTCAAGGATGCCACATCATCGTAGATAGTACTTGATTGATTTTGTTTTCCTCTCTCGCTTTGAACTCAAGCGTAGGCAACACTGGACTTATTATTTGCTTGTGGGCTAGTTTTCTCTATTACAAGTATCCCTCGCCATTTCTCAAGCCCAATCCGACTTCTGATGTGTTTGTAATTTACGTCTACAAATCAAGAACGAGAAGTCAACATTTTAGTCCAGCTGATCGTCTAGCGGTTGAACTCACTACCTCGCCATCAGCACACCAGAAGTTTAATCATGCGGCCATGCTAACTTCCATAGTACTTGATGAGTCCAGTGTTACAGTACTTTAGAACACTTATAGCTTGATGAGTCCAGTGTTACAGTACTTTAAAATACTTTTAACGCGAACCACAGTTCTGGCGTTCTGGCAAATAAAGGTATTTCCATGGTAGACCGGAGAAGTGTTAGGCCTTCATAGTTGTGGGACTACGGATATAATGGGGTCACTTTCCCAGTAGACCCTTTCCTTTTCCCGACACATCCCCGAAAATCACAAACTCAATCTGAGGGGGCGGAGTCGACCCCAGAGTCGTATGCCACTGCTTGGTATTGAACACGGCCTACTGACATGGTCAGCACATAAACTAACTACTATGTTACCTTGACTCGGCTGTGGTGTCATCAATGAATAGATTGTCACTACCTATGTATTTAACAAATTAGTTTTCGTTTATGTCTGTGTGAAAACATAGGAGCAGCCTCGCCCGGTAGGGGTAGTCATGTGCACCAGGTGACTCCAGACCGTCAGCATGCGATTGAGTGCAAAAGAGTATCAACATTGAAAGTAGGAACTTGGAATGTAAGAACTATGAGTGAGGATGGAAAATTTGATAACATTAATAATGAAATGAGAAGATTAAATATTAACTTATTAGGTATATGTGAGACCAGATAGACAGGAATGGGCATTATAACATATGAGGAACATAAAATAATATACTCTGGTCCGGAGAAACAACAGCGAGGTGTAGCAATTATAATAGGTACAGAGAGATCAAAATGGATCAAAGCATATTGGACTGTATCAGACAGTGTTACTGGTGAAGTTGAGTGGAAGACCTTTTGATGTCAACGTCATACAAGTTTATGCACCAACAGCAGACAGTGGTGATGACAGTATTGATGAATTTTATAATGATTTAGAGAATGCCTTCAAGAAATGCAAGAATTCTGAAGTGAATATCATAATGGGTGCCTTGAATGCCAAAGTTGGAAATCAACAGGACGAATGCATAGTTGGCAAGTATGGACTAGGGGAACAGAATGAAAGAGGTTGCATACTTGTACAGTGGACAAAAGAGCATGATGTGATTATTGGAAACACCTGGTATCAACAGCACCCAACGAGATTGTGGACATGGAGGAGTCCTGATCATAATATCAGTAATCAGATTGGTTACATTCTCATCAACAGAAGATTTTTAAGTGCCATAAAAGTAACAAAAACTACCAAGTGCATACTGCTACAGCGACCAAAGATTAATCATAAACAATTTACATATACAATTAAAGAAAGTCAAATATACACCAAGAAACACAAAAATTGATTTACAGGAACTGTAGAGTGAGGAGATAAAAAGTAAATTCAACGTAGAGATAAAGAACAGATTCGATTCATTGTCCGATATGGAAATATTATTTCAAGACGTCAGTAACCAATGGGAAATGTTTAAACAATCAGCCAACCAAGCTGCAGAAATAACCATCTCAAAAATAAAGATAATACGACGCATGAAATGGATGACGGAAGACATCTTAAAACGCATGGAAATAAGAAGAAATAACAAAAATAACAAGGAAAAATATGAAGAGATTCACAGGAAAGTTGCAAAGAAATTGAAAACCAACACAACACTCTTAATATCAAATTAATGTATAAAAGAATTAATGACATCACTAACAAAAGAACACACACATCATGGGTTGCCTAAAAACCAAAGATGGCAAAATCATAATAGAAAAAGATCAGATTTGACATGCGTGGTCAGATTATGTCCATGAATTATGAAGATGGAAGGTCAGAATGCTCTTAACCATATGAAAACTGGCAAGACCCCTGGTATAGATAACATCATAATATAAATGATCAATGCCTTAGAAGAATATGTAATAGATCAAGTCACCTGACTGATGAACGCAATATATGATACTGGAGAAAAAATAGTATAATGAGCCACATCACGAAGATTTTGCTAAGAATTATCATGCAAAGAGTTAGAAAATACAACCCGAAATCGGAGAAGAATAAGGTGGGTTTGTAGAAGGCAAGGGTACAGTAAATGCTGTGTATATACTGAGAACAGTAATGGAACGTTCTATAGAAGTAAACAAAGATCTATATGTTTGCTTTCTTTACTACACAAAGGCTTTCGATAAAGTGAGACATGTCGACATGATAAAGATGCTCGATGATCTAAAAATTGATGGTAAAGATCTTAGACTTGTAAAAAACATATATTGGAAACATTAAGCTGCCATCAGAATTGATAACGATGTAGGTCAACATCAGCATATTAATAGAGGTGTGAGACAGGGCTGTGTAATGTCTCCAGATCTTTTTTCCCTGTACAGTGAGAATATTTTCAGAAATATAGAAGATATGGAAGGAATCAACAATGGGGGACGATACATCAATAACATTAGCTATGCAGATGATACAGTCTTGATTGCAGACAATGAACAGGACCTGCAAAATTTAGTAGATGTGGTTGTGCAGTGAACAACTAGGGTTAGAATTGAATAGTAAGAAGACACATATTAGCGTCGTCACTGGGAAGAAGGAAATACCACAATGTGATATACGAGTAAATGGGGATCTTCTTAAGCAAGTGAATCGGTATAGTTATCTCGGAACAGTCATAACATCTTATGGGAGATGCCTTGAAGAGATTAGAACAAGAATTGCCATTGCGAAGGTAGCCTTTAGCAAGACGAAAAACATACTGACCAATAAAAGGATATTAACTGAATCTAGAAAAAGAGTGTTGAAGTGCTACATATACCTATACTTTTGTATGGATGTGAAGCGTGGACAATGAGCAGTAAAGATGAAAACATCTGATGGCTGTGGACATGTAGTTTCTGAGGAAAATGTAAAGAATACCATGGACAGACAGGAAAACCAACAAACAAGTCCTTCAAGAAACAATGAAGATCGTTTACTGATTAGAGTCATTAGACGGAGACAGTCAAAATTTGCTGGGCATGTTATGAGAAGAAATGACTTGGAGAACTTGGTGGCGACTGGCAAGATCGAAGGGAAGAGACCTAGGGGAAGACCGAGAATTAAATGCTTCTTCCTCTTCTTCTTCTTCTTCTTCTTCTTCTTCTTCTTCTTCTTCTTCTTCTTCTTCTTCTTCTTCTTCTGCTGCTGCTGCTGCTCCTGCTGCTGCTCCTCCTCCTTCTTCTTCTTCTTCTTCTTCTTCTTCTTCTTCTTCTTCTTCTTCTTCTTCTTCTTCTTCTTCTTCTTCTTCCTCTTCTTCTTCTTCTTCTTCTTCTTCTTCTTCTTCTTCTTCTTCTTCTTCTTCTTCTTCTAACGCTAGTAATAGTGATGATGGTTAAAGTGGTGGTGATGATGATCATGATTTTGGATACCTGCGTTTCCCCTGGGTGTGTGTGTGTGTGTTGTTTTAGCAACTATGTTCTGTATTTGATTATCATGATTATCTTCAAGATATCGAACTGCTTTCCAACTTAACACAGCATATTGCAGCGCTTTCTCCGCATAGCTCCATGCTTCTTCGGGATAGTCTCTCTTCATATTGGTTGCCGGAATTTTCCTTCCCCTTTCTTTAGGCTTGTTCATGGTGTGTATGATTTTGTTAGGGATAGTGTTACTGTGCTTTGCTTTCCTTATGGGCCCCACTAACACATGTGCGGTTTGTAGTGTAATATTTGTTGCGTAGCTTGTGTGGTGAAATACTTGTTGTGCAGTGATGTTTATGGTGTAACTGTTGTGTAGTGCTATGATGTTGGTTATGATGCAACTTTTGTGCACTATTTCTAGCGTAGATTTTGCTGTGCAGTGATTGTGATGCAATGATTGTGATGCAATGATTGTGGTGTATTGTGTGTGGTGTAATGATTGTGGTGTATTATGTGTGGTGTAATGATTGTGGTGTATTGTGTGTGGTTTAATGATATGATGCCTGTACTGTAATGTTTGAGTATTGTGTGATGTGTCATATTACCCATTCGGCCATGCTAACCTTCATTGCTTGACATATGCGTCGTCATGTTTGTTCTGTATACCGATATTCGTTGGTCATCGCGAGACTTTGTGTTCATCTTTAGCTTAAAGGACACCTGCACTGTAAGAAGCTGTGTGTGGCATGTCGCAGCCAGTTGCCGTCAGATTTTGTTTTGTCTTCTATTGTACTTGTCCCAGCCGGCTGTGGGAATTGTCAAACTGTCATCTCGTCAACGCTAACAACAGAGACACAACAGCTCCACCATGAGACTGTCTCTGCTGGTTGTCTATCTGTGTCTTCAATGTCCCATTCGGCCCGGCTGGTCACACTGGCCTAGACTCACTCGCAGCTAGCAATGTTGTCTGTTACCTGGTGAAGAACATTCTACTCCACATAGATCTGTCAGTGACGGAGTTCTGAACAGAAATAGTTCATGAACAATCGTTAATGATAAATAATGTATAGCCTGTTTAGACAGGGTCACTAACCGTCTTCTCTCACCGGACATGTTCACATTTGTTCACACGCCAACGACTACCCAAGTGGGATTGATAATATTTTGAACATTTCAAAGTTTGCAGATAGCTGTAAATGGCGTAACATGAGAAAAATATAAGTATTGATTTTTATTCATACCATAAGTAAATAAATCTTTCTCGTGCATCATTTACAGCTACTGTTTTAAGACAGTTAAGCGATTCAAATAAGAATGTAAGGGTGGATTCTGTTAATTTAAGAAATCTGAGATACTCAGTTAAGATAGTTAACAAATTGTGCTGACAGTATGATTACCGTAATATCATAATTATCTTGATAAACTGTTATCAAAGGGAAGGGCCATTTGTAACACACAATAAGATAAAGTACAGATTGATTGATTGATTGATTGATTGATTGATTGATTTAGGAACCGACATCACAGCATTCGGGACATTCCCATAAGCGCTCCGTCCCCATCCTCAGCAGCCAGCACAGATGTGCTTGGGTACCATAGGGAGAGGAGTCCTCAGTTCTCAACACAAGTGTCCCCGGGATTAGAGAGGTGGCAGCCCAGTGCATAGATACGGTCCTTTAGAAGAACTTTGAGAACATCGTCACACGCACTAGGAATAGGGATGCCGCCATGAGAGAAGACAACTGATGACAAGAACTGGTTACTTATGTCAAAATTCTTGGATTCGAAGTGAGAACGGGTGAGCTGGAATATGTCATTGGGAAGCTGAAGAGGTCGGGTTGACTACGGAGAACATAGAGCCACGATGCTAGAAAGCTTGACATCGTGGCATAGTTACATGTTATTTTTTTTTTTTTTAAAGAATTAACTTGCCTACACGCGAGACATAAGGCTGTGTACAAACATGACGACCATGGCCACACTGCCTGCACTATCAGAAGAAGAGAAGAATATGCTCAGCTGCATTGACCGTCGTTGGTTCATGCATACGAAGCACCAAGTCTTTTGTAATACATACACAGTCCCTACGTAGACCAAATAGTGTGAATTGAAAATACGTGCTTGAATTAAGTTTTCATCATTATCATTTTCTTCCACTTTTGCCATCAAGCGTCGTGGGGAGGAGTAATTGGCACCGCTGGATAGTGTCCTTCTGTGTGATTGTACCAAGTCTTTGATGTCAAACCACTTTCTTCTCGAGCGTCTTGCTCCTCTCGTAGATGTTCTTTGAGTTGAGTTGAGTCAAGAACCGACATCACTGCACTCGGGACATTCCCATAAGCGCTCAGTCCTCATCTTCAACAGCCAGTGAAGAGTTCAAATACTAATGGTGCCCGTTGCAATCTGATTATATTGCTTTACCTCTGAATTATGACTGTCGACAAGCTCTTCTGACCACCCCTTGCTACTGCATTCTCTCTTCTGCATTATTGACATGCTCCGAGGGGGCCTTTACCATATTTGCCTTAGCATGCATCAAACCGCCCCTTAAAGGTGGAGTATCAGACAATCTATCTGCCTGTTCATTTCCAACAACACCAGTGTGTCCTGGCGAAAAGATCCAGAGAATGCTCACAACCCACGACCTCTGAATCAATGCATGACATTCTACACGAAGCATGCCAATCTTCACTTTTGTCAGCATACTTTGTGAATCAGTTACAATCACACCATGTGTGTACAGTTTGTTCTACAACCACGGAAAGCTGCAGTAACTGCCTCCACCTCCATTCTAAGACCTGAGGTTGTGGTGTCATATGCCAAGCTTTCCTTTACCAAAAATTGGCAATGTGCTTTTGCTATGAATCCCCAGGCACTTATTTGTCTTTTGCCTCTGAATACAGAGTCACCGGTAAAGATAATCACATAGCCAGGTCGAGAGTTGTCATGAATTAATTGCTGGCCGCTCCTGCACTAGCGGGAAAGTGTGATTATAACCCCACACATATGATACAGAATGTATGTGTCCAACGGGGCCGAAGGACATGATTCCAGACAATCTTGCTACTTACTTGACGCTACCAGCGCCAGAACTGGAGACAGCCTGAAGGAGATCAGGTCAGAATTACAACAACAGAGATAACACGCCTGACTAGGATAATTAGTGGAACAAGACGAACCCAGAGCAGAAATTTTAATATTGGGAAACAAATAGGCGGAATGTTAGCGATGGCATTTATCGAAAAAGCGAGTCAGATTATGTAAGGCATGTAAGTTAGACAACAAAAAATACCTCTAAATAGAATACTGTAAGTAAGAGGAGCACGCAAAGTCTGCAAATAACGGATAAACAGAATAGCAAACCCAAACATACAGTGTTCGCAGCCCATGCAATGACTTTGCCTACAAAGATCGTTCTGATGTGAAGCTGAAAGACATAACAACAAAGATGGCAGAACGGAGGAAAACCATGTCTGTGTCAACAGTTTCTCACCATCATGATGTGGGATTCCGATAAGCGTAGATTGTCATAGTTGCGCATCTCACACGATCATGTATATCAGCTTTGTGTTCTTGTTTTGATCATACCTGATGACCAAGCCATTCAGGACATTACGTTGACCTCTATGCCTTCCCCCGAGCTTGTTTCTCAATAATTGTGCTAGTTCTCACAAAGTTTTTTAGTGCATATGTCCTCATAACGTGTCCAAAATACTTCTTGACTGCCTACGTCTACTTTCTGTCTACATTTACTTTCTCTAGCCATTCTCATTGTGCTTTCCACCAAGCAAAAAGCTATCGTCGCCACAGCGTTTCTGGTTCTAATTTCTACGAAGCACCTTCCATCAGACGTTATAACTGCTCCGAGACAGTTGTAACGATACGTTTGTGATAGCATTTTGCCAATGACTTGTATGTTACATTGTGGGATGTCATTCATCTTGGACACGAACTTAATCTTTGTTTTCTACAATTGAATTCTATCACTCGTTACTTACCGCATACCATGACTGCATGTACTAAAAGCTGCATATGCTGTTCATCGTCTGCAACCAGTACTGTACTATCTGCATATTGAAGCAGTCAGATCTTAGTCAGATTTGACTGAGCTACCGTATGACAGTAGACAGTACCAACATGCTTTCTGTTAGCGCAATAACCTTGCCTACAAAGATGGGCGGCAGTCACAAAACCCGATATCCCACAATGCGCTAACGTCTTTTGGTGGAAGAGCGAAATTGGGAGGGTACAAACCTTACTCTAGTGCGAGGAAATGCGACCTAAAGACTAAATGCCATGACAACGCAGACAAGGCCCTAAGCTTTGATTGGCAACTGGCCTAGGGTGGAAGCTCCGACAGGCGGACAGTCAGCGTATTGCTGTGCTCATCCGGCAGCTTCTGCAGCTTGTCTTGTTCCAGACGTATTGCTGTTACCTTTCCTCTGGAGTAAACGAGGCGGGCCAACAGAGAGATAATGCTGCATGGCAACGCATGGTCTCTAAGTTCAGCCCAGGCTTTATGCTATGGAGAGGTCATTGTCCATTATGATCTACCTTGTTTAAATTTGAAGTGGAATAAGAAGGAGGTGGGTGCGGGAAGAGGAGAAGGAGGAGGAGGAGCAGAAGTAGTAGTAGCAGCAGCAGCAGCAGTATCATCAGCCGCAGCCGCAGCAGCAGCCGCAGCAATCGTAAACCTGCATAATGCATCATGACAAAATAGACAAACCTAAACAGACGTCTATTTCTTTCAGACACATTACCCCCATGTAATTGTGTAAATGCACCAATTTAGAATTAATTGATTAATTACCAGTGAAAACTAGCTGTGCCCTCTAATAAAACATTTGAGATTTTAACCAAACACATCAATAACAAAGTTGTTACGGAACTAAAGCAAACATTTAGATGCTCAGAAACATTACGAGAGGATGACATAAATGAATGAATTGAAAATAGCAACCATTTCATAAGCCTAAATGAAATAAAAATAAGCCTTTCTATAAGCCTAAATGCATAATCTATAAAATAATGGCATATAATTACAAACAACATTAGTTAATTCAATTACGGGCTTAATTTATTGTGCTTTCTCATATTGTTTATTCTTTGTTTTTGATCACCCAAAAGCTGTCTGCCGCTTGCCAGACAGTTCAAAATTGGTGACCATTAACCGTATCGTGTCATTTGCATGCGACACAAACATTCGGGATCTTTTTATGGCCAGGACTCAGATTTTTCATGGCGCATTTATGTAAACATGGAAATGAACATGGTAACATGTAGTCAAAATGAGAAACTTGGTATTTTGAATATGCGTTTGGGCGTACTAATCTCCAGTTTCTACTTACGACACTGTATACATAATTTAGGTAGGCAGGCATGAAAGTAGGTAGGCAGGCAAGTAGGCAGGCAGGCAGCCAGGCAGGCAGGCAGATACGTAAGTATGTAGGTATGTATGTAGCAACAGAGTTTAGTTTAGTTTAGTTTAGTTTAGTCGACGGATCAACATCACGGCACATGGGTGTAACTCGTAAGTGCTCCGTTCTACTCCTAACTCAAGCCGGAGTCGGGAGAATCTCAGCTCATTGCACGAACTCCGTAGCACCGGCGAGGATCCTGAAATAATTTGGTTAGGGTTTTTATTAATCTAAACTAAACTAAACTTACACTAAACTAAGCAACTGACACCAGGTTCTTTTACGTCGGCCAACAATAAACCTTCATGGTAAACAAAAATGCGCTCAGCATAACCTTACCATCGGAAACCTGTAACTTGAATTTTTTGGTTTTTGGTGATCCAGCATACTTCCATTGCATGCTCTCTCTTTTGCTGCTTGGCTCAAAGTGGTGATACCATGATTCATCACCTGCCACTATGCGGAAGAGAAATGCATCACCCTCCATTCTGTAACGCAGCAAGTGGTTAAAACACCATCCCATGCGTTCCTCTTTTCGGTGGTCGGTCAACATCCGTGGTACCCAATGTGAACACACCTTCCGATATTTTAGTTTCTTACCAACGACCTTTTAAATTGTCCCAATTGACACATCAAATTCTTTCGCTAGCGAACGTATGCTTCGACAACGGTTCATCTGTGCTGCTGCATCAACCCTGCCGTCGAAGATCTGCCGTGAACTGACGTCCTTTCCTAAATATTCGTGCCCAGTCTGTCACTGTTGTCTTCGACACACATTTATTACCGTACGCTGTCTGCATTTTTCGATGAATGCCACTGGTCGACATCCTTCAAATGAAAGAAACTGAATCACTGCTCTTTGAGCTTCTTTGGACAGATTTTACATCAACACGGCCATTTTCTCATCGGTCAGAAACAGATCCTATGCATCCTGGGGCATCATGCTATATTGTCTTGCCTGATATCCCTCATGCTATATTGTCTTGCTTGGCATCCCTCATGCTATATTGTCTTGCCTGATATCCCTCATGCTATATTGTCTTGCTTGGCATCCCTCATGCTATATTGTCTTGCCTGATATCCCTCATGCTATATTGTCTTGCTTGGCATCCCTCATGCTATATTGTCTTGCCTGATATCCCTCATGCTATATTGTCTTGCCTGATATCCCTCATGCTATATTGTCTTGCTTGGCATCCCTCATGCTATATTGTCTTGCCTGATATCCCTCATGCTATATTGTCTTGCCTGATATCCCTCATGCTATATTGTCTTGCCTGATATCCCTCATGCTATATTGTCTTGCCTGATATCCTCATGCTATATTGTCTTGTCTGATATCCCTCATGCTATATTGTCTTGCCTGATATCCCTCATGCTATATTGTCTTGTCTGATATCCCTCATGCTATATTGTCTTGCTTGGCATCCCTCATGCTATATTGTCTTGCCTGATATCCCTCATGCTATATTGTCTTGCCTGGCATCCTTCATGATATATTGTCTTGCCTGATATCCCTCATGCTATATTGTCTTGCTTGGCATCCCTCATGCTATATTGTCTTGTCTGATATCCCTCATGCTATATTGTCTTGTCTGATATCCCTCATGCTATATTGTCTTGCCTGATATCCCTCATGCTATATTGTCTTGCCTGATATCCCTCATGTTATATTGTCTTGTCTGATATCCCTCATGCTATATTGTCTTGCCTGATATCCCTCATGCTATATTGTCTTGCCTGGCATCCTTCATGATATATTGTCTTGCCTGGCATCCCTCATGCTAGAATTGTCATGTCTCACTTCTCATGTCTTACAGATTTGGGAGTCTTCGTGGCGAAGCGGTTACGCCCCGGACCTCGCGCTCAGAAGGTCAGGATGTTCAATTTTGGGCACGGTCGTTAGGTTCCTGAGTGCAAAGTTTCTCGAAGTCGTAGGAATTACGGAGTTCGTGCTTTGTGCGACGCTTTCGACAGGCCGCTCTGCGGAAAGAGCCCGAGCCATACGGGATAAAATCCGGTGCAATGAAGTCTATCCTCTGGCCTTTTAAAACATCTGTTGTATGCTACAGTTGTCGCGGTTCGCTTCCCACACGTTATAATTATCGAGCCTTATTTCTCCTGTGCGGCTTCCTGGCCTAGAGGTTAGCGACTTTTCTCCGTAATCTCGTATACTCTCGTAAGTAACGTGACGACGGTGAGAATCAGCAGTGGTTCGAATCACGTCGGTAACTTACGGGGTATGTGAGCCGGCCGCTCGGAAAGCAATGGCAAACTACTGAGCGTAATCTTGCCAAGAAATCAACAATCAGCTGAAAGATACTGATGTTGACAGCGATGTCCTGAAAAGGATATGAAAACTTTTTAAAAACTTATCCTGTGCGAGAATTGGCGAGTTTGTATTCTGACATGTTAGAATTATCGAGTGTCATTTCTCACATGATAGAATTGTTTCGCTTCCTGCATGTTATAATCGTCGAGTCTTATTTCTCCCGTGCGAGAATTGGCGAATCTGTATTCTCACGCGTTAGAATATCGAGTGTAATGTCTCACATGATAGAATTGTCTCGCTTCCCACGTGTTGGTGTTGTGAAATCTCAACTATCACAAGCTAGAGTTGTGGAGTTTCGTTTTTAAAATCCTACAATTGCCTAGTCTCACTTCTCACTTACTTTAATTGTGTACTTTACGCTTCTAATACACTATGAGAGAATTACCCAACGAACAAACAAAAATAACCAGAAGTAGAATCGGTAAGCATAACTAGAACACGATCACTTGTAACAAGATGGACGTTGCGGCTGAAACTTTCGTCAGCACATAGACAATAAACATACACTAATACGGCTATATAAAAAAAAACTCTACTATCGAAATGCAAGTACATGTTATAGTCTGTCATGCCGTCATTCATGATCAATTATTTTTGAAAACTGTTGCATCGTTATGAAATTTGTCCTGCCGTCTTATGTTAACCCCCACCCCAGGAATATGTCTTAGATAGGTTCAAACACAATTTATTAAATCATCGAAAGCGGCTACATTTATTTGATGTTTTGGTGAGAAACTAGTGATTTCTCGCTAACAACCTTGTTTTAAAGTAATGAATGCCCCGCCAATTCAGATGACGACACAAGGCGTATCCGAATTCGTATGGGAGTGGGTGCAATAAAAGAAGTAGCTTAAATGTCGACAGGGTCGACTGCATTGCACCGGGGTTTTATCCCATATGGCTCAGTCTCTTTCCGCAGCTCGGAAATCGTCGCACAAAGCACGAACTCCGTAGCTCCAGCGACGACCCTCGGGAGTCTTCGAAAAAATGCACTCGTGCCCGGAATCGAATATACAACCTTCGGAGCCCGAGTCAGACGGCTTTACCACTTCACCACGGAGACTCCCGAGAGGGGTGCAATGTGTAATATTAGTAAAGACAGAGAATTTACAGAGGCATGGGGTAAATAATGTGTAAATTGACAGGAAAGTAGAAGGAGTATATTTCTTACCTTATTTTTCATTTCTTTCTTGTTTCTTCAGCTGCTTGTTAATAATTGTTCACAAGTATTCATGTTACCAGGATGCATTTAGATTCTTATATTGAGTTCGTGAAAGCTTCCAAATAGCTGTGCGTTAATGTGCGTATGGAGTGACCAGAAATGATACCGCAATTTAGTCATCATGTGTCCATTTTTAAGGATCTGTTCAGCTGTCTGTGTAGTTTGTTCACACGTACACATGGGTGACAGACCCGCTTTGAGTCTTCGTGAAAGATTTGTCTACTCTGCTGTTTACTGCTCAGAGACGGAACATTATTACCTGTTTTGCACTATGAAAATAATTGTCAGTGTCTCTGTAGTGGGCTTTCTTCTTAATGACCAAGATGTTGGTCCTCTTTTCATTGTAGTTTATAGATTGATTCGTATGCACGTGTGTTGTCCCCTAATTTGACAGCGTGTTTGCTCTCACTTTTCTTGTTATGCCACAATATGTCAGTTTCCATCGCAATGTTACTCTTCTGATGGTATTCAATGCGTTTAGTGTGTTTGTTTGTTTTGTTTTTTCAATACCAGTGGTTTGTCACCGCTGAGGGCTTGCGGAATTGAAAATTCATCACTGTGTAATACAAACTGTTGTCATTGACATTGTGCTGATCCTGTAATGTTTAGGGCCTGCAATTCTTCTGAATAGTTGGCGCAAAACATCCCAGTAAGCGTGCACGTGGATTAAGGTCTGCGATCTGCTCAGACCTTAATCTGTGTCGGACGATTCCAGTAGGTTGATGACTGGTCTCGGTTGCATAAAATTCAATCCATTCTTTCTCCAATAGTCCTCTTCCTCTTTCAACACATGGTCCTCACATTTTTCCGGTATTTTTTTAAATCAATATGTAATAGCGCGGACTGGATTAGTATCTTGACGTCAGACAATTTGAATATAGTATTGTCAGCTGGCACCTGTCCTTTAATTTTAGCCCACACAAGATCTATAGGGTTAAAATGAGAATAGTACGGCGGAAGTCTCAAACTCCCATGACGATGCTCTTCTATTAACTTGTCGGTTTGATATTTCTTGCTTTTTGGCGTCTGTTTTACAAGGGACAACAATTCTAGCTAGAAATACGTTTCTGGAAATGGTATGTTTTCCATTCGGAGTCATATCTTTATTGCTCCCTTTGTGCTCGATGCTGTATGTATTTTGTCTTCTTGGGCAACAACATTGATTTCATGCATTGTCCATAATTGGACACAACGGTCTATGTAGGGATGGAAGCACTATATTCTCAAGCCAATCTCTAAATACATTACCATTCATCTTATTATGATAATCCCTATTGTCTGTATGCTTTGATACGAACACGAGCCCAGCATTATGTTGTAAGCCATTATGCATATTACCAACATGGGCCATGACCAAAAGCTGTTCTATACTACTGGCCACATATCGTTTTATCTGTCCATCCACTGATTGCCATTCCTTATCACTTGTGTGGTGCGCATTGATCCACATTTCATCCAAATACACTATGCCATAATTGTCTTTGCGCATTTCCCTTATTTCACATAGGTATCTGTTTCTCATGGCTCCTAAATGCGGTTGCTCGCAAAGAATATTTCTAGCTCCCTTGTACTTTCTAAAAGTGAAGATAATGTCCTTATAATTTTCCACAAAGTTGTTTTGGATATCTCTATTGTATTGTTCTTTCTCAACCAAACCCTAAGTTTTCTTACAGTCACTGCTGGATAATCCAGGATATAAAATCCAAAATGTTTATAATTTTATGAGTCTCTGTGGCGAAGTAGTCAAGACTTTTGACTCGGGCTCCAAAGGTTGTGGGTTCGATTCCGGGCCGCATCCTTCGGTTCATGAGTTGAATTTTTCGGAGACTTCTGTGGGTCGTCGCTAGAGCTGCGGAGTTCGTGCTTTGTGCGATGCTTTCCGCGCTGCAGAAAGAGACCGAGCCATATGGGATAGAACTTGGTGCAATGAAGTCGACTTTTTAAAGCATTTTTATAATAGCTCGCCTTATGACATCTTTGTCAAAGCTGTCTACAATAACCTTTCTACCTACCGTTTGCTTATCGCGTGTTGGTTTAATTCCAGATTCTTGCACCCATCGTCGAAATGACCGTTTAATCAAACCCAATGCATGCACTATTCTTTTTTCGGAATTTGTAATAGTATAAAACAGTTTCCTGCCATCAGCTTCTTGACAAAAATATGTGTACAACTTCATAGCGATGCTTTGAAGTGTATACACAATTTCGCATTCAATCCCATTGAAAAATATTCCAACATTTCAATGTTAGCGATAAGTGGTAAGATTTTAAAAAAAAAAAAAAAATAATCAGGTTTCATGAAATAACCCACATTTTGACGACACCTCTGTACACTCCCAGTTTAAACAGCGCGGGGTTCTTGGCATAAGACCAACCCCGTGAAACACGTAGAATATTCAACATTGAACGCCGATTGTCTGTCTACGGTGTAATACATTTAAAATTATGAACTTAATCTCTGACCCTTAAATTATACCGCATATAAACAAACATTGAAATCTGCTGTACAATCTCCAGAACAAAAATTTTTTTGTTGGGTGGACATGATGATAAGGTTATATGATAAATCTTATAGTTTTCCCTCAGTTTATTACTGAGATATGGATTTTTATATCGAGGCAAAAAAATGTGAATGCACTATAGTGATCTGTTTCCTTGTCGTGGACTTGATACGTGTGTAGCTCAAAGTCTCGCGTCGCGGTGATGGAACTGGGTGCTGAAATGGAATCAGTATTTCCATTTCTAGTATGCTAGCATTGCAGAGTATCACTTCTCTCATGCTTGAATTGTCTTGTGTCACTTCTCATGTGCTAGGACTGCCTTACATTTCACATACTAGATGTTGTCGAGTAGTGTATCTCTTTTGCTAGAATTGTAAGGTGTCATTTCTCTGCTAGAATTGTCAAGACTCTTTACGACTATACTAAAATTTTAGTCTTGTTTCCCACATGCTGGTATTGTCACGTCTAACTTGTCGCATGCTAGGATTGTGGAGTCTCGCGTCTCACATGCTATAATTGTGGAGACTCGCGTGTCACAGTCTATAATTGTGGAGACTCACGTGTCACAGGCTATAAATATGGAGACTCACGTTTTACAGGCTATAAATGTGGAGACTCACGTGTTACAGGCTATAAATATGGAGACTCATGTGGTCAAGGATTTTTGAGGCCGTGTGTGTAGTGTACAAGAACAGATATATCACCTTTTCCTGGCGATAAAAGGGAGGGCAGGGCGTGACCAGAGGATCTGACCCACACTCAGTTGATCGAGAAAAGCGCAGGCTGAGACATAATCACATTGCAAGCAGTACCATCAGCACTCGTGGCTGGTTGTGAAGATGGGGACCGGCTTGTATGGAAATGTCACTAGTGATGTGACGTCAGTTGTTGACTCAACTCAACATCACTGTGTGTGTGGTGCGTGTGTGTGTGCGCGCGCTAGCGTGCGTGCGTGCGTGTGCGTGCGTGCGTGTGTGTGTGTGGGGGTGGGGGGGGGGTGTTGTAAAGTGTTTGTATCTCAACTCAGATCAGCACATTGGTATAGTTCAGTTATTTATTATTTCAAATAATCAGGCTGGCGCGGCACAGTTTATCCGTTTATCTATTCTTATTGTTTATTTAATCAGGCAGTCAGGCTGTTTAGGTATCGTTTGTCTGTTTAACTTTTCTTAACCTTTATCCATTTTCCGCCAACAGAATGAACTGGCAACCATATGGTAGACTGACTCTATTCCTCCTGTCTCCTCCTCCTCAGTCCACCTGTTTAGTGCCGTTCTGTGTTTGTGTTATCTATGGACACAGGTAGTGTATGCTGGTGAATGGAGTTCCTTGTTCATATAGCGGACATTTATTGTTTTGTCTTCATAGTTCAAAGCAAACAGATGGCTCTTATGTGTTTGTATTTATCGACCTTCTCTGCGTGGGTGTGTGTGTGTGTATGTGTGTATGTGTGTGTGTGTGTGCGTGTGTGTGTACGTGTGCGTGTGTGTGTTCGTGCCCATGCATTACGTTGTGACTAACATCGATTTGTTGATTAAAACTGCAGTTGAAACATGCATGAAAATCAAAACTATGCCATTCTTCTATTCCCATTGCCACAAATAGGGCGAAGTAAGGAGAATTAAGGTGCCTCCTTTCCTCCGCTAGCCTACAGGACACCCTTGGGCAAGGTGGAGTGCATGTTTAGCCTCCCGATCAGGGTTACGTGAAGCCATAGGTGCAGGTGGTGAATGAGGTTGAAGAGCAGCCGATAGATATTTGTAGGTTATGGTCACCAGCTTCACGGCGGTAGGCAGAGGATCTATGTTTTTAGGGAGAGACAATGGCTGCGGTCATTGACCAGTATGGTCACTGCTAAGAAGGAAAGCAATGGCAAACTACCTTCTTTACAGATGCCAAAAAAATTAATTTTTGCGATACCTTAGACTCATTAAAAACATATATTGGAAACAACAAGCTGCCATAAAGATTGATAATGAAGTAGGTCAATATCAGCCTATTAAGAGAGGTGTTAGGCAGGGATGTGTAATGTCACCAGATCTTTTTTACCTATACAGTGAAAATATTTTCAGAAATGTTGACGATATGAAAGGAATCATCATTGGGGACATAACATCAATAACATTAGATATGCTGATGATACAGCATTGATTGCAGACAATGAGCAGGATCTGCAACATTTAGTAGATGCGATTGTTGCACACAGTGAACAACTTGGGTTAGAATTAAATTGTAACAAGACACAGATTATGGTCGTCACTAAGAAGAAGGAAATACCATAATGTAATACCATACAAGTAAATGAGAATGTTCTCAAACAAGTGAATCGGTACAATTATCTCGGAACAGTCATAACATCTGATGGGAGATGCCTTGAAGAGATTTATTTAGAACAAAAATCGCCATGACGAAGACAGTTTTTTGCAAGATGAAAAACATTCTGACCAATGAAAAGATGTCATTTGCAACGAGAAAAAGAGTGTTGAGGTGCTACATAGAACCTGTGCTTTTGTATGGATGTGAAGCGTGGACAATGAACAGACAAGCTAAAATAAAATTCTGATGGCTGTGGAAATGTGTTTTCAGAGGAAAATGCACAGAATACCATGGGGAGACAGAAAAAACCAATGACCAAGTCTACAAGAAACAAATGAAAATCGTAAACTAATTAGAGAAATTAGACGTAGACAGTCATGATATTTTGGACACGTTATGAGAAGAAATCAATTGGAAATCTTGGGGACAACTGGCAAGATCGAAGGGAAGAGAATAAGGGGAGGGCAAGAAGTAAATGCATGGATGGCTTGGCCACGTTGTATGGTCCAGACAGGAACGCTTAGCTGATCCACGACTCTGGTGATCGCATAACATGACCACCCACGCTTACCGGCATGGCACATGATGATGATGATGACTAGGGCGAACATTGAAGTTAGTGAGGATCATCACCAAATAAACTAGATGCCATGCATCGATAAATAATGTACCATGCCGTGGGTCACAATAATGATGCGTTTGACACGGGTCATAAATGACAACTGTTCGTAGTACGCTGAGTTAGTTGTGGTTAACACCACTTTAGGATGTCAGCAGTACGCTTTGACATTGGAAGTGTAATAGCCAGAAATATGGGTTTACACGATGTGTACTCAAGTTTCATTAGTATAGTAAAACATGTTGTTGAGTGAACTGAATTGTAAGTGGCTGGTTGACTTGATTTTCTATTTGATTCTCTCACATCCTCCATCTTACGATCACGAGTAACAGGATCACACCAATAATTATTACAACTGAACGCCGATGCTATTTTAAAAAGTATAGTAGAGCTTTACACACATCATGTGATCCCTACAGCTTTCTTACACTCATAAAATAACTAAAAGTATAAAGAAAATATATGTATAGATGGCGGCAATCTATACGGCGTCATTGCCACACCGAGTCTGACCGGATATAACTTCGACCACGGTGATCCTCCAAGTGACCGGTTCAGGCAAGCCTTTCTCTCCTGGCCACCTTAAAAGCGTGCTTTTTCCCGTCAGGCCGTACGCATTCGTGCATTTTGGCATTCGCAACTGCGAGCGCTACCAAGTCAAGTCACCTGAACAGTTTAAGAAGCCTGATACGGGGGGAAATGGCACGTAGCAAGAACACCAAAAGACACGCGGCAACCGAGATGTGCAACGTGGAAGCCGACATGAAGACGAGTGGAGTGAATCTACCTGCGAGCTTCAGCAAACAACAAGAACCTCAAGCAACCTTTAACGAAAATACCACGAGGAAGGACGACGACAACTCACCACAAATGAGAGCCAAACCTACTGAGAAGCTGAGAGAGGAGAAAGACACCAGAGTCGGAAACACCGACTCACCGACAATCAAATAGGTTGTCAAGCGTATCCAACTAGAGCTGTCATACGGAGACATCCTGAAGCAGCTACGAGAAAAAAGAACCTCCACATCAGATTCTTGAAGGCGGAGCGGCTCCTCACTTACTCCAAGATTCCTACAACCTTGGCGGTGGTGACGACACAGGGCAGCGAGATACCGAACACAGTTTCAATCAACAAGAAAATGCAACAGCCAGAGAGATTCATCCCAAGAGTCAATCAATGTTCAAGATGCCAGAGGGCCGGCCACAGCAGAGCAGCATGTCGCAGTAAGACGGAAATCTGCCAGTACTGCGCGGATCACCACGCCTTCAAGAAGTGTACGCTGGCCAAGCTGGACACAGACTTCCGAGCACCCAACAACAAAATAAATTGCGCCAACTGCCTGGGCAAGCATGAAGCAAGATACTTGGGCTGTCCGTACCTGCAACGACACAGAGACACAGCCACAGGCATCTCGCAAGCGGAAAAAGCTCAACTGCAAGACCTGATAGAGGAGCTAAAGAAGCAAATCAAGCTGCTTCAAACACCGGCACCGACCAGCGACAATGAAAAGCTGCTTGCTGAAATAAAGGAGTTCCAGCGAAACGTCAAGCAAGAAGTGGAACATATGGCCGTGATGAAGAAGGAAAACGAAGAAATGCTACTCACCATTAAAGCGGAGAGAGATCTGCTAAAAGCTGAAATTGAGTTGACCCAAAACCAACTAGCAGAAGAAACGGAAAAGAACACAGAGAAACCGCAAGATGAAACCCAGCAAGAGACCGAACCAGAACCTCACGATAAAGCCAGCAGCCCAACCACGACACCCGAGACCGTCAAGGGGAAACCAATATCTCGCCAGAAATCCGAAGAAACCCGAGAGGAGCACCTTGATGTCGACACAGAGAGGCCCCGGGAACCTACCTTGGAGGAGTTACTAGAATCGGCAAGACTGGAGGACGCAGGTGCCAGGAGTTCTAAAGGCGCTGGGAAGAAAAAGAAAAGAAGAAGCCCAAGAAACTCAGGAAACCGGTAGAATACCCAGACAGATACTATGAACCTGATTTTGCCGACGGAGAGATCATCCCATGGCTGACCGCGGAGGAAGAAATCGAATGGCAACATAAACTCAAAATTGAAAGTGAAAAAAGGCGCAAGGAGGACAATGAAAACATCGAAAAGCTGCTACAGGACAATACACAATAAAGGAGGCAAAAAAGACTAAATAAAAAGTCTTTATATGGACTGCACCCAGCCAAGCTAGACGAGACAGGTTCCTGCACCAACATTGAAGCCGACCCCCCCCCCCCCCCAGCTGACGTCACAGACACAAACGCTTACGCAACTGGTCCTAGTGAGGACTACTCGTAAGAGCGCACAAGACAAGAATCAGGGCTAAAAACCCACAAAAACCACGGCTCTCAACAACAACCATCTCTGAGAATGCAGGTTAGACGAGACCGAATTTGGAATTTTTTTTTTTTTTTCGAAAATTGGAATTGGAATTGGAAGTCAGGCCATACACACGCTTCAAAGGGCTCAGAGTTCACATTTGGGCTCATGAAACTAGAGAAATTTGTAACAATTGGCAAGACTGAGGGGGAAAGAACAAGGGGAAGGCAGAGAGGCAAATATTTTGATGACTGGGCTATATGGCATAATCGAGACAAGAACACGGAGCTGATCCATGGGTTCTGTTGATCGCGGAAGGTGGCGAAACATGACCGTACGGCACACGATGATGATGAAGATCGTCATCGTCCCATTGCTAACTTTCACGCTTGAGTGAACCGGTACATACATGTAAGATAGACAGACTAATCATGCGCTTGGTCTGCTTTTCTGTCCACTGATTTCTTCAATCCGAACGTTGTCATTCAATATGGTGATGCTGATTCGTTCAGTTTAAAGTCCACATTACGATTAAATGTCTTAAGGCGGGCATAATATTGGTTTTATCACATGGATGACTGCTATTGTATTCATGCCAGCCAGCCTGTCTGATTTCTCATTGCTCGCGACAACGGAAAGTCCTAGTTTAGAAGATGTATGTGGACCCATGAACACAGACAGAGAGATATCACTCACACTAAATGAGTGTCCAAAGACCACACTGAGAACATACACACAGACAGAGAGATATCACTCACACTAAAGGAGTGTCCACATACCACACTGAGAACATACACACAGACAGAGAGATATCACTCACACTAAAGGAGTGTCCACATACCACACTGAGAACATACACACAGACATAGAGATATCACTCACACTAAACGAGTGTCCACATACCACACTGAGAACATACACACAGACAGAGAGATATCACTCACACTAAACGAGTGTCCACATACCACACTGAGAACATACACACAGACAGAGAGATATCACTCACACTAAACGAGTGTCCACATACCACACTGAGAACATACACACAAACAAAGAGATATCACTCACACTAAACAAGTGTCCACAGACCACACTGAGAACATACACACAAACAGAGAGATATCACTCACATTAAACAAGTGTCCACAGACCACACTGAGAACATACACACAAACAGAGAGATATCACTCACACTAAACAAGTGTCCACAGACAACACTGAGAACATACACACAGACAGAGAGATATCACTCACACTAAACAAGTGTCCACAGACCACACTGAGAACATACACACAGACAGAGAGATATCACTTACACTAAACGAGTGTCCACAGACCACACTGAGAACATACACACAGACAGAGAGATATCACTCACACTAAACAAGTGTCCGCAGACCACACTGAGAACATACACACAGACAGAGAGATATCACTCACACTAAACAAGTGTCCACAGACCACACTGAGAACATACACACAGACAGAGAGATATCACTCACACTAAACGAGTGTCCACAGACCACACTGAGAACATACACACAGACAGAGAGATATCACTCACACTGAATGAGTGTCCACAGACCACACTGAGAACATACACACAGACAGAGAGATATCACTCACACTAAACAAGTGTCCACAGACCACACTGAGAACATACACACAGACAGAGAGATATCACTCACACTAAATGAGTGTCCACATACCACACTGAGAACATACACACAGACAGAGAGATATCACTCACACTAAATGAGTGTCCACATACCACACTGAGAACATACACACAGACAGAGAGATATCACTCACACTAAATGAGTGTCCACATACCACACTGAGAACATACACACAAACAGAGAGATATCACTTACACTAAATGAGTGTCCACAGACCACACTGAGAACATACACACAGACTGAGAGATATCACTCACACTAAATGAGTGTCCAAAGACCACACTGAGAACATGCACACAGACCGAGAGATATCACTCACACTAAATGAGTGTCCAAAGACCACACTGAGAACATGCACACAGACAGAGAGATATCACTTACACTAAACGAGTGTCCACAGTCTGAAAGACTGCATACATAGTAAGAGTGTCTATTGACACTGATGATATCCATAGAGTGGAAGATTGCATACAGATTAAGAGTGTTCATATATTGAAAGATTGCATACAGATTAAGTGTTCACAGACTTAGAGTGTCCACATACTAAGAGTGTCCATAAACAGTAACAATTCCATACCGATTAAGAGTTTCCATAGACATAACGTGTCTTTAGACTGAAACTGTCATTAGACTGAAAGCATCAATAGACTGAAAGTGTTCATAGGCTGAACGATTGCATATATATTAAGTGTCCACAGACTGAAAGTGTCCATGGACTGAACATGTCCATATACTTAAAGACTGCATTCGCATTAAGAGTATCCATAGACTGAAGGTGTCCATAGACTGAAAGATTGCATACTAATTTAGAGTGTCCATAGACTGGAAGTCTATATACATATTTAGAGAGTGTCCATAGACTGAGAGTGTCCACAGACAGAGGCAATCAATGTGTCTAAATATTCTACCTACATTCCTTTCTATCTACCCACAAAACCATCCATCCATCCATCGGCCTCCTACCAGACTACCTGCTGGCCTATCAATCCATCCATTTATCGGTCCTTGCATCCGTCCGTTCATCATGTATCTGTCTTTGTATCTATCTACTTACCTCTTTCACTCTCTATCTACCTCTCTGTCTCTTTTTATCTCTCTCTGTCTCTGTCTGTCTGTCTCTGTCTGTCTGCCTCTCTCTCTCTCTCTCTCTCTCTCTCTCTCTCTCTCTCTCTCTCTCTCTCTCTCTCTCTCTCTCTCTCTCTCTCTCTCTTTAGCTTTTAATGATGTCACTCCGTCACAGACATTTTCATATCCCCTCTAATAGTCGTAACTACCACTAAATAAAGTTTCAAAACCTCTGAAATGTTTCTATCACAAGCGACATCATCTTTTCATTGTGTAATGTTCGCCAATCACGATCAGTGGCTAAACAAAGATGGTCTACATATAGGCCATCTCAACATCTATCATTTGCTCAATAAATTACCTGAGCTTTTAGTAATACTGTGCAAACAGTTCCATGTGTTTGGAAATCACAGAAAGTCGTCTCAACGACAAAATAACCGACTCTGAAATCTCTCTTAAGGGGTTTAAAGTAATTCGAAGAGACGCAAATCAAAAATTAGAGACAGGTATTGCTGTATACATTTCAAATTCTCTCAACTGTTCCCGTAGAAGTGATCTCGAGATAGAAGAGATAGAATGTGTTTGGTTAGAGGTGAAGCCAGTCAGCCAGCAACCGTTTCTCATTGGATACCTATATCGAAATCCCTGTGCTGGGTATAGTTGGTATGACTGTTTCACTACAATGATGGATAGGGTGTTTACAGCAGGTAGAGAAGTCATGATATTAGGTGACTTTAACATAGATATTACTAAATCCAACCATACATGGGAAGATATCATTATATCTTACAATTTCAAACAACTAATAAATCGTCCCACAAGAGTTACAGACACCTCCTCAACTATAATTGATCATATATATGTTACTTGTCCAGTTAATATTACCGAATGTTCTGTTCCTGTTAGTGCAGTTAGTGACCATTACCCAATATGTTGTACATGGTCGAAAATTGGGTTCAAAACTCCTAAAAATAAACATTTAAGCATCAAATTTAGAAACTTTAAAGCTCTCAACCAAAATTTATTTTTAGACGACTTAAAAAATGCAGCCCTTGAACATGTTTACCAACTTCCTGATCCGGATGATGCACTAGCTTACTGGACAAAGGCAGTATACAATGTATTTGATAAACATGTGCCAGTCAAAGAAGTTCGAGTCAAGAATCAACATACGTCCCCGTGGGTCACTAGCGAAGTTCTCGAAATCATGAGAGAACGAGATACAGCACACAAAAATAAAGATTTTATCAATTACCGCAGACGAAGAAATAAAGTTAAATATGAAATTCCTAGGATAAAGAAAGATCATTTCAAAAATTTAATTGTAGATAAATCAAATAATACAAATACATGGAAGGCTATTAACTCGCTAACCAACAAGAAACACACTTCAGAGTCAGCAATACCAAACTCTATAACATGCGAGGATTTCAGTTACTTCTTTCAATCAGAAATAGAGAATCTAAAGTCCTCAATACCAGACTCAGTGTTTAATTAGGTTCACTGTCATCATTCTGTGAAGGGAAGTGCTCTAGACATATTCCCTCTGAGATTCCCTTGATGTCTGTTGCAGAAGTATATAAATATCTCTCAAATCTCAAAGCAACAAATTCAGAAGGCCTAGATGGTATCAGTAATAGAATTCTTCGGTGTGCTGCACCTATTATTAGTGAGTCCTTAACGTTCATATATAACCAGTGCCTATCCAAAAACTACTTTCCATCTGCCTTTAAAGTTGCTAAAGTGTATCCTCTACTTAAAAATGGCTCAACTGATATTATCGTCTTGGGTAATTATAGACCTATTTCCTTACTATCGTCGCTATCAAAGCCATTAGAAAAGCACATGCATAAAATAACACTACATCATTTAATTAACAACGATCTAATAATTGACAGTCAATCTGGGTTTCGACCTAAATATTCTTGCCATAGTGCCCTTACAAAAATGACCGATAACTGGCATCTTTGTATCAACAATGGCAACATTTGTGGAGCAGTATTTGTAGACTTTAAAAAGGCCTTTGATATGGTAGATCATGATATTTTAATTAGAAAATTAAAACACATGAAGACTAGCACCAATATGGTGAACCTAATTACGTCATTTTATCAGACAGACAACAAGTAGTGTCCTTCAATAACTGTCTATCAAGACCCACACAACTTAATTTTGGGGTGCCTCAGGGCTCAATACTAGGTCCGCTGCTTTTTGCAGTGTATATTAACGATCTTCCTTTATACCTCAATACTTCGTGTGATCTATTTGCGGATGACTGCACTATTTACACAAGTCAAGAGAGCCTTTGTGACTTAGAGAGCTCTTTACAAAACGATCTTGACAACCTTAGTAGATGGAGCAATGAAAATCGCATGTTAATTAACATCGACAAAACTAAATCCATGCTAATAACGACCAGACAAAAACTACAGACGCTAGCCATAACTGGGACACCGCTCGAGCTCCACGTGGACACGTTACCTATAATTAATGTAAATGAACATAAAACATTAGGTCTTTTAATTGACAGACATTTAAACTGGAGCCCTCATGTTCACGCCCTTACCAAGAGAATAGCACAAAAAGTTTACCAACTTGCAAAAATTCAACACTTTTTGGATGAAAGCACACGTAAAATATTCTATGCATCCTATATCCAATCACCTCTCGATTATTGTTCCACAGTCTGGGATGGCTGCCCTAAATCTAATATGAAACGATTGCGTTCGCTTCAAAACCGCGCTATACGTCTAGTTTCTAGCATAAAGCACGTTGAAAGTAATAAATTATACAGCCATCTAAGACTTCTACCACTTCAAAAGCGATTCCTTTTTAACAAAGCCAAATTAGTGAATAAAATTATATCTGAAAATACGCCAGAGTATCTTCTACCGTTAATTCAATCTAATGCAATGAACAGTAAGCGCTTAAATTTATTACAGCTTCCTAAGCCTAGATTGGACTTATACAAAACTTGTTTCGCATATTCTGGTGCTCACTTGTGGAATAGCCTTCAACCAGAACTGAAAACACCAATGAGTCCCTACACATTCAACCGAAAACTCTTTCAATACTTACTTCATACCGACTATATGCCTCCATAAGTCACCTACTAGTATCATTTTTCCACTATCATTCTTCACTGTATGTGTGTGAACGAGACAGTGGGTGAGAGAGTGAGTGAGAAAGAGTGTGAGTGGAAGAATTAGTATGAGTGAGAGTGAGAGAGTATACATGCGCATGTGCCTGAGTGAGTGTAAAAGTGAGTGAGTGTGTGGACATATGTGTGAGAGATTTAGTTAGAGAATGAGTGAATCTGAGAGAGTGGGTGTGTTGTGTGTCTGCCTGTCTGTGTGATAGAGTGTGAAAGTTAGTGAGTGAGTGTGAGTTAGAGAGTCATCGAGTAAATGAGTGAGTAAGGGAGCGTGAGTGAGTGAGAGAGAATTTGTAGGTATGCGTGTATGTGCGCGAATGAGTGAGTGTGAGAGCGAGTGAGTGTGTAAAAGAGAGAGTGTGGTTGAATGAGAGAGTGCATGAGAAAGTGTGATGTATGTGTGTGCATGTCTGGATGTGTGTATGGGTGTATATGTGTACATGTGTGCATCTGTGTGTGACTCTGTGTGTATGTCTGTACGTGTGTTAAGGTGTGCGTTCATGTGTTTATATGCGTTTATATGCATGTGCGTGTGTGTATGTGTGTATGGACGAGTGTGTGTGTGTGTGTGTGTGTGTGCTCGTGTATGTATTGTATATCTTTGTATGTGTATGTGTAAGTGTGCATGCAAGCAGTGTATGCGAGGGAGTGTTTATTCGGGTGTTATTTGAGTACGTGTGAGTAAGTATATGGATGTGTGCAGGTGTGTGTATTGCGTGGGTATGATGTGTGTGTGTGTGTGTGTACATGTGAGTGAGAGACAAGAGAGAGAGAGAGAGAGAGAGAGAGAGAGAGAGAGAGAGAGAGAGAGAGAGAGAGAGAGAGAGAGAGAGAGAGTTGAGGGCATGCATGTCATCTAACATGCTGATCCATATGTTTTGTGTATTCTCATTTTTTTTCATATTATCATTTTGATGCACTTGATTTTAACATGCATAAATTGAATTCATGTAAATTACTGTAAAGAAAGTGAGAGAGTTAGTGAGTGTAAGTGAGAGAGAGAGAGAGAGTGAATGAGTGTGAGAGTGTGAGTATGTAAAGAGAGAGAGAGACAGAGAGAGAGAGAGAGAGAGAGAGAGAGAGAGAGAGAGAGAGAGAGAGAGAGAGAGAGAGAGAGAGAGTTGAGCCCACGCATGTCATGTAACATGCTATTCCATATTTTTCATGTATTCTCATCTTTCATATTACGAGGTATCGTGTAATGCCACCTGATTGTCCTGTAACATGCCATTCCATATTTTTTTCTTTTAATTCTCATCTTATCATTTTGTATGCCACTTGATTTTATCATGTATAATATAACATTACTGTGATGTGAGTGAGAGAGAGAGAGAGAGAGAGAGAGAGAGCAAGAGAGAGAGAGAGAGCGTGCAAGAGAGAGAGAGAGAGAGAGAGAGAGAGAGAGAGAGAGAGAGAGAGGGAGAGAGAGAGAAAAAAAAAAGAGAGATTTGAATTGCATCACTAATTTTTACGCTACATAATGTATATGTACAATTTTTTCTCCACTTCTTGCAATTGCGAGAATTCTCACGACAATCGTCAGTGTCTAAATTGTGTGTAAAGTGTAGGAGTTTGTTCTTATTAGTTTCAGTAATCATGTGAGGCATCATGTATTTGTCTATATGTGAGGATGTATGTATGGGTGTGTATGTGAGGGATATGTGTGTGTGTGGGGGGGGGGGAGAGAATGTGTGTGTGCCTATGTAAGAGAGAGAGAGAGAGAGCGAGAGAGAGAGAGAGAGCGAGAGAGAGAGAGAGAGAATTCAGTGCTCGCATGTCCTGTAACATGCCATTCCATATTCTTTGTGTATTTTCATCTTTCACATTATCATTTTGTATGTATGACACTTGATTTTATCATGTATAATATAACATTACTGTAATGTGAGTGAGAGCGCTAGTGAGTGAGAGAGAGAGAGAGAGAGAGAGAGAGAGAGAGAGAGAGAGAGAGAGAGAGAGAGAGAGAGAGAGAGAGAGAGAGAGAGAGAGAGTTGAATTGCATCACTAATTTTTAAGTTACAAAATGTATATGTACAATTTTTCTCCATTTTCTTTACAATTTTGCGACAATGCTCACGACAATCGTCACTGTATGTGTGTGTAAAGTGTGGGAGTTTGATCATAATAGTAGGTTGGGGGATCGGGGGATGTGTGTGTGGGTGGATTCGTGATGTGTATGGGTGGGCGGGGTGGGTTTGTGTGGGTGGGTGGGGGATTTGTGTGTAGGTGCGTGCGAGATGTATGGGTGTATGGGGAGATGTGTTTGTGAGTGGGGATGTGTGTTTGTCTAGGTGGTTGTGGGTGAGTGGGTGGAGGAGGATATGTTGGTGGATGATTGATGGTGGGTTATGGGATGGGTGGGGGTATATGTGTGGGTGGGGAGATGTGGGTGTGGGGATATGTGGTGGGTGGGAGATGTGTGCAGGTGGGGTGGTTGTGGGTTTGGGGATGTGTATGTGGGTGTGGGATGTTTGGGTGGATGGGTGGGGAGTGTGTGTGGGTGAGAGATGTGTGGGTGAATGTGTGTGGGGGATGTGTGTGGGTTGGGGGAGGGGTGCGTGATGAGTGTGGGTGATGGATTTGGAGATGTGTGTGTGGGTGGGGGATATGTCTGGCTGGGTGGGGGTGTGTGTGGCTGGATGGAGGATGTATGTGTGGGTAGTGAGGGTGACTGTAGTTGGGGGATGTGTGGATGGGTAGGAGATGTGTGGATAGATGTGTGTGTGGGTGAGGGATGTGTCTTTGGGATGTGTGTGGGTGTGGTATTGTGTGGGAGGGGAGCTGGGTGTGGATAAATGATGTTTGTGTGGGTGGGTGAAGGTGTGGTTGGGTTTGTGGGTGGGTGAATGATGTGTGTGAGGGTGGGGGATGTTTGCTTAGATGGGTGGTTGGGATGTGTGAGTGTGGGTGGGTAGATAGGAGATGTATGTGTTGATGAGTGGGTAAGGGATGTGTGGGTGTTAGTGGTTGAGGGATAAGTACGTGTGTCTAGGGATGTGTGAGGGGATGAATGTATGGGTTGTGTGTGCGTGGATGGGAGGTGTGTGTTTGTGAATGGGGAATGTGTTGGTGGGTGGGGATGTGTGTGAGGGATGTTTGTATGGGTGGGGAGATTGTGCGTGGGTGGGGATGTGTGTGTATATGGGTAAGGGTGTGTGGTTAAGGGATGTGTGGCTGGGGGAATGGGTGGATGGAGGATGTGTGGTTGGGTGGAGGATGTGTGGTTGGGTAGAGGATGTGTGGGTGGGTGATTGTATATGAGTAAGGGTGTGTGGTTAAGGGATGTTTGGTTGGGGGATGGGTGGGTAGAGGATGTGTGGGTGGGTAGAGGATATGTGGGTGGGTGAGTGTGTGCAGGTTAGGAGATGGTGGGGGATGTTTGTAGGTGTGGGCTCGGGATAAGTGAGTGGGCTGGGGGAGATGGGAGATTATGTGGGTGTGTGCGGAATTTGTGTGTGGGTAGGTGCGGAATATGTGAGTTGACGGGGAGATGTGTGTGTGGCTGAGGAATGTGTGTTTGGTTGGGTGGTTGGAGGTGTGTGGGTGGAGGAGGATATTGGGTGAGTGATTGTTGGTGGGAAATGGGACGGGTAAAGGATATGTGAGTGGGTGGGGAGATGTGTGTAGGTGGGGGATGTGTGGGTTATTGAATGTATGTGTGCTTGGGGTGTGGGTGGATGGGATGTGTGGTGGATGAGAGGTGTGTGTGGGTGGGGAGATGTGTAGGGATGTGGTGGATGGGTGGGGGAATGTATTGTATGTGTGTGTGGTTGGGTGGGGGAGTTGGAGTGAATGGGGGATGTGTGGGTGGGTGGTGGATGTGTCTTATAACATAGTAATATGCATTGTTTATGTTTACAAAATTCATGTGACAATGTTTTTTTCCTATGCACTGTTCATGAAAGAAAGATGAGTGATTGGAAGGGCCGAATGTAAGACGGGCCTGCGTGCCCAATTTGTTACCCTTTGAAAATAAAGTATGTTCGTTCGTTCGTTCGTTCTCTCTTTCTCTCTGAGACAACAATTTATTCCCCTTGTCCCTTCCACAATAGCCGACTGACAGCAATAGCAGTATTGATCTTGCTACATGTGGCTGTTTGTTGCCTGTTGCCATCTGTCATGATCTATTATATACAGCAACGATGTATACTGGTTTATGGCATATCACATGAAAATAGATTGTTATTGCTTGCCCAAGGTCAAGTTCACAAACCCACGTTCATTCAGTTCTGGCGTAGTTGGCTGTGGTGGCATGTACTGTATTGTCGGGTCCTAACATCGGCCTTGCTGTCATCTGCTGCACAGTTTCGGGGCATTGAGTTAGAGCATGCGTTCATTCTATGAATGACCTTGGCTTCCTTAGTCTGCATGTTGCAAGCTCAGCTCAGTTTGATTGTCCTATTGCTGATAAACTTGACATTCACACCGGCAATTCTCTGGTGTATTTGTAATTTTAATATGTTTGCTTCGCGGTCACATACTAAGCTAGGTTACTCTCAAATTGTCAAACATATACATTCCCAGACTATCCCTCATCAACCAGCAGCTGCCCCAATCTGTTTGATGGTATGATGTTGGATAAGAACTCAAAAAAATGGGTGGTCGAGTTGTGAGAATCCACGTCTCGCAATTTGTAGGATATTGTTGAATCCCCAAAAAACATACACATTGTCTGTTCTAGGTAAAAAGCACGAAAACACCGAGCTTTCAAATGATGTAGGTGCAGACTATATAGGAGCACACTCTATATAGCTACACACAATGTAGCTGACAATCAGAAGTAGCTAATATTCTATATACGTGAAACTTTACGGAAGTACACACTAAGTAGCTGGCACACTAAGTAGCCGACAAACTAAGTAGTTGACACATTAAATAGGTGACACATTATGTAGCTAACACACTAAGTAGCTAACACACTAAATAGTTGACACACTAAGTAGCTAACACACTAAGTAGTTGACACATTATGTAGCTGACACACTAAATACTTGACACATTATGTAGCTGGCACAAGATGTAACTGATACATTATGTAGCTGACACTCGCTGACACCTTGCCGTCTTGACAGGCGATACTTTTTTACATTGTGCTACAAAAAAGGCATAATAATTACAACCCATGGCGGTAGCGAATGTGACTGATCAGACCAATTCGCGCTGTAAATGTTCGTCCACAATGGATGCATGTGAACACATGGTCATTCCCACCATCAGGCACCATCTTACGTCTCACACACTCAGTGTGTGACCTATCTGCAATCCTTTTCTCTTTTGTCTGCATTCTATTTCTGATCTTTGCACTCCATACAACACGTTCGGCAGTGACTTGCTCACAAGATGCAATATCAATGCCTGTATCAATCATGTCCCGCTTACACACAATTTTGTATCGTAGTAGAGGCCGATCCCGACACCAGTCTGTACTTCACCAAAATGATGTCAACTGGTATTCTATCGTCATCCATTCTCCTAATATAACAAGTAACCTGTACATTATGTAGCTGATACATCATGTAGCCAACACATCATGTAACTGAAAAAGAAATCATTAACTGATTCATTATATAGCCAAAACATCATATAACTGACACATTATGTAGCTAACACACCATGTAATTGGTACATTAAGTAGATGACACACCATGTAATTGGTACATTATAGCTGACACATCATGTAACTGATATATTATGTAGCTGACACATCATGTAACTGATATATTATGTAGCTGACACATCATGTAATTAGTACATTATGTAGATGACATACCATGTAATTGGTACATTATGTAGCTGACACACCATGTAACTGATATATTATGTAGCTGACACACCATGTAATTAGTACATTATGTAGCTGACACACCATGTAATTAGTACATTATGTAGCTGACACACCATGTAATTAGTACATTATGTAGCTGACACATCATGTAATTAGTACATTATGTAGCTGACACGCCATGTAACTGATATATTATGTAGCTGACACACCATGTAACTGATATATTATGTAGCTGATACCATGTAATTGGTACATTATGTAGCTGACACACCATGTAATTAGTACATTATGTAGATGACACACCATGTAATTAGTACATTATGTAGCTGACACACCATGTAATTAGTACATTATGTAGCTGACACACCATGTAATTAGTACATTATGTAGCTGACACACCATGTAATTAGTACATTATGTAGCTGACACATCATGTAATTAGTACATTATGTAGCTGACACATCATGTAATTAGTACATTATGTAGATGACATACCATGTAATTGGTACATTATGTAGCTGACACACCATGTAACTGATATATTATGTAGCTGATACCATGTAATTAGTACATTATGTAGCTGACACACCATGTAATTAGTACATTATGTAGCTGACACACCATGTAATTAGTACATTATGTAGATGACATACCATGTAATTGGTACATTATGTAGATGACACACCATGTAATTGGTACATTATGTAGCTGACACACTATATAATTGAAACACCATTAACATTATGCAGCTGAGGAACTATCTAACTCGGCTACGGCAAGTAGTTGTATTTATGTCCAATGGACGCCAGAGATTATAATTGTTTGCCAATGTTAATGGTTTGTTGAAGAAAAACCTCAAGTTTTAATCAATATCATAGACGCACATTCTACTATGGCAGTGAATAAAGTGATAATAATGGTCTCACAAATCGTAATTATGTTTGCCTTGAAGCACTTCTAATACACTGGAAATGTCACATCATGTGTGGCCTCTGCATTCATCGCTGATGGAAATATCGCTGCCTTTTGAACTCTAGTGCCCTCAAAAGGTCTGGAAGTGGCCCCGTGCATCCGCGTATTGAAGACGCATGCCAGAACAGCAGGCCTGACATTTCAACTGACATCTTCGTCATGGGGGTAGACGTTTTGTGAGAAGAATGTGCCCTCCGGAATAAGAATCAGGTGTGGTTAGTTGCTCGTGGGTGCTGCTGCTGCTGCTGCCGTATCTGTGAAATGGTGTTCCAGATACATTTGAAGTCAGGATGTGGTGTTTATGTCTAAAGCACATGTGCTCTTTATATTTTACTCTGTCCACCGCTATAGATAGACACGCAAACAATCAGGTAAGGAGGGTAGGTAGGTAGGTAGGTAGGTAGGTGGGTGGGTGGGTGGGTAGGTAGGTAGGTGGGTGGGTGGGTAGTGGAGGACGAACGGATGAATCGATGAATAGACGCACGCACGAGCAGACAGACAGACAGACAGACAGACAGACAGACAGGCAGGCAGGCAGGCAGGCAGGCAGGCAGACAGGCAGGCAGATCGACCGATCGTATGACAGACCGACCGACCGACAGACAGACAGACAGATAGCAAAGCGTGTTTATGTGTGTGTATGTGTGTGTAGGGAAAGGCTGTCGTCTTTACCGTGCCTATGCTGTATTGTAGACGTATGATAATGTTAGTTAGTTAGTTAGTTGCGGTTCCAACTTCACAGCAACGGGTTGTCCCCATTATGCTCCGTTCCTGTGCCAGTGAATATCATATAAAACGCTCCCCACTGCCCAATCTGAAAAGTTGAAAAGACAGGAGTATCGACAAACAACAGCCCGCACAGATACACTGTGCATAATGGCGCCGCCAGAATGTCAACACAATAGTCCCCCACGAAACATCCAGTTTATCTCTGATGGAATCGGCAGTCATTTTCTCATCTGGATGTTTCCTAGATGTTCACCCACACAGTCCACGAAAATACAGTTCATCGTCGATGGCAGTGGCAGTCAACCAGAAGCCCAGCAGCCACACATTTCTGCATAAGGCAAAAACCGGTCAACTCTGGGACATAGCCAGCTGTCATTGCTCCGAACATGCAGTCACGTTCCAAAAAACTTCGGGCAGATTCAAAAGCATTTCACACGAAACTCACAGCTCACAGTGTCGCGCCACGCACTCACTCAGTAGCAGGGCGACGGAACCATAGCCTCCTTAGTCGCCTCTTACGACATGCATGGTAGGCTACAGTGTTGCTATTCTTTGCTTCCCTTATGGGCCCCGGCAGCACACGGGAGGTATGATAATGATAATGTATACCTCTCTATATGCCACTTGGCCACATAAAAATACTCCTTGAAACTACTCTGACAGCCGCCTGCGCTGATATAGCCAATAAAACTGCCCCAATATTCGGACAATTATTGGTCTACATTATAGAATATACATCCTATCATCTGTATACTCTAGAAGTCAGAAGTGGTGTTATTGAGACGGTAGCGTTGACTAAACTTGTCATTTCGTGTTGTGATAGTGCAGCGTTTAGTGCTCTTGCTCATCAACATAGTGGTGTGGGGTCGATATCCAGCTGTGACAGACGTCTTGGCTATGACGAGTACCGTTCTGGGGTCGACCCAGCCTCGCACAATGTGGGTACTGGATTATTTTCAGCATGTTTTGGGAATCGTCTGGTAAGTCGACACGAGGAGGAAAGGAACTGAGCAGACACCTCAGTATGTCGCGGCCTTGAATGTGTCACGGTTTGACATTGCACCGCCCAGTGACAGTATGTGTGATGGGACTTGTGTTGTTTGCAATGAAATGTAAAGTTGTCTACCATGCACGTCGTAAGAGGCAACTAAGGAGGATATGGTTCCGTCGCCCTGCTACTGAGTGAGTGCGTGGCTCGACACTGTGAGCTGAGAAATTTCGCGTGGAATGCTTTTACATCTGTCCGCGGTTGTTTGTAGCGTGAACTGCATATTCGGAACGATGGCAGCCGGCTATTTCTTGATTGACTTGTTTGCCTTTTCGGCTCACGAGTGCATATTTAGGAGACTCCCGGGAGTCGCCGCTGGAGCTACGGAGTTCATGCTTTGTGCGGCGCTTTCGGAGGGTCGTCCTGCGGAAAGACACCGAGCCATATGGGATAAAACCCGGGTCAATGAAGTCTTTCTGGTGACTGCCTTTCCATCGACGATGAACTGTATTTTTCATGGAGGACTTTGTGTTGGCATTCTGGGGGCGGCATTATGCACAGTGTACCTGTGCGGGCTGTTATCTTGCCGATACTCCTGTCTACTCCATTGTTTACATTGGGCAGTGAGGAGCATTTTGTGTGATATTCACTGGCACAGGAACGGAGCAATATGGGGACGACCCGTTGCCGTGAAGTTGGAACCACGACTAGCTAGCTAGCTAGCATGGTGTTAGCCTGAGATTTGTGCAGACCAGACCAGTCAGCACTGGATGAGTGTCCCGGTCAATCTCAGGCTGGCTACCTGAACTTACCGGACCATTCCAGTTTAGGCGGGGTCAAACTAGGAGCCCAGGTGGATTATGTTTGTAATGTCCATCCTGTTCTCTAGTTAGATCAGGTTAGCTTCGTGTTCTTTACAGGACGTTGCAGTCAACCTCAGAATTCATTGCCTGTTTCTGATTTAATAGGCAATTTTTAGTTCTGTAGTTTGCCATAGCTTTCTGAACGGCCCATGGCTCACACCATCGAAATCAACGCAAGTCTTCCAGTCCGCCCGCGGCTGACATCGAACTTAGGATTCGTATTTTAGGGAACCTTTAAACTGTCTCATTATCCCCTAAGCCGCAGCGTCGCCAACACCCCCCCCCCCACCCCTTCCCCCTACCACCCCATTCCTTCTTCTACCTATTTAATGTGTGATCTCGACTACTTTCCTTCTCTCAATATAAGTGTCAATTTTTATTTTTAAAAAGTTAGTTGCATATCCGTTACAGGACGAGGCAGTCAACTCCAGCATTTGTTGGCTGTTTGTGTTTCCTGGGCAAATTTACTTTCAGTAGTTTGCCATTGGTTTCTGAACGACCGGCACTGCTACTATTGTATAGAAACCAACGCAGGACGGTCTGCTTCCAAATCGCCACAACTGTTTCGAACGCGTTATGCAGGATTATGAACTGCATTCTAACTCCTACACTTCAGAGCCGGCTATTAATAACCATGATTCATGTCAGTTCTGTAGACATGTTTTCAATGTTTTGTGTCAGTGTTTCAGGCATGTTATCAATGTTTTGTGTTTGTGTTTCATGCACGTTACCAATGTTTTGTGTCGTCAGGCATGTTTTCAATGTTTTATGTCAGTGTTTAAGGCATGTTTTCAATGTTTTGTGTCAGTGTTTAATGAATATTGTCAATGTTTTATGTCAGTGTTTCAGGCATGTTGTCATTGTTTTGTGTCTGTGTTTCATGCACGGTGTCAATGTTTTGTGTTAGGGTTTTATGCATGTTGTTAATGCTTTGTGTCAGTGTTTCAGGTATGTTTTCAATGTTTTGTGTCAGTGTTTCAGGCATGTTGTCAATGTTTTGTGTCAGTATTTCTTGCATGTTGTCAGTGTTTCAGGCATGTTGTCAATGTTTTGTGTCAGTGTTTCAGGCATGTTGTCATTGTTTTGTGTCAGTGTTTCGTGCATGTTGTCAATGTTTTGTGTCAGTGTTTCATGCATGTGGTCAATGCTTTGTGTCAGTGTTTCAGGTATGTTTTCAATGTTTTGTGTCAGTGTTTTAGGCATGTTTTCAGTGTTTTGTGTCAGTGTTTTAGGCATGTTTTCAGTGTTTTGTGTCAGTGTTTCATGCATGTCGTCAATGCTTTGTGTCAGTGTTTCAGGTATGTTTTCAATGTTTTGTGTCAGTGTTTTAGGCATGTTTTCAGTGTTTTGTGTCAGTGTTTCAGCATGTTGTCAATGCTTTGTGTCAGTGTTTCGGCATGTTGTCAATGTTTTGTGTCAGTGTTTCAGCATGTTGTCAATGCTCTGTATCAGTGTTTCAGGCATGTTTTCAGTGTCGGTGTTTCCGGCATGTTTTCAATGTATTGTGTCAGTGTTTCAGTCATGTTTTCAGTGTTTTGTGTCAGTTTTTCGGGCATGTTGTCAATGCTTTGTGTCAGTGTTTCGGCATGTTGTCAATGTTTTGTGTCAGTGTTTCGGCATGTTGTCAATGCTCTGTATCAGTGTTTCAGGCATGTTTTCAGTGTCGGTGTTTCCGGCATGTTATCAATGTTTAGTGTCAGTGTTTCAGGCATGTTGTCAATGTTTTGTGTCAGTTTTTCAGACATGTTGTCAATGTTTTGCTTCAGTGTTTCATGCATGTTGCCAATGTTTTGTGTCAGTGTTTCAGGCATGTTGTCAATGTTTTTGACACCTTAGTCTCATGCACCGGCCTATTCAGACAACGTCTAATTTGAATGTACGACTGTCAATGGATTTTAAATGTTCATAATGTGTGCAAAACGCCCCCCTAGTTTGTTGTATTTCGTCATTATCAAAGAAGCGTAGGCGTGGGTGCTCTACGGCGTACAGGACCTTCTCCAGTTAGGGGCCTTGGTCGTGCCACTATGCCAAGCCGCTTCCCACAAACGACACATACACCTATTAAAGATGTTTCTATTTGTTTTCAATCATTGAGGGATGTATTGCCTTTTACAAAATAGTTGTGCGTTGGTTTCTATGGTATGAGGTGTCGGCCACTTAAGAAGTCATGGAAAACTATTGAACTAAAACTTGCCTAATAAATCACTGTCAATAAATAAACAAACGGGTTCAAGGCGTGAGGTTCGACTTCATTACACCGGGTTGTATCCCTTACGATTCTGCCTCTTTCCTCGGAGCGTCCTGTTGAAAGCGACGATTTCCAGGAAACTCCAAGAAGATTGCACTCGCTAACCGAATGATGGAGTCCAAAATCGACCCGACAACCTTGGAAGCGCGAGGTTGCGGCTTGTTCACTTCGTCACGGAGATCCCACGGAGAGCAATAAATGCTGGGGCTGACTGCAACCTCCTATATATGACACGCAAATAGCTGTTTCCAGAGTCTGCGATGTTCCCATGTTTGCTGTTGTGTGTGTCTTGTCTCCTCCAGTTACCCTGCATAGTTTCAGTGTACAGTGCAGTTATTTCCCCCGTTGCTTTTCCACAACTAAATTACTGTCATGAGGTGGCATTAGTGCAGGCAGCGATTGGCCTGCCGACCCCGTGCTCGGGGGTTCGAATTCCAACGAGGCGGATTCATATTTTATAACATGGGCCTGGGCTCGCAGGCGGACCCAGCCTAACATTGGTACCAGGAGAGGTCCTGGGAAGTCAAGCGGCCAGCGCGATACTGACCACACCACCAACAGAGTGATGCTTGGTCAATACAGTATGGGGACACACCATACGGCCTGGTGCTTAAAGCGTGGACAAGGTTCGTGTACTGTTTTGTTATGACTACTTGACATACTTGTAAAGGAAACATCTGAGAAGTAAAACCACGGGGGGGGGGGGGGGGGGGGGGGACGAGAGAGACACAGAAATTATAACAATTACTAGCCGAACTCACCAGCTCTCTATTATCAGCTCCAGATTATCGCTTAGCAGTCTTTAAGGGTTAATTAGGTATGTAATAGTTAGTGTTCATACGTTTAGTGTTGTTGGAGACTCAGTGGCATAGTGGTTTGTGTGTTAGCTTGCCAATACAATGGTCCAGGTTCACATTCCAACAGAGGCAGCATTATTTGGTCTGACTAGTACAGCTCTGAGGTCGAGCACACTCAGATTGTTCTACAAATTGTCTGGGAAGGATTGGCGTCGATGGAGAGAATTGATCACCCCACCTCATATGTCGTGGCCTATGATATGTTAAGGCCTAAAACGTAGGACCCCAATAACAGTATCTATTTTGTAGGTATTTATCTCAAGTACAGTTAGTTCTAAATTCTGCCACTGCATTCCGGGCATATTTATAAGAACTTGACCATTCAAACACTATTGATTGATTCTGAATCATTTCTGGCTACTCCGATCTTCAGTAAAATCCTGAGCATTCAAGTATTGATTCTGAATCACTTCTGGCTACTGCGATTTTCAGTAAAAACTTGAGCATTGTAACTATTTATGTTGATTATTTCTAGCTACTCTGATCTTAGTAAAAACTTGAGCATTGTAACTATTTATGTTGATCATTTCTAGCTACTCTGATCTTAGTAAAAGCTTGAGCATTACAGCTACTGATATTGATTGATTTAGCTAACGGTCCTCATTTCTGTACAACTCACAATGGACAACAATAATGTCGACCTGACCTTATTTGACCCCTAATTCAGCAGCAGAACGTATTTATCTGCTCTTTGGTTGTCCACAAGGCCCGCATCAGTTTGTACTTTGTTGACCCGTGTGATAAGTTCATTCTGTTACGTTCGTGCTCAATGCTTTTCTTCTACGCGGCAGTGAAACGTGTACCAGCTTCTCTGTTTTATACCACACTTTCCATAAACTGATATCTTTTCAACAGTTTATGCTTGTCAGTTATTGTGTACGCATGTGTGTGGGTATGTGTGTGAGCGTTGCTCACGCTGACTACACGGTGGAATAGTATATGTGTACAGTGTGTTGCTTCACACGGTTTCTTACTGCCACACATGTCGAGACCTCTGGCTTGCTGGTCAGGTTAGTTTCCAATAGGTTTAGATGTGCTTGTCGTCTTATTGATGACGAATGAGCAATGCATTCTACTAGAACGAAAGTGTATGTGATAACCAAGGCGGGCACACCGCTTGGGTTTACTATTGTTGACATGTTGCTGAGATTAAAAACATTGTGGTTTACATTATGATAATCTTCCTGCTTATACCGGAAACAATGTGGTTTACTTATGACAACCTTACATGTTGTCTTATTGATATAAGAAACAATGTGGTTTACATTATGACAACCTTACATATTGCCTTGCCGATTAAGGAAACAATATAGTTTACACCTTGGCAACATTATTTATTCTAAACAATGTTAATTTAAACACAAGCCACAAACAATATGTTGGACGATTTATTTGCTGCATATTTGGCTGCGTCTTGTCAAGTATTATTATGATTATAAACAACTGCTCAACCAACAATTGTTTCAACTAATCTTGTGCAAACAGAAAGACTTCGTTTCAAATGTATGATTACCGTGGGGATAACAAATGCTCCCCATTCCAATCATATCAGTAACGGTGTTTTAAGTATTTCAGCTGATGTATAACACATTACTTCATTTTATATATATATAAAGTTAATTACTGTAACTAATGAATGTTGGAATCTGAAGAAGTTGCAATAACACCATGAGACAGGAGTTATAGTGACAGGCAGAGTACCGTGAATTAGTGTAATAATTGTATAGGGTAGACACAATAGTTAAGTAGAACATGCAAGTAGAAACTGGTTAACGCATGGCAAGTTGCTTAGTATAGAATAAGTTAATATGTCTTCGCTGTAGAAATTTAGAAATCTTTGCCACGCGTTGCAACACTTTGTGGGTGAGATACAAGCAACGCCCATGACCAATCGTCCATGTAGTAGTAGCCACATCGACTGGATAACTGTTCTCACAAGCCTGCTTTTTCACTCTATCACAAGTAGCAGAAATGTCACTGAAAAAACAAAATGCACTGATGTTTTTGCACCACAAATACCCAGGTCCCTTAGCTACATAACTTCGTCATATTCTCGAAGGTCCGATGAGGATGTCTTAAGCAGTACAACGGTTCACATTTGTCTCGTCTTGGAAAACACATAGCACTGGAGACTGGTCTCCAGCCTTGTAGAACTGGTCTCCCAGGATATAACGTTCATGTGAAAATGCACTCTACTAAAACAAGCAATAATGGCACGGGGTATAGCTAGAGACTCGCGGGGCCTCTCAGCACGGCCAGGCATTCTATGGAAGAGATCTAGACACATTCTGTCTTATTTATAAAAGTTGTGACGTCTGCATCCTTCCTCTCTTCGCGTGGTTATTGCCACACTGACTTCCTTTGGCAGCACGTGATCCTATTTATGCACGTCACATAACCCAACACATAATCAAATTCACCTTGTTTAAGTCTTCAGTTTTAGTAATCTATTCACCTGGCCTAGTAAGTCAACTAATATGTAGAAATACGTGACATACAATTGGTATAGTCCGTTTACAAATGATTGCCCTCATTCACGACCAATTTTTTTTTTAATTTTTGTCTGTTATATCGTTATGAAATTTTTCCTGCCGTCTTATATTTACCCAAACCCAAGGAATATGTCTTTGATAGGTCCAAAGGAAACTTAAATCACGGAAAGCGGCAACATTGCTTTGATATTTTGGCGACAATGTTGTGAATTGAAGTTACAAACTTGTGTTACAGTAATGTCCGTCATTGTTTCTTCAGCTGCTGGTTAATAATGTGTACACGAGGAGTCATGTTACTAGGATGCATTTAGCGTTTTATATGGAGTTCGTGAAAGCTCCCAAACAGCAGTGCGGTAATGTGCGCATGGAGTGGCCAGAGATGATACAGCAATTTAGTCATCATGTGTCAATTTTTAAGGATCTGCTCGGCTGTCTGTGTAGTTTGTTCACACGTGCACATTGGTGACAGAACGGTTTTTAGTCTTCGAGAAAGATTCTCTACTCTGCTGATTACTGTTCAGAGACGGAGCAAGATTACCTGTTTTGCACGACGAATATAGTAGTGAATGTCTCTGTTGTGGGCTTCCTTCTTAACGGCCAAGATGTTCGTCCTCTTTTCATTGAAGTTTATAGATTTATTCGTATGTTCGTGTTTTGTCCCATCATTTGTTTGTTCTCACGTTTCTTGTTATGCCACAATAATTCAGTTTTCACCGCTGGTATTCAATTTGTTTAGTGTTGTTGTTGTTGTTTTTGTTTGTTTGTGTGTGTGTTTTATTTTTTCAATCCAGTTGTTTGTCACCGTTGAGGGCGTGCAGAACTGAAAATTCATCACTGTGGAATACACACTGTTGCCATTGACAAGTTGTATTGTTTGTGCCGATGCTATAATATTTAAGGCTTGCAATTCTTCTGAATAGTTGGAGCAAAATATCCCAGTAGGTGTGCATGTGGATTAATGTCTGCCATCTGCCCAGACCTTAATCTGTGTCGGACGATTCCAGTAAGTTGATGACTGCTCTCGGTTTCATAAAATTCAGTCCATCCTTTCTCCAATAGTCATCTTCCTCTTTAAACACATGGTCTTCACATATCTTCCAGTAACTTTTATCAATATTTAATAGCGCGAACTGGGTTAGTATCCTGTTTTCCCTTCAGAGCCATATCTTTATTGCTTCCTTTGTGCTCGATGCCGTAGGTATTTTGTCTGCTCTTCTTGGGCAACGACATTGTGATATTATACGTTGTCCATAATTAGACAAGCCGGTCTATCTAGGGATGGAAGCATTGTATTCGAGCCAATCTTTAAATACATTACCATTCATCTCATTATGATAATCCCTATTGTCTGTATGCTTTGATACTAACACGAGTCTTGCATTCTGTAGTAAGCCATTATGCATACTACCAGCATGGGCTATGACCAAACGCTGTCATTTACTACTGGGCACAAATCGCTTTATCTTTCCATCCACTTATTGCCATTTCGTTTCACTTGTGTGGTGCGCATTGACCTAGGTCTCATCCAAATACACTATGTCATAATTTTCTTTGCGCATTTCCCTTATTTCACGTAGGTATTTGTTTCTCATGGCCCCTAAATCGGTTGCTCGCAAATGATATTTCTACTTCCCTTGTACTTTCTAAACGTGAAGCCTAATATCCTTATGATATTTCACAAAGTTATTTTGGATAGCTCTGTGTAATTGTTCTTTCTCAACGAAACCCTAAGTTTTCTTACGTTCACTGTTTCTTTGGTATCAAGCATTTTTATAATAGCTCGCTTTATGACATCATTGTCAAAGCTGTCTACAATTGCCTTTCTCCCTACCGTTTGATTATCGCGTGTTGGTTTCATTCCAGATTCTTGCACCCATCGACGAAATGATAAGGTTATATGCTAAATCTCATAATTTCCCCTTAGTTGGTTACAGAGATATGGATTTTTATATTGGGGAAAACAAATGTAAACGGAACATAGGTCTCGATTACATGAGTAACTAAACAAATAGTAAACGTTAGCTGTGTACATATAAACAAGCATCACACCGAATTGACGGTAGTGAACATATGTTACCTCAGTGCGAATGTGAGGAATAGCTATCATGTAGGTTAGACAATGAAGCGTCACCTGATTCCTGGTGCAGACATATTCTCTAATTAAAGATTATCAAACATGGACAATAAGTAGATACACTGAGAAGCATTTAATGGCAATGGAAATATGGTTTCTGAGGGAAATGCAATGAATATGAGAGACCAGAAAAACCAATGAGACAGTTCTACTGCAAATAAATGAAAACAGTGAACTGATTAGAGAAATTATGATTTTTAGGCATGTTAAAAGGCGAAATAAATTTAAAAACTTAGTGAAAACTGGTAACATTGATGGGAAAAGAGCAAGGAGATGGCAGAGAGATAAACACCTGGATGACTTGGCCACGTGAAATAGTCGGGGGTAAAACACAGACCTGATTCAAGATCTTGGTGATCGTGTCAAGCCACGCGTGTCGGCATGGCACGTAATGAATGAATGAACTACATATTACAGTAATCTACCAACCTGGAAAGAATAACATTGAATCTACCTTTAACGTGTTTAACGCAGAACTCTTATTAATTTCCTGCGATCTTCGCCACATCAACTTATTCTCGGCGCGAGTACAGCCTTACTTAAATGTACCTGCAATATTCAGCCTCGAAAAGTCTCGTTCGTTCCCATGATTCACAGAGAGACGACAAGCGCGCTCAGTTCACTAAAATAGATCAGATTTTTCCCCGCGAACGCACGATTTAACGGTTTGTTACTTCCTGAACATATTTGTTCTCCCGTCTGAAGTCATCAAATGTGTTTAAAGAAAGCTGCATTATGTATATTCAATTTTCGACAGGATAAAAGTTATTCAATCCTTTCGTTTTTCATGTTCCGCGATGGCGATGCGGGAATGCCTAGTGTATTAAGACGCGTAACGGTCAAATGAAACCTCGGCGTTTCAAGATATGATGTGAGTATTTTACATGGCAACCACGTTACTCTTAACTGTCTATTGCTGAACGTGGAAACAGCGTAGAATAAGATGCCTTTAGAGTTACTTATACGGCAAAGCTATGATGACTCGATAGACCAACAGTGGTGAGAATATAACCGCTAGAGTATACGAAGCAGCAGACAAACTCGGGAGTTACAAAGGACACACAGCAGTGAGCATTCTCTCGTCCTTGGTCTTTGCCGAATCTGGCTTCGTGTTTTAAGTGTATTTGTCCATGTGTATTCAGTTCAGAACTTTGCTGTCTTCGCAGGCTGACAGGTAACTCGCATGGAGTCAGTCTCGATGGCCAGCAACGACACCGCTGCAGGCAACGACACCGCCTCAGGCAACGACAGTGGAGAGTATTTTTATGATTACGATTATGAGGAGTCGATTTACCTGCCCTTGTTGGAGGTGCTGCCGGTAACCTTGACATACTCGCTGACCCTACTGCTGGGGATCGTCGGAAACTTCCTGGTGATATTTTCTGTGGCTTACTACCGACGAATGAGAACAACCACCAATGTGTTTCTGTTCAGTCTGGCGTCTGCCGATCTTCTTCTGGTGTTGATCTGTATACCTATTAAGGTAAGCTAATTGTCAGTTAAATGTTTGTCTATATGTCTGTCTGCTTGTCTGTCTGCCTGATCCTACTGGAGGGAAAAAATTAGGTCAAGAAAGAATAGAAACACTTCCGCTTCGATTGGAAGACTTAAATAAGAACTACGTTGGCAGGAGAGAGAGAGAGAGAGAGAGAGAGAGAGAGAGAGAGAGAGAGAGAGAGAGAGAGAGAGAGAGAGAGAGAGAGAGAGAGAGAGAGAGAGAGAGAATGCATCTCAAACACATTGTTCTAGAATCATCCGGGGAGCAGCTGGAACTAGACAAGTCCCGGCGACAGAACTAGAAATCAGACTAATTATTGATTCACCAGCGATTGAAGAGTGCTATAAGAGAATGGAAAGCAATGGTAATGGCAGAAAATGGCAGTAATCGTATTCTGGTCGTGTATAATGTAAGGGACAATTGAAGCAAAAATTCTAGAAATCATAACACCCAGGTTCCAAACAAATATAGTGAAAACTGGTGAAAACATTCGAGATAAGTTCACCATATGTGTCAAAAACAACTCGGAAGCACTTGACGCGTCAGTTCAAAGGAAGAAAGTTGGAAAGAAACTCTGTCTTGTGCAAGAAAATAACGAGACATTTCAGGAAAGCATATCTGCATACAAACAGGATGTATGCAATCAAAGGACAGAACTATACTAATGAACATAATGGGTATCTTACGCAGATAATCAGAATACATGGAAGAATTATTTGGTGATATCAGAAAAAATACACGAAATATACGAAACAATGTGTTGCAGTATTTATTGCTGGCATATTTCACTGTATCTAGTCAGGTGCGTATCGTAATGTTATCTATCATATGAAGGGAATAAATTAATAATACTGTAGGCGAAACACTTCAAACACAGGTATTGCTCGAATGTGGAGCATTTGTTATCTTCACGGTCATTTCACATTTAACACGAATTGTTTCTATTTGCATAATGACTTGAACCGCCTTAATGAAGCTGCCTAAATGCCAGGCAATAAATCGTGCAACATATTGTGTGTGGCTTTTGTGGTTACATTTACAAAGAGAATCCATTGTTGTGAAACGAGCTATAATAAAATATTAAATACTTTCCCCTACTGAAAGATGGGGTAGTAAAGAATGTCAAAAAACATGAAGGCATGACAATATATCTGTAAGACAATGATGTATTGGGTAAATGTTGCTTGTCGCCAATAACATAGTCCCGCAATAAGAGACATGACACCTGAGGAGTACCTGCAGATGTTTGTATCTCAAAATTCCACAGGCCAATCTTCATCACAATATCTACTTTTTGTTAATTACAAAATCAACAGGAACATCGGAATGCGAATTAAACGGAAATTCAATTTGATAAATCACGTCGCCAGACTAATCTTTGGCATTGTAATAGAAAGGATAAGAAGCGAAACTGGACCATCAATTTCCGAAACTGACTTTAGCAATGTTGTTGATAACAGAACAAGGAGTGCCATTTAACGTGATGGGTGCTCACGCAGAGATGTATGATATCACTTATAATTATGCTTCATTGATTTATCAAAAGCTTTTGGACAAAGTGAAACATCAAAGACATTCTTGACATTGTGCATGAACTCTGTGTAGATGAAAGGATCTCAAGATAATAAGAACACATATTGTGAGCAAGAATCTGCCATCAAATATGAAGAAAAACTTTGTGAATTAATTAATTAGTCAACAGATCATCCTTATTTCACTTGGAACTATTTATCCACAACGCTCAGGTCCTCTCCTTTTGTAAACAGACTGAAGACACCAGTCCTGTGTATGTGATTATTCTATTTTGGCTTCCCTCATGGCGCTCTGGTCTAGCATGACCCCTGTTGGCTTCATGTTCTTGCAGTCTGTTCAAAGTTGTAGAATCGCATCCATCCCATATGTCATTTACTCGTCCTGCCTCCCCGAAGGCGTTCGGGATATCAGCCTGGTCCAGTTCTCGTCAACTTGCCTCAGCAGCCACGTTCTCAAGCCTATCTGCTCGCTCGTTTCCTCTGACACCCTCATGCCCTGGCACAAAGATTATACATAATTTACTCAGTCTTGACATACTGATAGAGTAGAGATTGAGAACAATTAATAGAGGAGTTAAACTAGGATGTGTTGTGTCACCTTCTCACCTCAACATTGACAGTGAGTCAATACTCAGAAACATAGTACATCTTGAGAGAGTTAAAGTTGGAGATCACCATTTAAATATTCTAAGATATGCCGATGATACAGTTTTAACAGTAGTCTAACAGTAGTCTGACAGTAGTCCAACAGTAGTGTGACAGTAGTCTGCCAGTAGTATAACAGTAGTCTGACAGTTCTCTGACAGTAGTCTCACAGTCGTCTGACAGTATTCTGACAGTTGTCTGACAGTAGTCTGACAGTAGATTAACAGTAGTCTAATAGTAGTCTAACAGTAATCTAATAGTAGTCCGACAGTAGTCTAAATGTAGCCTGACAGTAGTCTAACAGTAGTCTGTTAGCAGTCTAACAGTAGTCAGACATTGGTCTGACGGTAGTCTGACAGTAGTCTTAATTTAGCCTGCAAACCATTCTTAAACAAGGTGCTAGTGGAGAGCGGACAGGGGAGAGTATCATATGACGTCAGCAAAACTGAATGCATGAAAAGTTTCCAATTAAACGCACATTCCAAGTTGCTCTATATACAGTATAGCAAATGTGTTAAAATCAAACAAGTCAATCGTGTTGAGTATCTAGACCACACAGTGACATCTAACGAAAGATGGGACACAAAAACAAAGACAGGAATCGCTTAATCCAAAGATTATTTTATGAACGAGGGACTTCTGGTCAAAATAGTTGCGGACAGTTGTGTGTTTGTTTTTTTTCGTAACCGCTTCATTTTCACGTAAAAGATGGATAGTTGTGTAATAATGGTGCCAGGATGTAACAGGAGTTTCTTTTTTTCTCAAGATTTTCGCCGGTGCTACGAAGTTCGTGCATCTGAGGGAAACCATCCCTTCAGCGTGTGTGTTTACCGATAATGTCTGGTATCGATGTGTCTGGTTAATCCATCATTGCGGACTAGCGTTTGGGCCTCGTACAGAAGGCAAACAAACATCTAAAGTCACGGAGTCGGCGTAAACTACAAGGCAAACGCGCTGGAGCCAGAACAACAAGACTCACATACGTCCGTCTCTGGGCTTCAATAATACTTGCATTCTGTATTGGAACTGCGCCAGTGCAAACCAACGAGGCCCCTTTCTGGAAAGCTTAGTGTACAAAAACGATATTGTAGCGGAACAGGATACGCGACTGGGAGTTAACGCACTTCATATAGCCGGTTTAAAATGATTTAACAACAGGCGACACCTGGGAATGGCAATTCTTATTCGAGATAGTATAGTGGCTCCAGGGGTGGACATATCTAGGTGGAACGGCGACAAGATACAAATGCATGCTGTCAGAGTTCAATCCGGACAACCATTTGTGTTTGTTAATGTTTATGCCTGTAGCGCGAGCGTGGATTTCCAGAGATGGCAGTGCTTAGTGAAATATTATGTCACTAGAGGAATGTTATTTTCTTTGGAGATATCAAAGCTAAGGACAGATCATGAGGAAACATTTCTTTCGAACACACAAGGGGATGAGCTCGAGGCCGACTCGAAACATTGACCTTGTTTGTACAACAGTGGCTGTGTCACCAGGACAGGTCCCGGGGCAAATTGGATTTAGGACAAGCGCGCTCAGTTCACTAAAATAGATCAGATTTTTCCCGCGAACGCACGATTTAACGGTTTGTTACTTCCTGAACATATTTGTTCTCCCGTCTGAAGTCATAAATGTGTTTAAAGAAAGCTGCATTATGTATATTCAATTTTCGACAGGATAAAAGTTATTCAATCCTTTCGTTTTTCATGTTCCGCGATGGCGATGCGGGAATGCCTAGTGTATTAAGACGCGTAACGGTCAAATGAAACCTCGGCGTTTCAAGATATGATGTGAGTATTTTACATGGCAACCACGTTACTCTTAACTGTCTATTGCTGAACGTGGAAACAGCGTAGAATAAGATGCCTTTAGAGTTACTTATACGGCAAGCTATGATGACTCGATAGACCAACAGTGGTGAGAATATAACCGCTAGAGTATACGAAGCAGCAGACAAACTCGGGAGTTACGAAGGACACACAGCAGTGAACATTCTCTCGTCCTTGGTCTTTGCCGAATCTGGCTTCGTGTTTTAAGTGTATTTGTCCATGTGTATTCAGTTCAGAACTTTGCTGTCTTCGCAGGCTGACAGGTAACTCGCATGGAGTCAGTCTCGATGGCCAGCAACGACACCGCTGCAGGCAACGACACCGCCGCAGGCAACGACAGTGGAGAGTATTTTTATGATTACGATTATGAGGAGTCGATTTACCTGCCTTGTTGGAGGTGCTGCCGGTAACCTTGACATACTCGCTGACCCTACTGCTGGGGATCGTCGGAAACTTCCTGGTGATATTTTCTGTGGCTTACTACCGACGAATGAGAACAACCACCAATGTGTTTCTGTTCAGTCTGGCGTCTGCCGATCTTCTTCTGGTGTTGATCTGTATACCTATTAAGGTAAGCTAATTGTCAGTTAAATGTTTGTCTATATGTCTGTCTGCTTGTCTGTCTGCCTGATCCTACTGGAGGGAAAAAATTAGGTCAAGAAAGAATAGAAACACTTCCGCTTCGATTGGAAGACTTAAATAAGAACTACGTTGGCAGGAGAGAGAGAGAGAGAGAGAGAGAGAGAGAGAGAGAGAGAGAGAGAGAGAGAGAGAGGAGAGAGAGAGAGAGAGAGAGAGAGAATGCATCTCAAACACATTGTTCTAGAATCATCCGGGGAGCAGCTGGAACTAGACAAGTCCCGGCGACAGAACTAGAAATCAGACTAATTATTGATTCACCAGCGATTGAAGAGTGCTATAAGAGAATGGAAAGCAATGGTAATGGCAGAAAATGGCAGTAATCGTATTCTGGTCGTGTATAATGTAAGGGACAATTGAAGCAAAAATTCTAGAAATCATAACACCCAGGCTCCAAACAAATATAGTGAAAACTGGTGAAAACATTCGAGATAAGTTCACCATATGTGTCAAAAACAACTCGGAAGCACTTGACGCGTCAGTTCAAAGGAAGAAAGTTGGAAAGAAACTCTGTCTTGTGCAAGAAAATAACGAGACATTTCAGGAAAGCATATCTGCATACAAACAGGATGTATGCAATCAAAGGACAGAACTATACTAATGAACATAATGGGTATCTTACGCAGATAATCAGAATAGATGGAAGAATTATTTGGTGATATCAGAAAGAATACACGAAATATACGAAACAATGTGTTGCAGTATTATTGCTGGCATATTTCACTGTATCTAGTCAGGTGCGTATCGTAATGTTATCTATCATATGAAGGGAATAAATTAATAATACTGTAGGCGAAAACACTTCAAACACAGGTATTGCTCGAATGTGGAGCATTTTGTTATCTTCACGGTCATTTCACATTTAACACGAATTGTTTCTATTTGCATAAATGACTTGAGCCGCCTTAATGAAGCTGCCTAAATGCCAGGCAATAAAATCGTGCAACATATTGTGTGTGGCTTTTTGTGGTTACATTTACAAGAGAATCCATTGTTTGTGAAAACGAGCTATATAAAATATTAAATACTTTCCCCTACTGAAAACTGATGGGGTAGTAAAGAATGTCAAAAAACATGAAGGCATGACAAATATATCTGTAAGACAATGATGTATTGGGTAAATGTTGCTTGTCGCCAATAACATAGTCCCGCAATAAGAGACATGACACCCTGAGGAGTACCTGCAGATGTTTTGTATCTCAAAATTCCACAGACCAATCTTCATCACAATATCTACTTTTTGTTAATTACAAAATCAACAGGAACATCGGAATGCGAATTAAATAGGAAATTCAATTTGATAAATCACGTCGCCAGACTAATCTTTGGCATTGTAATAGAAAGGATAAGAAGCGAAACTGGACCATCAATTTCCGAAACTGACTTTAGCAATGTTGTTGATAACAGAACAAGGAGTGCCATTTAACGTGATGGGTGCTCACGCAGAGATGTATGATATCACTTATAATTATGCTTCATTGATTTATCAAAAGCTTTTGGACAAAGTGAAACATCAAAGACATTCTTGACATTGTGCATGAACTCTGTGTAGATGAAAGGATCTCAAGATAATAAGAACACATATTGTGAGCAAGAATCTGCCATCAAATATGAAGAAAAACTTTGTGAATTAATTAATTAGTCAACAGATCATCCTTATTTCACTTGGAACTATTTATCCACAACGCTCAGGTCCTCTCCTTTTGTAAACAGACTGAAGACACCAGTCCTGTGTATGTTGATTATTCTATTTTGGCTTCCCTCATGGCGCTCTGGTCTAGCATGACCCCTGTTGGCTTCATGTTCTTGCAGTCTGTTCAAAGTTGTAGAATCGCATCCATCCCATATGTCATTTACTCGTCCTGCCTCCCCGAAGGCGTTCGGGATATCAGCCTGGTCCAGTTCTCGTCAACTTGCCACAGCAGCCACGTTCTCAAGCCTATCTGCTCGCTCGTTTCCTCTGACACCCTCATGCCCTGGCACAAAGATTATACATAATTTACTCAGTCTTGACATACTGATAGATTAGAGATTGAGAACAATTAATAGAGGAGTTAAACTAGGATGTGTTGTGTCACCTTCTCACCTCAACATTGACAGTGAGTCAATACTCAGAAACATAGTACATCTTGAGAGAGTTAAAGTTGGAGATCACCATTTAAATATTCTAAGATATGCCGATGATACAGTTTTAACAGTAGTCTAACAGTAGTCTGACAGTAGTCCAACAGTAGTGTGACAGTAGTCTGCCAGTAGTATAACAGTAGTCTGACAGTTCTCTGACAGTAGTCTCACAGTCGTCTGACAGTATTCTGACAGTTGTCTGACAGTAGTCTGACAGTAGATTAACAGTAGTCTAATAGTAGTCTAACAGTAATCTAATAGTAGTCCGACAGTAGTCTAAATGTAGTCTGACAGTAGTCTAACAGTAGTCTGTTAGCAGTCTAACAGTAGTCAGACATTGGTCTGACGGTAGTCTGGCAGTAGTCTTAATTTAGCCTGCAAACCATTCTTAAACAAGGTGCTAGTGGAGAGCGGACAGGGGAGAGTATCATATGACGTCAGCAAAACTGAATGCATGAAAAGTTTCCAATTAAACGCACATTCCAAGTTGCTCTATATACAGTATAGCAAATGTGTTAAAATCAAACAAGTCAATCGTGTTGAGTATCTAGACCACACAGTGACATCTAACGAAAGATGGGACACAAAAACAAAGACAGGAATCGCTTAATCCAAAGATTATTTTATGAACGAGGGACTTCTGGTCAAAATAGTTGCGGACAGTTGTGTGTTGTTTTTTTTTTTCGTAACCGCTTCATTTTCACGTAAAAGATGGATAGTTGTGTAATAATTGGTGCCAGGATGTAACAGGAGTTTCTTTTTTTCTCAAGATTTTCGCCGGTGCTACGAAGTTCGTGCATCTGAGGGAAACCATCCCTTCAGCGTGTGTGTTTACCGATAATGTCTGGTATCGATGTGTCTGGTTAATCCATCATTGCGGACTAGCGTTTGGGCCTCGTACAGAAGGCAAACAAACATCTAAAGTCACGGAGTCGGCGTAAACTACAAGGCAAACAAGACTCACATACGTCCGTCTCTGGGCTTCAATAATACTTGCATTCTGTATTGGAACTGCGCCAGTGCAAACCAACGAGGCCCCTTTCTGGAAAGCTTAGTGTACAAAAACGATATTGTAGCGGAACAGGATACGCGACTGGGAGTTAACGCACTTCATACAGCCGGTTTAAAATGATTTAACAACAGGCGACACCTGGGAATGGCAATTCTTATTCGAGATAGTATAGTGGCTCCAGGGGTGGACATATCTAGGTGGAACGGCGACAAGATACAAATACATGCTGTCAGAGTTCAATCCGGACAACCATTTGTGTTTTTTAATGTTTATGCCTGTAGCGCGAGCGTGGATTTCCAGAGATGGCAGTGCTTAGTGAAATATTATGTCACTAGAGGAATGTTATTTTCTTTGGAGATATCAAAGCTAAGGACAGATCATGAGGAAACATTTCTTCGAACACACAAGGGGATGAGCTCGAGGCCGACTCGAAACCATTGACCTTGTTTGTACAACAGTGGCTGTGTCACCAGGACAGGTCGACCAATTGATGAGGACAGTGTTATTGACCTGGCGATGGTTTCTCCTTTACTCATTACAGTGTGTATGTAGATGGACTGCCTAGGGTACCCTTGCAGCATATTGGTGGAGAAAGGCAGAACCAGGCAGCACAAGCCAAGTATCATGACAATGAAGTATGACAGTACAGGGCTAGATGTGGTAGGTAAAATAAGGCGTGACAAGCATAGAAATCAACATTGCAAGAAACAAAGGTGGGAGCAACCCCCTTGGTCAAATTTTGAGGTGGAAAAGGCCTGGGTGGATAAGCGTTGTGCTGTAAGTAAATGGCAAAACATTAAAGGAAACAGAGTTTCCCATCCTAATCTTATCTTGCACTTGGAAAGGGACATGAAGACTCAAGTTTGGCTTTTTGAAAGAACTAATTAAAGTGGTAACAAGTGAGAAATGAGCAGAGTTGTGTCAAAACATAAGCAAAGACAAGTTACTGGGATTGCTCCGGCGACTACATAACAGTCTGAATGGTGTAATCAAGAATAAGAGAGGAGTTTCAGGGTACAGTTATCACATGCCAGATGACTGACGAGAATAAGAGCAAGGCCATTTTATAACACTATCTAGAGCAGAGCATCCAGACAGACATGAGAGGACGAAGCTTTGCGAGGACGGTTACCTCGGATAAGTGTAAGTCCCAGGAAATTGCAGAAAAAAACATAGTGACTGTGAAAGAGATCAAGGCTGTGCTGCATCGAACAAAAACAGCGCATCAGACTCAGATGGTATAGTGTATGATGACATTAGTATGTGTACCTAAAACGAGTTGGAGGAACTAGCAGATATATACAACAGTATAGTTAGTTCTAGCATCAATTAAGAGTAGTTACACAGCTATCTGATTCAATTGCCGAAGCCTGGCAAAGACCACACAAAAATGCAGGGACATCGGGCAATCGCCATGCAAAATACAATTGGCAAGCTGCTGGAGAAGTTTATTGCCAGCAAAATATCAAGCCAGCTGGAGAGGCAATGCCTTTTTCCATCTACCCATGGAGGGGACGGTCTAAGCAAAGAAACCTGGACTAACGCAGTTTTTGCCCAGGTTGTGTATGAAGGTTTCCACTCAGACATTAAAACATGTACTACAGCAATTGATCTTGAGGATCCGTACAACAGTGTACCGATGCATTTCTTAATGGTTCAGCTTCTTGAACTCAAGGTATTTCCTCCTTAATTGGATCTCTGCAGCACTCTTCCAACGGAAATTAGTTTTTAGATGTAGCAGTTGGACTTCTGAACCAACACAGTATCATGGCCTGCCTCAGAGATCACCATTATCTCCGGTGCTGTTCAGTGCCTACACCGTGAGAATCACCGGTGAGCAGATCACAGGACGGGAGGAGGACATTGCCATATGCCGAGGATATGTTAGTGTATCGTCAGAGTAAGGATATAGATCAAGATGTTATGGAATTACAAACAGAACTCAATCGCATAAGCACTTGGTGTGTTGAAGCTGGTACAATGGTCAATCCAACGAAGGCAGCAGTGACATGGTTCTCTTTGAACAACCATATTATCAACACTCCAACGCCAACTGTAAATCTGTGCTCAGAGATTGTGGAAAGACCGCAGGCAATGAAATACCTGGGGATAAAATTTGCTCGGAGCCTTGTTTATATTGAGCACATAGACCAGATGATAACAAAGGTCAAGCGGGGTTTGGCTGCGATGAGGATGATGGCGGTGGCAAACTGTGAGCAGCGTCATCTATGTCTTCTATACGAGGGTCTGGTCCTTTCTGTTTTTGTGTAAGCGATGGCGATCCTGACTCTCAGCCATAATCAGATATAAAGCATACAGAACGAAGCTATGCGTATTATAATTGGGTGTACAAGAGACACAGCATGAAGGGCAGTGCACTTCCTTCTTGATTTTCCAATCATGTGGCACATATTTGCCGAGCGCGCACCTACCTCAGATTCAACGCAAACACACAACATCCACTGAATGGTGAAATTAAGAGGGTAAAGGGTAGCAGGTTAAAAAGATGAAGTCGTGGATGGGTCAAGCCGAAGATATTCTTCAATAGGTGTGTTCACTTGAGGAATTAGAACCTGGCGAGGAGTGGGTACACATGCCAACAGAGTTCTGTATGTCATTTTCAGTTTGCATCTAACTATATAGAAAATGCAGACAAGAAAATCCGGCTGCTGTGCGGGCGGAAGTACAGGCTATGATCTTCGAGAATACTTCAGAGGCCAATGCTGTCTTTTACAAAGATGGGTCGGAGGTTCGACGCGTGAGAAGTTCATGGGCTTTTACATCTCAAGCTGGAGGGGCAATTGTGAAGGAAGATGCTGGTGTTGTTTGCCTTGGCCACAAGGAGTTTGACTAAGGAAGTCATGGCAATAAGTAAAGAAATAGCATGGCTTGAGACAGACCTTCACTCGGGTAGTTTCCTTAGTGAATCAACGAGTATGCTCAGGAAGATAGTAATGGGTTTGGTCCGAAAAGAGTGTGTGGTGTCTCAGGGGCGGTCACGGCTGGCAAAGATTATTTGTATTTTCTTGCCAGGGTATGCGGATGTAAAAGAAAATGAGCAGGCTGACTGGCTTGACGACTCTACGAGAGGTAAGATATATGCGAGAACAAAATGATAATTGTGAATCTACATCCATGGTCAGACTGCCAGAACAGAAAGTTAAAAGAGGTGTGGCCAGACAAGAGCACTATGCAGTAAGCCAAAGAAGAGTAATAAACAAACACACCAACACATAACTAGATTCGTGAGCCGCTACACGCTGCGGGATTTACTGAGGAGGGGATCCGAGCACTTATGGACTAAATGGTTCGATGTGCAATGAGAATGATCTGTCGACTAACCAACCAACCAACCAACCAACCAACCAACTAACTAACCAACTAACTAACTAACTAACTAACGATTCTTTTACGAACATGAACATTGTCATTAAAACAAAACAAAAAACGTAAATAACGTGACAAATTAACAAGAACTCCGTTCCTAAAAAGATTCGTGGTGTGCTGTTCTGAGTGCAAGAGGTTCTGGACAAATGAATAATTGACTGATGAAGAAACGGAAAGATTCAATGTGTTGTTGAGATGGATTGCACAGAGAAAACAAACTTTGAGCTATTGTGCTCAACACAATTAATCATGAAACATAAAAGGATAAGGAAATGTAGCTGTTAGAGAACAAAACAGAATAGGTGGAGTATGAAAATTAACCTTGTCCGGCAGTCTATCTTTATGTCTATCGGTCTGTTTGCCTGTCTATTGGTCTCCCCGACTATCTGTCTATCGATATGTCTGTCTATCTATCAGTCTGTCTGTCTGTCTGTCTGTCTGTCTGTCTGTCTGTCTGTCTGTCTGTCTGTCTGTCTGCCTATATATATATATAAAGCGGGGCCCGGCCCTCTAGTATATATATATATATATATATATATATATATATATATATATATATATATATATATATATATATATAGAGAGAGAGAGAGAGAGAGAGAGAGAGAGAGAGAGAGAGAGGGCCCCTCCCGGCTTTTCCCAGCCCCTGGCGGGGATCTGTCTGTCTGTCTGTCTGTCTGTCTGTCTGTCTGTCTGTCTGTCTGTCTGTCTGTCCGGAAACTGCAAACGTTTGAATTCGAATGGCATATATGTTGGAATCATTGGGATGGGAGGCAACATCTTCTCCTTTAAATTTCACACTTAAAATTGTAGCTTCGTTGATGTTGTTCAAAATTAGAAAATTTTCACGTATTTAAAATAGATCCATTATTTTTACGAAAACTTCGAAGATGCCTTAAAGTTTTTATCACTTTGTTTATACCAGATACGACTGTGGTGCACAAAGTATATGTTCGGCCCTTTCCCGTTCCCGTTGCGAGAAAAATGGGTTCGAAAATTTTCACATATCTGAAATAGATCCATTCTTTTTACAAAAACTTTGAAGATGCCTTAATGCAGTGTTTCCCAACGTGGGGCCCACGCCCCACAGGGGGGCAATTCGATTGTTAAGGGGAGCAATTCGAAAATGGAAGAAATCGGCTGGATATAAATAACAAAACGGGTAGACTTGAGACTGATGTTAACTAAATTGGAACAGGACATAAAATCTCTTTGCAGCAAGCATCAAGCGCAAGGATCTCTTCTTCTTATTCTTTTTCTTCTTCTTCTTCTTCTTCTTCTTCTTCTTCTTCTTCTTCTTCTTCTTCTTCTTCTTCTTCTTCTTCTTCTTCTTCTTCTTCAGCATTCCGAGCCACTGAGGTTCTTTGCTGCAGATACAAGCCGTCTCCATTCGTCTCTCTGGTTGACCTTCTCTTGCCAGTCATTGATTCCAAGTGGTTGTAGGTCTGTATGTATATTATCTCTCCACCGTCTTCTTGGTCTATCTCGGGGTCTACGGTCATTTATTTCCTGAGTGTAAGCGAGTTTTGTTTCCCTGTTATCTTCCATTCTTTCTATATGCCCCAGCCATTGCAGTCTATTAGCCTTCATGACACCAATGATTAGCGGGGACTTAAACAAATCATAAATGTCTTTGTTGCTTCTTCTTTTCCACTCTCCACTTTGTGTATCCCTAATGGGCCGATAGATGCGTCTTAAGACTTTTTTCTCAAAGGTTTGTAACAAGGCTTAGTCTCCTTGTAGTTGTACTCCTGATTTCAGAGCCATACAGCACGATTGGTCTGATCAGTGTTTTGTATATTTTGATCTTGGTGTTGCGAGATAGCGCATTAGATGTTAGCAACCATATGTGTTGTGTTGGTGCCCTCGTTTCATTGACTTCAGTTCTTTAAAACAACTGTCTGGATTCGTTTTTCTGGTGATTAGTTTCCATATCTTTGATTATATTGCTCATATATTCTCGCTTCTGCTGCCGAACTATTTGGGTAGCCTCTTTACATTCAGTTCGATATTGCTCTTCATTTTGAATGCTATTGATGTCATGTAACCATAACTGTCTGGCACTCTTTTTCCTAATGACTGCTTCTTCTCATTTTTGATTGAACCATCTGTTCTTTCTATGCATGGTTAACACACCGAAACATTCTTCTGCGGTGGTTTGAATTGTATTCTTGATGTTTAACCAAGTTTGGTCAACGCTTTCCTCCAACGGGGTTTTTAGACTTTCAAGATTACATTTCTATTTCATCTGCAAATTTCTCTTTGACTGTAATTTCTTGTAGTTTTTCTCTGTTATATGTTGGGTGTAACCTCAGTGGTTTAGTATAGAAAGCTCTTGTAAGTTTTATTTTAAATTTTGCCCCAACGAGGAAGTGGTCGCTGTGACAAGGATCTCACTAAATTTAAATAATAAATAATTACTAATAAAATCTTTCATTAAAATTATGTTGGGCTTGAATTTCAGTTCTCCGTTACATTTTTTGGAAATTTACTTACTGAGTTTGCTCAATAATGTCTTAGTGATTTCTTCCTAAAACCTATAATTCAAGTTTCTTTAGTGAGCATTTACATTTTTGAATATTAAAAATTATGTATATGTTGGGGGAGGGGCGGGGGCGAGGGGGAAGGGATAAGAATTTTAGAAAGGCTTAGGTGGGGCATGGCACAGAAAAGATTGGGAAACACTGCCTTAAAGTGTTATGATCTTTTTTTATAACGCATATGCCTGTAGATAACTTCTTTAAACATTTTATAAAACTTTAAGAAAAATACAACAATTATTTACATTAAATAATATAGCACTGTTACTAAACGTAATGTCCCCTGATATAACTTTTGTTGTTAAGTCCCCTTAATTAGACGGGTTTACTTTTAATTTTGTTTTATTACGTAAATAATTGTTTTTAAACTAACAAACTATGCCAGTTGAATGAGAAGAACATCTGTACAAAATTTCATCTCAATCGGATGGACCATTCGGGAACGCACAAAGGACACAAAAACAAACAAACATTCTCTTATATATATATATATATATATATATATATATATATATATATATATATATATATATATATATATATATATATATATATATATGCACTAGCTGACCCGGCCCGGCTTCGCCCAGGCCCTGGCGGGGATCTGTCTGTTTGTCTGTCTGTCTGTCTGTCTGTCTGTCCGTCCGTCCGTCCGTCCGTCCGTCTGTCTGTCTGACCGGGCCGGCTTCGCCCAGCTCCTAGTGGGGAGCATCTCATTTAATTCATATAAGTAGTCATATAAGCTCCCGTTCCCGACTGTCTGTCTGTTCGTCTGTCTGTCTGTCTGTCTGACCCGGCCCGGCTTCGCCCAGCCTCTGGTGGGGAGCATCTCATTTAATTCATATAAGTAGTCATATAAGCTCCCGTTCCCGACTACCTGTCTGTCTGTCTATCTATCTGACCCGGTGCGGCTTCGCCCATTCCTTGAGAGTAGCGTCTCATTAAATTCATATAACAAAAAAAAAAAACATTAACTTAAGAATGTCCTTCCACACACCATATGCTCTCTTTCACACCGCACACCCAGCCAACTAGAAACGTTAATTGTATTAAAAAACAATGTCCTTTTAGTATTTTAACATGCGTGCTGGGTGTATGGTATTTGTGTAGGGCTGTTTAACACGGCGTTTGTATGTCGAATCGGTGTGCAATGCGTTTCAACAAATAACAAAATATACTTACATATTATGCATAAAGTATGAACAAAAACAAAATTAACTTAAGAATGTCCTTCCACACACCATCCATTATTTTTAATGAAAACTGTTTTTAATCACCTACATCCGGGAAGGTTAACCCGGTCAACAAATGCCCGGTTGTCGGATGTGTCGGCCTAACGGCGCAAGAACGCAGCTCTGCTGTAAACAGGCACAATGCAGTAACGTCCGGAAAAAAAAACTCCGGATGAACGCAGAAGAAGAATCACCTACATTACTGTAGATAACTTCTTTGAATATAAACATATGCGTTAGAAAATTTTCACTATTTAAATAGATGCATTATTTTTATGAAAACTTTGAAAATGCCTTAAAGATTTTATTATTATTTATTATAACGCACATGCTTGTAAATAACTGTAGAAAAAGAGTTTATAAACCTTTGATAACAATGCAACAATCTATATATAAAATATATAGCAATGCTATCAAAAGTTTTGCCCCTTGATATAACTTTTTTTGAGTTAAATCCCCTCGCTATATGTAAATGATAATGTAAATTAAAATATTAAATTTTAGTAAGTAAATAGCTGTTTGTATACTAACAAACTATGACAGTTGGCTGCACGGGAATGAAAAGAAAGCATGCAGAAAATTTCATCTCAATTGGATGGACCGTTCGCGAACGCATCAAATACATCCGGATACACATTGTCTTTTATATATATATATATATATATATATATATATATATATATATATATATATATATATATATATATATATATATAAAGTTTCATGTCCTTCACAGGACATAGCAGTCAACCCCAACATTTTCGCTGATCGTAATTCCTGGGCAAATTGTACGTACAGTAGTTTGCAATTGCTTTCTGAACGACCGACTCCTATACCCTTTTCGAAAAAGCCAGCACCGCTGTGTTTCTAACCCGGGTATTCGGGCTCATACCACGTTCGCAAGCCCTTAGCCACAGAGATCGATTATATATATATATATATACACACACACACATATATATATATATATGTGGGGTTGTGGGGGGGGTGGTGGTTGTATCCCCTTATGTCTCTGCACCCATTCATTCTTTCGTTGTGCTATGTTTGTCTGTATGTCTAACAATATACATTGTGTGGTCAGTGTCAGCTCATAAGTTGTCCTGTTTTATTAAGTGTCTATGCTGCACTCATGTAGAGATCTAACCAGCTGTCTGTTCTGCTGCACATGAACTCTGCATGCTTGCTCAAACGTAATGTCAAGTTCACGCTGAGTAATCCACCATTCTCCTATAACATGCTAGAGTTTGTGTGAAGTTGACACAAAACCTTCAAAATAGAAGAACGGAAGAATGAAAAGTATCTTTAAACAAGAGCGAACGTTGAGTTGAGTCGTACATGGTCTAAAGTCACAAACCATGAATATTATGAATTATGCAGCAGCTAATTAAACGTTATTAAGCTGATAAGGGCAGCTAAAAGGAAATTATTTAGGTGGTCTAGTTCTAGAGGCGATAAGGGCAGATAAAAGACAATATTTAGATGACCTGTTGAGATAACGGGTAACGGCAGATAAAAGACAATATGTCGAGAGAGTCACAAGAGTCAGCAACGACGTAAAGAGTCATAGACCCGAACAGCACTACAAAGTCAAACAAACGGATGGCTTACATAGTTTGAGGAACTTTAACAGACTCCTCCCAAAAGAACGGCTCGGGCCTTACCCCTTCGCCCTAGACAACAAAGCAGCTTCATAATCCCGACTTCGCTGACTACACTGCCCTCCTGTCTCCCCTCTCCTAACCCTAGCCTCTCCTCCCCCTATATCGAGCCTGCAGAAGTAATAATACCAATACGGAGAAAGATAGGCAAACTTGAAGAAACTTTCTCAGGAAGAAATTAGAAAAGCTACCAAGCTCTTGAAGGATGGGAGGGTTGCTGGTCTAGAAGGATGGGAGGGCTGCTGGTCTAGAAGGATGGCAGGGTTGCTGGTCTAGAAGGATGGGAGGGCTGCTGGTCTAGAAGGATGGGAGGGTTGCTGGTCTAGAAGGATGGGAGGGCTGCTGGTCTAGAAGGATGGGAGGGTTGCTGGTCTAGAGGTAAAGTCGGTTGTAGACAAATGTCCTAGAAAACAAACACTGGTCCAGATGTTATAACCACAGAAGCTATTGAGACTTATGGGAAATTAGGAATTAAATGGCTGACAAGACGTTTTAATATAGACTGGGAAGAAAGTAACAGGCAATAATAGTACCAATATTTAAAAACAAAAAAGAAGCACAGGCGATATGGGTGAAACTGAAAATACGTGCGAAACATTCAGAGGCATATCACTCTTGAGTCACATAGGGAAAACAGAAGTACAACTATTGGAACAAAGGGCTAGACCAGTGGTTCTCAACCTTTCTTGGCCCATGCACCCCTTCACCACATGTTCAGAATGTCATCCTGCCCCCACCCCCTTACCCAGTATTAATAAAAATGGAAGCTAAATTTAATAACACATACTAGAACGAGTCTAGATGTCTACATAAAACGTGACTTGCGATTCTACTTACGTTATAAAACGAATTTAAGAATGGCGAGAAGTACAGAATCGTAATGTATGGAGGGAAAAACAATATCAAGTAATCGGTTCTTGTATTTACACAATCTTGAAATAATCTTAATCCCCCCCCCCCCCGGGACACCCTAAAATTCCCCCCTGGGTGAGGGGGGGGGGGATTCTCCACCGGTTGAGAACCACTGAGCTAGACCCATAGTAAAACAACAGTTAAGCAAAGTACAATTTTCTCTCAAGAAAGGTAGAAGTTGCACTGATGCACTACTCTCACGAAGGCAAATATGTGAAAAGACTATCGAATACAGTGACCAGAATGTGTTTGTAGATCAGGAACAGGCTTTCGACAGAGTAGATAGATACAAATTATGGGCCATCCTTGCTAGAATAGATCATTGTCATGTATCACTCGAGCCAAAGTGCAGTAAGAACATGTAAAAGCAGGGCCGTGACGTAATATGATATAAAGAAGCGGTCGCATCAGGCGGCACCGTAAAGAAGTAGCATAAGCAGCGAAGGAGGGGCATCATTTCGAAGACTTGTATCATTAAGGGGCGGCATTTCGAAGACGTGCATCATTCCGAGAAAATCTACAGCACGGTGCTGCAAACAGGATTATCAGATATGTTTACAGTCAACACAGGAGTGAGACAGGGGTGTGTGCTAATCCCTCCTCCCCCCCCCTCTCTCTCTCTCTCTCTCTCTCTCTCTCTCTCTCTCTCTCTCTCTCTCTCTCTCTCTCTCTCTCTCTCTCTCTCTCTCTCTCTCTCTCTCTCTCTCTGCTTTTTAATGTCTACATAGACAGAATGTTCCAAAGAAATAAGTCTTGACTGAACCGACTCAGAAAAGTTTGATTTCTTTACAGGAATCAACAGGTCCTCCAGCAATAAATGACCTTTTATTTTCATACGATAATTGTCTGTTTTACAGCTTCGGGGACAGACTGTAAAATCAGATCAATAAGCTGAGTTTAACATGCGGTAGATACAATATGAATATAAATACAACCGGTACTGTAGTAATGCAGGTTAGCAGATCTCCCGGTCCACTAAATATACTGATAAAGAGTGGACATCTCAAACAAGTAAAGCATTTTTATTTTAAATTAGGATGTAAAATAACAGACGATGGAAAGTGAAATCAAAGTCAGATGCCAAAAAGTAAGTGGGCTTATATATCAACTATCACTCATAATTAAATATCAAAATATACCTATGTCCTCAAAACGACAGGTAAAAAATAGCATATTCACACCAACCCTATGCTGTCAATGTCAATCTTGGACTTTATCCAAATCACACTTACGCAAAATCAGCACCTACGAGATCAGATACTGAGAAGAGCTGCCACCTTAACTATCCGGGACCGAGTAAGAAATTATCTTATTTGACAGACAGCGGGATCAATATCTTTTGCCACATACATTAAAAGACGGAAAATCAAATGTCTCAAATCTAGTTAGAATACTATGCCATCTGTTACAAGCACTGGTTTTACATCAAAGAAGATCTGATACGAGAACAAAAGGACGCCCGAAATCAAAGACATTGTATAATCACACGGAATGACACTATCTAGTGTCACCCATAAAGGCGCTGATACGTCAGCTATTCCTCCCCACGGCGCTTATCGGCAAAAATGGACGACGATGACGAATACAAATTATATACATTACTAAACAGTTCAACTTAGTGTTTTAATCTGAGAAACACACTGTCAAATCGCTGTAAGAAGTGGTTGTCTGAAGTATTGTGACATAGCAGAATGAGACTAAAAAGGGTAACACACGATTCGGATGGCTGAGTTTCACTGTCAGACTTCAACTCTTCAAATATATATCCGTGGCTTCCCTCTGGGTATTGGGTTGGACGGAGTCTGTTGACAATAAAATTCCTTAAACCCGCGAAGGAAACAATAACAGAGAGTGTTGTAAACTCGTTACAGCCGACCTTAAAGTATAGATGGCAAGTGATGGTAATTGCTTCAACGATACCATGGTGTTTCTTCATTCCGTTAGCCTTTAAACCCTCTTTAATCCGTTAGAACGGTGTTACTTCAAACATATCAAGACTTCTTCTGTTTGCCTTTTTTTTTTTTTTTATCTGGAGACTTAAATGCGTTTTCTAATGTTGAATGTATGGTTTTATTGGAAATGTTAACAAAGAAAGAGCACTAACAAAATGAACACTTGTAAGGCATCGTGGATGTAACTTGCGAGTTTTTTCACTGAGTATTCTGTGCAACGAACGGGGGAATATCTCAACCAGAAGTAGACATAACCTATTATGAAGCCATGAGGTTTATAAGGAGCACGTAGAGACCAAAGATGAAATCAGAGCCTCCATGCCATCTAGACAAATTATGCATATTACCAACTCAACTGAAGTGAACGAGTTCAGATTCCGCACAGAACATAACAGGAAGAAATACCGCTTGTTAAATAAATTAACGATATAAGATACTGTTGGTATGTCAAAATTTTGAAATTACAGCTAAACATTTGCTGCAAATGTCCAATATATAAACAACAGAAAAATATCAGTTTACTCGAGAAGAAGAAGAAGAAGAAGAAGAAGAAGAAGAAGAAGAAGAAGAAGAAGAAGAAGAAGAAGAAGAAGAAGAAGAAGAAGCGGCAGCGGCAGAAGGAGGAGGAGAAGATGGAGGAAGAGTAGGAGCAGGAGGAGCAGGAGGAGGAAGATGAAGAAGAACTGAAACTTAGTTAGTTTGCTGATGTTTGTTTTCGCCTTTATTTGGTATTTATTCCCTAATATACAAAGGAGTACGGCAAGGATGTACTTTTTCACCGGATCCCTTTTCTCACCACAGAAGAGTAATAATGAGAAAGAGATCAAAGAGAGACCCTGGAATACCAGCTGGAGGCTATAATATAAACAATCTGCAATATACAGATGGCCCAGTATTCATTGATGAAAATACGGAAGATCTACCACAGCTGTTGGACATTATAATAATGGGGAGTTCACAAAGGTGCGATAATTAAATATAAAAACATGGCAATAATGGTTATATGAAAGGAAACGATAAGGCCATTATGTCATATAATGCTAGACAGGAAATTTCTTAGCAAAGTTGATCCATGGAAATACCCAGAGCCAGGAATAGCAGCTGATGGTAGACGCTTGGCAGAGATCACAACCAGGCTACACCGGTCAACCACCGGTCATTTCAGATCATTAAAAGCATCTTGCACAATAATTCACTCTTGTGCAATAAGTCACTTTTGTGCAATAAGTCACTCTTGTGCAATAAGTCACTCTTGTGTCATACGTCACACTTGTGCAATAAGTCACTCTTGTGCAATAAGTCACTCTTGTGCAATAAGTCACTCTTGTGCAATAAGTCACACGTGTGCAATATGTCACTCTTGTGCAATAACTCACTCTTGTGCAATAACTCACTCTTGTGCAATAAGTCACTCTTGTGCATTGGCGCACTGGTCTGAGTGTCAGCTTTTCTATGGCAAATGGACCCGGTGTCACGTCATGAAATGGGCCTCTCAACATTTGACACTATGTCAACAATATTAATGTCTTTCGAGTCCTGACAAGTAGACTCAGTATGTCACTGCTTTTATTGATCTTTCTATTACCTAAAATGTTAAATAGAGCCTACTCTGTTGTATGACAGTGAGTCATGGAAAGTAAAATGCAAATTAAGAAGAACTTGGTGTCAATGGGATGTGGTTTTGAGACTATATTGCGAATATCTTGAACAAACAGATTTGCTAACAAGGATTGCCTAAAAAGAGATAATAAAATTAGAATATTATATATACAAATATAATAATGTTTAGTAATTTACATAGCAGCATGGAAAAACATCGGCACGACTGAAAACATCAGCGATAAAAGAAGCAGGGGCAGGTCGAGAGAGACGATTCTGGGCGGGCTGAGACGGTGGCATGGAGGAGTATCATTAACATAATTATTCCAGAACACCATGACCGAGATATAGGAAGATGCATGCACGTCTACGCCAGCTGGCCACGCACATGCAGATGACCTAGACGATATAAACTATGTATGAATAAATTCTCGATATCAGACACGAGCCGTGTCTAAAGTGACTATTATCATCACCGTGTGCCATGCCGATAATCGTGGGCGATCATGTTTCGCCATCTCACACTTTAACCAGTTTCGTGGGTCAGCTCTATGTTCCTGTTTCGACCATGCCATGCGGCCAAGCCATATATTCACTTCTCTACCTTCCCCTTTTTCTTTACGCCTCAATTTTTCCAGGTGTATGTCACTAAGTTCACCATGTTATTTCTTCTCATATCGTTCCCAAACAATTGTGACTATCTGCGCCTAATTGCTCAAATCACTTTACGTCTGCTTCTTGTAGGACTTGCTTATTGATTTTCTGTCTGTCCATTTTATTCTTTGCCTTTTCCCCAGAAACTATATTTCCACTCCCAGCAGATGTTTTTCAGCGTGTGTGACTATGACTTTAGTTAATTTGGGAAACAACGAAGAGCAATTGTAAGCGCGTTCGTTTTGTTATGTTGAGTTGCCACAGCTAACTGGTGGGTTTCAGCTTCACTCAACTAATGTAATAACACTGGCTTCACCTAATACAGTCGCTGTCTCAATGAATACTGCATGCCACACAACCATGTGTCTGAGCTTCTGGTGTTAAAATAATGTCAAAGTTGCTGGACTGAATACTTGAAATGTAGTTACATCGACCAACAGTTGTGCTTTAGGTGTTCATATCGTGTGTGAGTTGTATACGAACAACACACGCAAGTTAGAGTCCTAAAAGATCTGTTTTCCATTCACACTTATTAAGCTCTTCATGGTCTAGTTCTTACTTTTGAGAAATAGCTGTGTTGGTGACTGTTGATTAAAATAGCTTTGTACAAGAAAAAACTGTTCAAAGTGTATGAATCCACATTTAACTCAGGCATATCTACGATCTACAGGAGCTCGTTAGTGGAATCGCCAGGAGATTTACTCTGATAATATCATGATCGCATTCAAACGATTGGTCCACGCCTTCGCACGTCGTCTGCTAAAAGAGTTAAACATTGGCCACCTATTGCCTCTTGCATTCAGGCCTGCAGATTATGGTGGGACAGCACATCAGACTCATGGCAGGCTCCTGCTGTAGGTCTGTTTACATGAACTGTCGATACAATCTAACACATGTCATTCACGCATTCTACTTTCTACACATTTGTCTTCGTCTTCTTCTTCCGCTCTGACCCCTCATCTCCCACTGAGACATAGGCCGCCTACTGACTCCTATAATTTCACTCCTTTCATTGAATGTAAGAAAGAGAGTGCTGAAGTGCTATATCTGCTGCTGCTGCTGCTGCTACTGCTGCTGCTGCTGCTGCTGCTGCTACGTTCATCCGGAGACTTTTTTCGGACGTGATTGCGATGTGCCTGTTTACAGCAGAGCAGCGTTCTTGTGCCGTTAGGCCGACACATCCGACTTCAGCGGGAAGTGCTATATAGAACCAGTTTTGCTGTATGGCAGCGAATCTTGGAATGTAAATGAACAAATTAAGAAGAAATTAGAAGCAACAGAGATGTGGTTTCTGAGACGAATGTTGCGAAGTTCTTGTACTGCCAGAGTAACTAACAACGATTGCCTGAAAGTGGTTAATGAAACTAGAACATTATATACAACAATAAGAAAGAGACAAACAGCTTCCTTTGGTCGTGTGATTTGAGAGGCATTGGAGAACATCGTGACAAATGGAAAGATCGAGGGGAAGAGAAGCAAAGGCAGACCAAGAGAACTGATGCTGCATGGAGTGAGAGGTGGCATGTAGGAATATCATCATCAGAGTTGATCCAGAAAACCAAAGACCGAGGGATAGTCATGAACGCCTACGCCAGCTGGCATGGCACATGATGATTATGATGTCCAATCTAGCGCCAGCGTATTTTCTTCACCGCTTGCTTCACTGGTACTTGTCTAGATGTATATTGGTAACAGTATTATATCTTCTATAATGTCTAGTTATATCCATGAGCTCTATATTGGTAACAGTATTATATCTTCTTTAATGTCTAGTTATATCCATGAGCTCTATATTGCTAACAGTATTATATCTTCTATAATGTCTAGTTATATCCATGAGCTCTATATTGGTAACAGTATTATATCTTCTATAATGTCTAGTTACATCCATGAGCTCTATATTGCTAACAGTATTATATCTTCTATAATGTCTAGTTATATCCATGAGCTCTATATTGGTAACAGTATTATATCTTCTATAATGTCTAGTTATATCCATGAGCTCTATATTGGTAACAGTATTATATCTTCTATAATGTCTAGTTATATCCATGAGCTCTATATTGCTAACAGTATTATATCTTCTATAATGTCTAGTTATATCGATGAGCTCTATATTGGTAACAGTATTATATCTTCTATAATGTCTAGTTACATCCATGAGCTCTATATTGCTAACAGTATTATATCTTCTATAATGTCTAGTTATATCCATGACCTCTATATTGGTAACAGTATTATATCTTCTATTTTGTCTAGTTATATCCATGAGCTCTATATTGGTAACAGTATTATATCTTCTATAATGTCTAGTTATATACATGAGCTCTATATTGGTAACAGTATTATATCTTCTATTTTGTCTAGTTATATCCGTGAGCTCTATATTGGTAACAGTATTTTATCTTCTATAATGTCTAGTTATATCCATGAGCTCTATATTGGTATCAGAATTATATCTTCTATTTTGTCTAGTTATATCCATCAGCTCTATATTGATAATAGTATTATATCTTCTATTTTGTCTAGTTATATCCATCAGCTCTATATAGTATTATATCTTCTATTTTGTCTAGTTATATCCATGAGCTCTATATTGGTAATAGTAGTGTATCTTCAATTTTGTCTAGGTATATCCATCAGCTCTATATAGTATTATATCTTCTATTTTGTCTAGTTATATCCATGAGCTCTATATTGGTAACAGTATTATATCTTCAATGTTGTCTAGTTATATCCATGAGCTCTATATTGGTAACAGTATTATATCTTCTATAATGTCTAGTTATATACATGAGCTCTATATTGGTAACAGTATTTTATCTTCTATTTTGTCTAGTTATATCCATGAGCTCTATATTGGTAACAGTATTATATCTTCTATAATGTCTAGTTATATACATGAGCTCTATATTGGTAACAGTATTTTATCTTCTATTTTGTCTAGTTATATCCATCAGCTCTATATTGATAATAGTATTATATCTTCTATTTTGTCTAGTTATATCCGTGAGCTCTATATTGGTAACAGTATTATATCTTCTATTTTGTCTAGTTATATCCGTGAGCTCTATATTGGTAATAGTATCATATCTTCTATTTTGTCTAGTTATATCCGTGAGCTCAATATTGGTAATAGTATTATATCTTCTATTTTGTCTAGTTATATCCATGAGCTCTATATTGGTAATAGTATTGTATCTTCTATTTTGTCTAGTTATATCCATCAGCTCTATATAATATTATATCTTCTATTTTGTCTAGTTATATCCATGAGCTCTATATTGGTAATAGTAGTATATCTTCTATTTTGTCTAGTTATATCCATCAGCTCTATATAGTATTATATCTTCTATTTTGTCTAGTTATATCCATCAGCTCTATATTGGTAATAGTAGTATATCTTCTATGTTGTCTAGTTATATCCATGAGCTCTATATTGCTAAAAGTATTATATCTTCTATAATGTCTAGTTATATCCATCAGCTCTATATTGATAATAGTATTATATCTTCTATTTTGTCTAGTTATATCCGTGAGCTCTATATTGATAACAGTATTTTATCTTCTATTTTGTCTGGTTATATCCATGAGATCTATATTGGTAACAGTATTATATGTTCTATTTTGTCTAGTTATATCCATCAGCTCTATATTGATAATAGTATTATATCTTCTATTTTGTCTAGTTATATCCATCAGCTCTATATAGTATTATATCTTCTATTTTGTCTAGTTATATCCATGAGCTCTATATTGGTAATAGTAGTATATCTTCTATTTTGTCTAGTTATATCCATCAGCTCTATATAGTATTATATCTTCTATTTTGTCTAGTTATATCCATAAGCTCTATATTGGTAACAGTATTATATCTTCTATGTTGTCTAGTTATATCCATGAGCTCTATATTGGTAACAGTATTATATCTTCTATTTTGTCTAGTTATATCCGTGAGCTCTATATTGGTAACAGTATTTTATCTTCTATTTTGTCTAGTTATATCCATGAGCTCTATATTGGTAACAGTATTATATCTTCTATTTTGTCTAGTTATATCCATCAGCTCTATATTGATAATAGTATTATGTCTTCTATTTTGTCTAGTTATATCCGTGAGCTCTATATTGGTAACAGTATTATATCTTCTATTTTGTCTAGTTATATCCGTGAGCTCTATATTGGTAATAGTATCATATCTTCTATTTTGTCTAGTTATATCCATGAGCTCTATATTGGTAATAGTATTATATCTTCTATAATGTCTAGTTATATCCATGAGCTCTATATTGGTAATAGTATTATATCTTCTATTTTGTCTAGTTGTATCCATGAGCTCTATATTGGTAATAGTATTTTATCTTCTATAATGTCTAGTTATATCCATGAGCTCTATATTGGTAATAGTATTATATCTTCTATTTTATCTAGTTATATCCGTGAGCTCTATATTGGTAATAGTATTATATCTTCTATTTTGTCTAGTTGTATCCATGAGCTCTATATTGGTAATACTATTGTATCTTCTGTTTTTGCAAAGGTGTCAGTTAATGAATATTACCAGTTTATATGTAATCTATGTAGATGTTCTCTGCATTTCTAATCCATAAAGTAGCACGGATTTAACGATGGAGTTGAATATTCTAAGTTTGGATGCTGAGTGTAATTTGATTTTACTACCATACATTTCCTAGTTGCAGCATATGTTCCTCTAGCTTTCTGCAATCTTATTCTTTTATCTGTATCTGTTCCATCATCTTTGTCTACATTGCTACCTAGACAGGTGTACGACTGTTCCATCATCTTTGTCTACATTGCTACCTAGACAGGTGTACGACTCCGTCTCATGACATGAGGCTTCAGAAATGGAGATCAGGTTGTCAGATGCTTGATTAATGCTCATTATCTTTTCCTTTCCCCTATGAATTTGTAAACCTAGTTGTTGTGATCTCCCATCCAATGTTGCCAGTTTATCCTGCTTCTGATTTCGTGTGTGAGACAGGAAGGCAATGTCATCAGCCACGTCCAGATCATCGAGATGCTTTGTCATTGCAGTTATTTCACTTAAATCACAAGTCCCGTGGTTAGAGCTGGAAACACATCTACTAGAAATCCTTATTTAGCTGTCATATTCCTTGAACAAAACGTAACGGTGGTCCCATGGAGAGATTGCTGTCCAGGTGTGAATTGTTGCCCCTTCACATTTGCTAGACCACGACACACGAGGTGGCGTACCCAGTTCCCTACCTAATCGTTTTTACTTCCAAGATTATACCCAGACAATTCCGAAAAGTATTTGAATACCCGTGTAGATGAGGCTGGGTCGACCCCAGAAAAGTATCTGAATATCCGTGTATATGAGGCTGGGTCTACCCCAGAAAAGTATCTGAATACCCATGTATATGAGACTGGGTCGACCCCAGAAACGTAATGGTCGAAAAAAAGAATCCTGCCTCTACTGGGTATTGAACAGGGACCATTGTATTGATGGACAAGAGCACTACCCACTATATCACCGAGGCTCCACACTCCTTAAATATAATAAGTAAACTGTTCCTCAAGCTCATATCTTTCGTTGGCGCATGTTTTAATCAAGATACGACTTCTCCTTCAGCTTTATATTGAAACTGGACATGTGTGTTTCGTGTATAGTTAGTTGTAACTCAACTATGATCCATTTCTTTATTACTGCTGACATCTTGTCTTCAACAATGCGGTTTACATGTGTATCTTCGTCTTGAAGATAGGTGACTGTAACTGGGGGCTGGTCTGTTACTGTAATCGTGGCCAGGCTTAGAGTCAGGTATGTAATCGTAATGGAAACCTGCATGCACGTAAGACATTCTGATGACGCGATAATTTGCTGTAAAATCGTTTAAAGACATGAAGACGTGTTATTTTCTTATCCAGCTGGTCATAAGATACTGGTTCAGAATCATTGCCAGCGGTATGGGCCATGTAGACGCTAATCTCCACATGTCAGGTCATCTATCTTCATATGTGCAGCTAGCGCTGTTCTGCCTCTACAACCAACTGACTTCATCGTTCACGACGCGTTGTCTGTTTTCTTCACCACTTGACCAATCCCTCCACTATCTTTGTTTCTGTTCTCTGTTGTCTTTTGTTGTCTATTGACTACGAACACAATGGCATCGTATTATTCTTTACATTCTAATCCGACGTCGAGAGGATGGCACCATACAAAAAAGCAATTATCGAAAAAGAACATGAACCGGTCAATAACCGAATTGTAATAGCTTTGCTCCTATCCATTATACGCGTTGCAGGTAGGACAATGTTTAACTGAGCTAGAAAGATTTACTCCGGTTTCACACTGAAAGACTATTTGGACACCCTTAACCAAACTCTGCAAGATAATTGATATCCAGCCGACTTCACCTAGCGTCACTGCCAAACAACCATACCTACCTCCACAGAATTATCGGTCCCTAAACTTCAAGTGTTTCTTCAGATAGCCTTTCGATGAGGAACGTAATGATCGACTTACACCAAATATTTTTTGCTGCTGAGCCAATGACCAGATATACAACCATCCCCATACCTACTCCATCTGTGGGGGGAAAATTATTGTCTCAGTACACTAAATCAAACTGTATTTATCCATTTCAGTGCGAGTGCTAAGCAACTTACATGGGTAGAACTGAAAAAGTAACCGAACATATACTAGTGTGCGTGGGAAAAGAGAGTTAATCAGTCGCCAGGCTCAACAAAGCCTCCTCGGCAATTCTCAAGTTCTCATAGACTATGACATTAAGTTAACCAAGACAAAACGTTTCCTATATTGTATTAGACGAACAATAATAGATTATTCAAATATAGTGAGGCCTTAGCATTTAGACTGTTCCAGCCAGTTTTGTGTAAACAGACAAGAGTTCGTTTTAAATGTGAAATTAAACGAAAATAACAAATGGTCTACATTCGAACAATACCTATGACTATGTGTTTAAGTATTTCACCCAAAGTATCATTTATTTATTCACTTTACATGATATATCACTTTGCGGTATACACCTGACAAGATGCGGAGAAATATGCCAAGCAACAAGCCGTGAAACATAATGTTTGTGGCTTCCGTGATTACATTGAGTATTTTCTTACAATTACATAACAGATGCATACAATGTAGGAGTAAAAAATCGTTTTGGGGTCTTGATCTCTATACAAGAGGAATTGGCACCTGATGAATTGGCAGTACAAGCTAGGGATATCTTGATAACTGCAGCCAAAGATTTAGTTCCTACCAAGACAAAGTAACATAAACCATAGATTAAATCAGATACATTAGAATTAATAAAACAACGAAGGGAACTAAAACAGAAAGGATGTGAATCCGATAAGAGCAGGATGAAGTATAAATCTTTAACTCGAGAAATAAGAAAAACACCAGAAAGGACAACAACCAATATATACAAGATCGCTGTACCAGTATGGAACAATATCATAAGACTGGAAGCGATTACGAAATGTTCAAAGAAATGAAGTTATTGACAAGAAATGTTCAACCTCAATTAAATGTTATCTGTGGCAAGTTGGGAAATACTTTAACAGAATCTGGAAAATTCTATAAAGATGGCAGGAATACTGCAGTGGAATGTATGATACCAGTGACAGTGATGATATGAATGAGATACATGAGCCAATGACAGCAGAGGCAGAACCTGAACCCTCATTAGATAAAATTGCATGGGCAATAAAGAACCTGAAGAATGGTAAATCACCTGGATGTGATGAGATACCAGCTGAACTAATTAAAGCGGGAGGAGAAGAAAGCATACAAATCTATCACGCATTATGTAATAAGATAAGGAAATATGGTATATGGCCAAAATATTGGAAGAAAACAATCTTCTTTCCAATACCAAAAAGGGCAACCTGAAATTATACACCAACTATAGAATTGTTGCCCTGATCAGTCATGCAAGTTAAATGCTACTAAACATCATCATGGGAAGACTTCGTAAGAAAATGAAAGTGGAAATTAACGTGGTTCAAGCTGTATTTAAACAAGGAAGATGAATAAGAGATTATATACTCAACATGCGTTTAATAATAGAGAAGTGTAGAGAATTTAATGAAAACCTATTATCATGTTTTGTGAATTATTCAAAGGCATTTGACTGTGTACAACATCAGAAATTTTGGAAAATCTTGAGGAACATAGGCTATCCATCACATGTAATACAACTCATAAAACTGCTCTATCTAGACCAGAGGTTCCCAAACCACGGCCCGCGGGCCACTTGTGGCCCGCCAGCTGTCAGAAAGTGGCACGCGAGGCCTCGTTATTTAATGTAATAAACTCTCTTCATAAATCCGTTCGTATTTCCTGATGCCAAGCTCTATCAATTACAGCGAAACCTTCAGCACGAAGCAATTGATTTGAAATGCAATGCTGCACTGAGTAGTACATTTATGGAGCTGCCTGCTTCACCTTCAGCTAATCATATTATTTCATTCTGGCGACTATTGCCTGTCGAACAATTTGAACACTTGCGGTCATTCGCCCATAGGTATATTTGGCTTTTTGGTTCGACTTACAGATGCGAGTAGTCATTTTTCGCAATAACCGTTATAAAAACAAACAAACAAGCAACGTTCCAGACTCGCCCGTGTGTTGCTGGGGCCCATACGGGGAAGCAAAGAATAGTAACACTGTTGCCTACCATGCACGTCGTAAGAGGCGACTAAGGAGGCTATGGTTCCGTCGCCCTGCTACTGAGTGGTTGCGTGGCGCAACACTGTGAGCTGTGAATTTCGCATGGAATGCTTTAGCATCTGTCCGCTGTTGTTTTTAAGCGTGAACTGCATGTTCGAAACGATGACGGCCAGCTGTTGCTGGTTTGCCTTTTCGGTTCACGAGTGCATTTTTCAGGAGACTCCTGTGAGTGATAGCTGTAGCTACGGAGTCCGTGATTTGTGCGGCGCTTTCGGTGGGTCGCTCTGCGGAAAGAGACCGAAGCATATGGGATAAAACCCGGATTAATGAAGTCTTTCTGGTGACTGCCGTTTCCATCGACGATGAACTGTATTTTTCGTGGAGGACTTTTGTGTTGGCATTCTGGCGGCGGTATTATGCACAGTGTACCTGTGTGGGCTGCTGGCTTGCCGACACTCCTGTCTATTCCATTGTTCACATGGGGCAGTGAGGAGCATTTTGTGTGATATTCACTGGCACAGGAACGGAGCAATATGGGGACAACACGTTGCCGTGAAGTTGGAACCGCGACTAAACAAATAAATTTTTAAAAAAACGTCCCAGACTCACCGACAGTAACCTAGCTGCTCTTATGATTTTGGGCACGACAGATTTGTGCCTAGACATTGATAAACTGGCACCTGAACTTAAGTAAGTGGTTATGAAGAGCAGTTACAATTGTAAATTAATAACATTAATAGCGATTTTCGAAACTGATTATAGATTTATTGTTAAATGAACTTTTGATTTTAAACCAAAAAATAACCGCAGTGTATTTACTGACACTGACTACCTTAAAGTTTTAGAAATTTGTTAACGAAAGTTAAGAAAGGTAAGAATGATATTGCACGACTTTTATAATTTTATAACGTTGTGGCCCGCTTAACTACCGAAAATAGTAGATATGGCCCTCTGCTTGAAAAGCTTGGGAACCACTGATCTAGACCAATAATCAGCGGTTAGAATAGATGGCGAGACATCAAATTGGTTTGACATCAAGCAAGGAGTCCATTAGGGTTTGTGCTGTGCCCCTATTTGTTTAACCTGTACGCGGAAAATATATTAAGTAATGTCAGAGATGACATAAACAAACAGGGAGCATTATGATGCCCTAAATATCGGTGGTCATTACATACCAGAGATTCGATATGTATTCCTATCCACAACACAGAATGGTATCTCATCTCATCTCATCTCATCATGTTCTTCTTGTACCTTGCGGTGTCGGGGTGAAGTATAATCTCAACCCAAGTGAATAGTGAAAATCATAACTTATATCTTAACATAGCAAAACCAAAGATAATGCATACAGATAAAACTACTATGGAGAAAGAAATATATGTTAATGAGGAAAAAATGGAGGTGGTGGAAAATTTCGAATATCTTGGGTTATTAATAACCAACAATGGTGACACAATGAAAGAAATTAAAAGACGAAAATCTATTGCTCGTCAAAAACTGAAACAACTGAATAAATTGTGGAGTGGGACAGACAGAACTACAAAAATTAAATTTTTAAGAGCATGCATCTTTCCCATTGCAACATAATCCTGTGAGACCTGGACACTTACTAACCAAGCTGAACAGCGCATAGATGCCTTTGAATATAAATGTTATAGACGAGTTCTAAGAGTGTCTTGGATAAAGAAAAGAACAAATACATCCATACATCAAGAGCTGAATATTGAAAAAGGTTGGCTATTAAAGACGATAAAACAAAGAAAATTGAAATATTTAGGTCACTTGAAACGTCACGAAAGTTTGAAGAGAACAATAATGGAGGTGCATATGCCTGAGAAGAGAGGAAGAGGAAGGCCAAAGAAAAGATGGTGCAGGATGGGGCGGATGATCTCGAGATGGGTGTATCGAACGCGAGACATCTTGCTTATGATCGAGATGTTTTTCGGAAGGTTGTTATGGGAGCGAGGTTCTTGCAAAGGACATGCTACTGAATGAATAAATTCCCCTAGTACTTTGGCATCATTTTTTGACACAATCTATTCCTTTTTTAAGCAGCTTGTATGTCAGTCTGTCTGTTTGTCTGTCTGTTTGTCCATGTACTGATCTATTCGTTTGTATATCTGTCTCTATGTATGTCTGCCTGTCTCTCCACTTATCCGCTGTCAGTTTACTTATCCACCTATCTGTATGTCTTTCTGTCTATCTGTCTGTCTATCTGTCTGTTTGGCTGTCCACCTATCAATCTATCTGTCCACGTATCCATCGTTCCGTCTCTCTGTCCACGTATCCATCTATTCGTCTGTCTGTGCATTTACCCAGCCGTACACTTGTCTATTTACCTGCTATTATTTATGTCGGACTGAGTGATTGCGTCGTCTATTTAATTTGCATATTTTGTTATCACCCGGGTACAGTGCCATCTTTGTTTGACATACCATATGTTGATGTTTTTGGTCTTTAACGGCCATGTCATTTCTGAATTTCCGCTTTGATCTCATCACATTTCAGTTTAACCCAATCTTCAGTCTGGTCACATCATACATATGTAGTCCTTTTCTAAGAATACATTGTGAATAACTTGGTAATCTTTATGTACCCTTTGTGTGGGGTTGTTTCCACTGCTCCATCCTAATGCCCATATTATCGCCTGCTTCCTTTCGACCCTATAGGCATTCATATATGTCTGGTACCTAGACGATTCTGCAGTCGACTCATCCTTTTTATTATGTCTGTACGCCATTTCCATAACAAGAACTAGTCATATTATGCACGGAGCTAACGGTTTTCTTGCTTTCATCAAGAATGTCTTACTCCCAGCCATTCTTGTCGTGTTCTAGAGTGCAGAACGACTTAGCTTTATGGGTTTTGAATACAGTGTTAAGCGTGTTTTACGTTCTGCATTAACATATGTCTTTGTTTTCTCTAGACTTGTGCATTTTTGCGTGCATTTTAGCACACGTTATTGGTTATCTCCGAAACGCATTACAGTTAATATTGTAAGCAAACAGAGGTTATTGCACGATGTATCAACACATAGGTGATCTATCACCATGAACAGCAGTCGTGTCTCTATCAGCAGAAACATAGCGTAAACATGATGTCTGCTCTCTCAGCATATTACTTATGTGTATTTCTCTCCGGTGTTTTTTCCGTACATTGCCCTAATTTATACCAAATTCCTGTAATCTTCGACTTCTTCTTTATCATCAACATCATGTGACCTGCCAACTGGCGTAAGCAGTCATGCATCCATTAAGATGACGCCCCCGTTCCCTCACCCATCCATTTTCCTAAGTCTTCTGGATACACTTTGTTAGCGATATTCCTCAATGCCATCGTCTTATTATTTCTATTGGTCTGTCTCTGCTTGTTCTGCCACTGATCTTTCCAGTCGTCACGATGTTATTACAAATGTTTATATCCCATTATTCAAGAGCACGCTTGTCAATGCCCATGGATGTTATATATACAGCTTCGATGCCAGCTATCCCCGCCATTACCTCTAACGATGGCTTTTGTGTGTGTTTTGGCTAGAAGTCTAAGTTGACCTCCGAAGCAGGTTGGAGTTGGAAGGACCTGGTCAGGTCTGTTTGTAGGTGACTGAACTAGCAGGCTTGTCCATGGGACACATTTTTCATTTCTATTCCCATCCCACCCCACGGTAATTTTGCCTGTCCCATCTCGTGGGATTCCCATGGGATTCCCATGATAATACTGATTGATTGATTGATTGATTGATTGATTTAGGAATCGACATCACAGCATTCGGGGCATTCCCATGATAATACTAATATGGAATACAGTTAAATATCATTATGAAATTTATGAAAGTTTAGTGTTAGTGTCTACTTAATAGGACTACATGTACAAAGAGACATGTAAAACAACAGAATTTATTAATTTTAATATTCAATAGTATTTTATTAAAACAAAGTTTAATCTAAATATGACAATTCAGTGTCATTTTGACACTCTCATTCTGTTTCTGGGTCACTCTGCTCATTCAGCACATTATCAATTTCCTGCTGATCGACTGTTTCTAATAATTCCGTTAATCCAGGTAATCCCTGAACCATTTCCACAATTTTCATCTTACATGCAAATCTGATATACACAGAGTTTATAACGAGAGCTGGTAACATCCGTTTTCGTAACTTACTCAACAACAATCCAGCTGCACTAAATAAGCGCTCTACTGCCGCTGAGGACACTGGTATGGCCAAGACAATTTTCGCACTTGCTGTTAGCAGTGGAAACCTATGTTCATTTTTCCAATAATTTAATGGTTGTGAAGTTGGTTGCCGTAATTTTTGAAACATGGTGACTTCATCCTCAAGGCATTTGTTTCTGGGGTCATCAAACTTAAGTGTTTTGTTTGGTGGAGGATCAAAAAATAAGTCAAAATCACTTTTCGGCTTTTGTTCTACAATTCCTGCTACTTCACATACAGCAGATGATTCAGAAGAAAGATTTAAATCTTTGATGAATGAAATAACAGTTGGAACAACAGACTTAGAAAAAGCGATCCAATCATTGGCCCATTTATTGGTGTCCACATTCCCTTTCTTCTTAGTAACAACTGACTTGACCGTGTCTTCTATTTTGGCTTTAATGTCAACTCCAGCAAGGAATGCTGCAGTAACTGCCAAAGAACTGCCGCAATATGGCCAAAGTTTTCGCCAATAATTTTCTGAAAGTTCTGACAATATTTCTTCACCATGCTGCTGGAAGTTTCTTCGTCAATATCAACAATAACTTTGTACAACTGATAGTCTAGGAGGAAGTATAACAGCAAAATTAAATGAGATGTAGCACCATCAATTTCTAGTTTGTCAAAAAAAGTTTTGAATTTCTCATGTATGTACAGCATTCCTTTAATCTGAACAATATTCGGAATGTGGTTTAAGAATTCTTCATCATCTTCATTAAAGTAATGCGAGTGATTTTTTAAATGGGCATTGAAACGTTGGTAATATGATCGCATGCGCGCATTTATTAATTTATCCGGTGTCCCACCAGAGATAAAGAATTGATACAAGCACATAAAGAAAAAGGAAGGATAACAGGCTTTAAAAAGTGTTTTTTTAAAGTTGCTATGACATGGCTACTGTCCCATGTGTCCCATGGGAAATACAAATGTTTGCTGTCCCGTCCAATCCCATCCCATGGGACGTTTCCCATGGGAATCCCATTCCCATAGACAAGCCTGTGAACTAGTACGTTACGTTCTTAGTACGTGTGATGATTACAGCAGTACATTCAGGATGTTTGACTGTTAAACTTTGTTTCACTGTAGACACACGACAGGGTTTGACTGGTATGTGTTGTAGAGTATTCCATCTACGGGTCAGGCAAGGTTTGACTGGTGTGTGTTGTAGAGTATTCCATCTATGGGTCAGGCAAGATTTGACTGGTGTGTGTTGTAGAGTATTCTATCTACGGGTCAGGCAAGGTTTGACTGGTATGTGTTGTAGAGTATTCCATCTACGGGTCAGGCAAGGTTTGACTGGTATGTGTTGTAGAGTACTCCTTCTACGGGTCAGGCAAGGTTTACTGGTGTGTGACTGGTGTGTGTTGTAGAGTACTCCATCTACGGGTCAGGCAAGGTTCGACTGGTGTGTGACTGGTATGTGTTGTAGAGTACTCCTTCTACGGGTCAGGCAAGGTTTACTGGTGTGTGACTGGTATGTGTTGTAGAGTACTCCATCTACGGGTCAGGCAAGGTTTGACTGGTGTGTGTTGTAGAGTATTCCATCTACGGGTCAGGCAAGGTTTGACTGGTGTGTGTTGTAGAGTATTCCATCTACGGGTCAGGCAAGGTTTGACTGGTATGTGTTGTAGAGTATTCCATCTACGGGTCAGGCAAGGTTTGACTGGTGTGTGTTGTAGAGTATTCCATCTACGGGTCAGGCAAGGTTTGACTGGTATGTGTTGTAGAGTATTCCATCTACGGGTCAGGCAAGGTTTGACTGGTGTGTGTTGTAGAGTATTCCATCTATGGGTCAGGCAAGGTTTGACTGGTGTGTGTTGTAGAGTATTCCATCTATGGGTCAGGCAAGGTTTGACTGGTGTGTGTTGTAGAGTATTCCATCTAGAGGTCAGGCAAGGTTTGACTGGTGTGTGTTGTAGAGTATTCCATCTAGAGGTCAGGCAAGGTTTGACTGGTGTGTGTTGTAGAGTACTCCATCTACGGGTCAGGCAAGGTTTGACTGGTGTGTGTTGTAGAGTATTCCATCTACGGGTCAGGCAAGGTTTGACTGGTGTAATTTGTAGAGTATTCCATCTACGGGTCAGGCAAGGTTTGACTGGTGTGTGTTGTAGAGTACTCCATCTACGGGTCAGGCAAGGTTTGACTGGTGTGTGTTGTAGAGTACTCCATCTACGGGTCAGACAAGGTTTGACTGGTATGCGTTGTAGAGTATTCATACTATCTAGTGATCAGAGAAGATTTGACTGGTATGTGTTGTAGAGTATTCATTCTATCTAGCGGTCAGACAATGCTTGACTGGTGTGTGTTGTAGAGTGTTCCATCTAGCGGTCAGACAATGTTTGACTGGTGTGTGTTTTAGAGTGTTCCATCTAGCGGTCAGACAATGTTTGACTGGTGTGTGTTGTAGAGTGTTCCATCTATGCGGTCAGACAATGTTTGACTGGTGTGTGTTTAGAGTGTTCCATCTAGCGGTCAGACAATGTTTGACGGCTATCTATTGTTTTAACAATCAAATATATCAAGATAAGCCTAACAAAAACAACATAAAACCAAAATTATGGTCTCGGTCAAGAACTGAAGTCAACAAGACTGAACGGTGACAGCAAACGGGATCAGACTCTGAAACATGTATGGAGATCCAACTATCTTGAGTCAGTCATAACAATAGTTGGAAGGAAGCAGTCTACAGAATAATTCAAGAACAGTCTGTGTAAGACATCAATGTCAATGCAATTTACAAACAGGAGTTTTAGGATGGTATATACAATCCATGCTAAATACATCTACAGATATGTGAGTTTTCCCTTAGAATGCTAAAATTCCAGCAGACAGCTACGACAATCAATATGCAAGGGAGCAGAAGACACGCCACATTCGCGAAGATAGGTGGCTACCGACATTAGGACAAGACAGTCATCATTGTTTGGTCAGATTATGAGAAGGCGGGGTATACAGACAGACAGACAGACAGACAGACAGACAGACAGACAGACAGACAGACAGACAGACAGACAGACAGGCAGGCAGGCAGGCAGGCAGGCAGGCAGGCAGGCAGGCAGGCAGGCAGGCAGGCAATTGTGAAAACCAGAACAATTGTAGATAGTGGAAGCAAAGGAAGTGTATTCTAGATTAATTGGCAAAGGGAGGGGGGGGGGGGGGGTTACGGAAGGTGATCAGCGATGGAACACTCGACATCCAACATAATGATAGTAAAGTTAGTCTTCCGGTAAAATATCGACGGAATAACCGTCTTTTCGCAGAGGGACACTTTTGTGTTTTTCTGGGGAAGATATGATGATTTTCGTAACCGTTTTAGGAATGTTTTTCACAAGAATCCACGGAAAGGTTAGTTAGTCGATGGATCAACATCACGGCACACGGGTGTAACCCATAAGTGCTCCGTTCTCCTTCTAACTCAAACCTGAGCTTGGAGAAATTCAGCTCAGTGCACGAACTCCGTAGCACGGGCGAGGATCCTGATAGGAAAGCAGGTGGTGGATATTAATTTGGATGGCAGCCAACATGTTCGCAGTGGTAGGCAGAGGATCTCTTTAACGAGACAATGGCTACGGTCACTGATCAGTATGATCACTGCCAGGAAGGAAAGCAACGGCACATTACATTCTTTAAGATGCCTAGATTATCATGGTTCGTCAAATCACAGAACGTCACAAGAAAAGGAGAGCAACACTTAAATTGGCAACATGTAATATTCGTATTTTAAGCGCAGATGGAACATTGGATAACATCAAACAAGAAACGGGAAAAGAGAATATTAATATATTGGGAATGTGTGAGACGAGATGGAAAGAGACAAGGATTAAGACAGGGGAGGATTTTAAGATTATATATTCCTGAGGAGAGGAAAGGCAAAGAAGGTTTAGCAATTATCTTGGAACTGGAAACAGCAATATCTGTTAAAGGATATTGGGCAGTGTCAGACAGGGCGCTATTGGTAAAATTAATCGGAGACCTTTAGACATAAACGTCATTCATATATATGCCCCAAAAGGAGAAAGGAGTGAAGATAGCGTAAAGGAATTTTTAAATGACATAGAGAAAGCTTTAAAGCAATGTAAAAATTCAGAAATAAAAATCATAATGGGTGATTTCAATGCAAAAGTAGGAAATCAAAGCGATGGATACACAGTAGATAAACATGGTTTGGGAAATTGAAACGAGAGAGGATATAGACTTGTAGAATGGGCAAAAGAGCATGAGCTGATTGTCGAAAACACCTGGTTTAAGCAACATCCAAGACGATTATGGACATGAAGGAGTCCTGAAAACAAGATTAGAAACCAGATTGATTATATCCTGATTAACATAAGGTTTTCTTCCGAAGTCGGAGAGTATCTGCCTGCACGGCGAGGAACCACCAGTCTGCAATAAGCCAAACATGGGACACCGGATACTCACGCAAACCTCAGGTCCTGTATGACATCACACTGATGCTGGACAACAGGATACCTTCATATGACATACAGGACTTCGCGCTGGAGTTCACAGCCAGCGAACGCAAGCAAGCAAGCAGCATAAGGTTACGAAATGCGTTAACAGTCGCAACAACAGTTCCAAATGTAGATTGTTACAGTGATACCTATTGATTACAGGCACATTGAAGGTAAAGTTAATGAAAATAAAGTATACAAAGGAATCACTAAATATGATCTGTGTACATTGAAAATGACACAGATATACAAGACAATTTTGGCATAGAAGTAAAGAACAAATCTGATATATTGTCTGATCTAGAGATCTTATCTCAAGATGTGAGTGATCAATGAGAAGTGTTAAAGAATTCAATCAATTTTGCTGCAGAAACACCTATCCCGAAATTAAAGAAAGTAGGTCCTAAGAAATGAATGACTGAAGACATCTTACGATTAACGGAAACAAGAAGGTACACCAAAAATAATCCTGACAAATATGAAGAGATTCACAGAAAAGTCAGAACAGTATGTAAAGAGGAAAACGAAGTATGGCTTAAGAAAAATTGTATGGAAATTAAAAAAAATCACAATAGTAAAAATACAAAATTATTCTCAAAAGAATTCAGGAGCTTACTAATAGAAGAACATCTACATCAATTGGCTGCCTGAAACCAAAAAATTGAAAAATCCTAATAGAAACAGGTCAGATGTTGCATGCATGGTCAGATTATGCGAAAATCCTGTATGATGATACAAGAGAAGAACAGTATGATATTCGGAAATAATAACGATGGACCATCAATTTTGAAGATGGAAGTTCAGAATGATCTTAACCATTTGAATGCTGGCAAGACCCCGGGTCCAGACAACATCACAAAAGAAATTATCAATGCTTTAGAAGAATATGGAATAGACCAAGCCACCAGACTGCTGAACACAGTATATGATACAGAAGATATACCTCCTGAATTATGTAATTATATATTTTTTTCAAACCCAAAGAAATTAGGAGCCTTGGAATGTGATCTACATCGAACAATTAGTATTATGAGCCACATCACGAAGATTTTGCTAAGAATTATCATGCGAACAATATGGGTTTGTAGAAGGCAATGGTACAGTAATGGGAGCTTCGTGGCGAAGTGGTCAAGCCGTTTAACTCGGGCTACGAAGGTTGTGGGTTCGATTCCAGGCCGCGTCCTTCGGCTCACGAGTTAAATTTTCCGGAGACTCCTGTTGGTCGTCGCTAGAGCTACGGAGTTCGTGCTTTGTGCGACACTTTCCGCGCTGCGGAAAGAGACCGAGCCATATGGGATAAAACCCGGTGCGACTTTTAAGCGACTTTTTAATGGTACAGTAAATACTTTGTATATGCTGAGAACATTAATTGAACATTCTATAGAAGTAAACAAAGATCATATTTTTGCTTTATTGACTACACAAAGGCGTTTGATAAAGTAAGACATGTCAGCATGATGAAGATGCTTGCAGATCTACAAATTGATGGGAAGGACCTTACACTGGTAACAAAAAACATATATTGGAAACAACAAGCTGCCGTAGAGATTGATAATGAAGTAGGTCAATAATCAATATCAACCTATTAAGAGAGGTGTGAGACAGGGATGTGTACTGTCTCCATATTTTTTTTCCTGTACAGTAAAAATATTTTCAGAAATGTAGAAGATATCTAAGGAATCATCATTGGAGGAATGTAACATCAAAACCATTAGATATCCGGATGATACAGTTTTGCATGCATACAATGAGTAGGATTTGTAACATTTAGTACATGCGGTTGTTGCACACAATGAACAACTAGGGTCAGAATTAACTTGCAAGAAGACACAGATTATGGTCGTCACTAGGAAGAAGGGAATATCAAAATGTAATACACAAGCAAATGGGAATATTCTTAAACAAATAAATTGGTACAGTTATCTCGGAACAGTCATAACAATCTGATGGGAGACGCTTGAGGAGATTAGGACAAGAATCGCCATGGCTAATCTAGCCTTTTGCAATACGAAAACATACTGACCAATAAAAATATGTAATTTGCAACGAGAAAAAGAATGTTGAGGTGCTATATGAAACCTTTACTTTTGTATGAATGTGAAGTGTGGACAATGAGCAAACATGCTGAACAAAAACTATGATGACTTTGGAAATGTGGTTTCTGAGGAAAATGCAAAGAATACCTTGGATAGACAGGAAAATCTGATGACCTATTCCTACTAGAAACAAATTAAAACCGTAAACTGATTAGATAAATTAGACGTAGACATTAAAATATTTTGGCCAATGTTATGAAAAGAAATACATTGGAGAGATTGGTGACAACTGGCAAGATTGAGGGGAAGAGAACAAAGGGACGGCAGAGAAGTAAATACGTGGATGGCTTGGCCACGTGGTATGGTCTAGTAAAGAACTGATCCACGACTCCGGTGATCGCGTGAGATGGTGACCGCCCATGATGATGATGAATTATTATGTTAATGTATCAATTAGTATCTCCTTGCGCTTAGTTGTCCTATAAGCTAGCCACCTGCCTGTGCCAACAGTCTGGTTGTTGTCCCGCCTGTCAGAGTGTACTACTGATACCCTGTGACACACCTGTGGCTGCTGGTTGTGTATACTCTCACGTGCTGCTCCTAACTCGGGCGCCACCGTGTTGTCTGACATACATCAGTATCGCTGTCTACGGTCTGCTCTTGAAACAATAAACTGCCAGCTCTTGGTATTTACCGTGCGTTGCTGCCTCTACTAGATATAGGAGGCTTTCGTGTTGTCCCTAGACTGAAGATGTAGCTCTGCCTCAGATGTAGCAGGACACCCAAATACACACGCCACTTTACAAAATCAGTAGCTTAAAAAAAGTCGCTTAAAAGTCGACTGGGTCGACTTCATCGCACAGGGATTTATCCCATATGGCTCGGCCTCTTTCCGCAGCGCGTAAAGCGTCACACAAAGCACGAACTCCGTAGCTCTAGCGACGACCCATAGGAGTCTCCGAAAAAATTTCACTCGTGAACCGAAGGACGCGGCCCGGAATCGAACCCACAACATTCAAAGCGTCATATGCAAACGTGTTTGTACGAGGGGGCTTCAGGTGAAAATATTTTGTGTGTGTGTGTGGGGGGGTGGTGTGTGTGTGTGTGTGTGTGTGTGTGTGTATGCGCGCGCGCGCTCGCGTGCGCGTGTGCGAGCGTGAGGGAATGAATATATTATGAACAAGTGCAAAACAAATGTATCATTTTTCTATGTAGTCCCCACTGCGTTCACTACACGCCCTCTAACGCCGATAGAATGCTTGGATTCGTGTAGAAAACAATTCTCTTGGTCGCGTGTGTAACCACTCATGCACCACCTGCTGTCCCGTTTCATCGGACCTAACAATTTTGAAACTTCCTACTCCACTCATACACTTGCTGAACTGACAGGCATGCATAACCATATTAGACCTTCATTACCCGATGAATTTCTATAGGTTTTACCCCTTCACTGGGCAGAAAACGGGTAACAGAACGCTTCTCTTCGTTGGTGCATGTCAAAAGTGTGGCAGCCATCTGTCAGCCTGACTGTCCTTATTAAGTCACCGTGCTGGTCTACATCGTGATGTCACGTGCTCAGCCCTCTTCACATCTCCCCCCCCCCTCCACACACCCCCCCCCCTCTTCCATCAGCCCTCTCTCTTGTGTGTCTAATATATAGATAGTGATGAAATCTATACCATATTCACGTTACAATGAGCAAATTACCTCCTACGACATATTAAGTGATACACATGTTTAAGTGGCATGTCCAACAGCTTATTGTAACCTTGCAACTGATAGCCTTCATTCTACGACGTCTGCATTATGCATCCTTGGACATGAAATTTACCAGTTGTTTATTTACAGAATAACAACGGCCCGACATAATGGGTTTCAGTAAAAATACATGAGCAGCCAGCCCAGTTCTCAGTTACAACATGTACACAAACAACAAATACCAACACCTAACAAGGCGTGAGGAACGGGGATTGTGGGATGTGAAGCTGTCAAGTAGTGTTTATTATTCAAGAATGGCTAGGCTTAGGAAAAAATACATGGCACAAGCTACAACATCCACCACATTGTGCACGTGTTTCCTGTTTGAACACGTGGGTAAGGAATTAACGATATTTCACAATGTGTGTTTCTTTATTTGATATTATGGGGGAGGCTGTGTATGCCCTGTCAGCGTTGAGAGGCGGACAAGTTTCGAACCATAGCGTCTGCTGCTGACTGCTTCGCTGCTAAGGGGTAACCAAAGACAATATCTTGGCTTCGTTGACTTCACAGAGGCTGTGGAACGAGTAAGACACGCCGGCTTTATAACAATGCTTCCAGATCTCTAAATTGACTGGAAGAAGCTTAGACTTATAAAGAACATATATTGGAAACAACATATTCACCATAACAATTAATAATAAAACAGATAATCAGCGGTTCATCAACTGTTGGTGCGACAGGGTGTATACTGTCTCCAGATGTCTTTGCCTTGCACGGCAAAAATACGGGAAATTAAAAAGACATGAGAGGAATCTCAATCGGAGGACATAACATCATTGATATAAGCTATACTGACTATACAATAATAGGATTGAGTCAAGAACCGACACCACAATACTTGGGACATTCCCATATCCTCCCCTGTCCCCCACCCGCCATCTTCAACAACCCAATACTAATGTACCAGTTGATAACTGACCATTACCCCATGCGGACAACAGTCACCTTCGGATTGATAAGACTGTGAGGGTAAAACTATATTCAGCTGCTTTGGTGGCTGTCTAGTCACAGGACTATCATTCTGAGCCGGTGATGGGCCCTATTATAACTTCTCCTTGAGGTTGAACGGGGTAGAGGTAATGGTGAAATCGAATCGAAACCAGTTGCACTCTGATTATATGTATTTCTGGTCTTCCTCTGAGTTCTGAGTGTCTGAGTACTGAGTGTCTGAGTACTGAGTGTCTAAGTACTGAGTGTCTGAGTACTGAGTGTCTGAGTACTGAGTGTCTGAGTACTGAGTGTCGACCAGATCTTCTGGTCACTTTCTGCCACACCATTCTATGCAGACCATGACGTTCTGTTCTTCCACATTATTCACATGATCCAAGTGGGTCCAGACCATATCTGCCTTACCGTGCACCACTACCCCACAAAGGGCTGCACTGCAGATCTAGCCAATGTGTCTGCCTGCTAGTTTCCCCAACACACCAGTATGCCATGGGGAACAGATCCAACGAATATTTGTGATTTTTGAAGTGTAGCTTACTACCTGATACACAATTATTTGCAATCAATGAACTATGCCGCATTTAGTGCATGCAGCTATTGTATTCAGTGAACAACTTAGGTTTGAATTTACGAGATCAGAAAATGACTGACGTTGGATGTCTATATATTGTCGCCCTGTGTTATCGATGTGTATTCATAACACACTGGTGTGTTAAATCAACGCAATAACCTCCCACAGTTCAAAAATATGCGAAGGCACTAAAGCAGTGGTTCGCAACCTTTTTTTGGCCCATGCACCTCTTCACCATATGTTCAGAACATCATTCACCCCCCCCCCCTTTTCGTATGGCCTCCCTGTAAATTCCCCTCGCCCCTACACAGTATACGAAAAAAAAATGAAGCTAAATTTAATAACACATACTAGAGCAAATCTAGACATCATAAAACGTGATTTGCGGGTCTGCTTACGTTATAAAACAAATTTCAGAAGGGCGAGGAGGACAGAACCGTAAAGTATAGAGGGATAAACAACATCAAGTAATCAGTTCTTGTATTAACGCGATCTTGAAATAATCTTAATTCCCCCCCCCCCCCTTTTTTTTTCTGGCCCCCCCCCCCCCCCCCCCCCCCAATGGAAACCCTATAAAATTCCCCGCCGGCTGAGAACCACTGCAGTAAAGTATCTAACTCTACGGGCCCGACGGTGGAGGGTTGTTCTTGTTAATCTTGAGGTTACACGAAGGTGTTTGATTGAGCAGTAGGAGGGTTGTTCTCGTTAATCTTGAGGTTACACGAAGGTGTTTGATTGAGCAGTAGGAGGGTTGTTCTCGTTAATCTTGAGGTTACACGAAGGTGTTTGATTGAGCAGTAGGAGGGTTGTTCTCGTTAATCTTGAGGTTACACGAAGGTGTTTGATTGAGCAGTAGGAGGGTTGTTTTCGTTAATCGTACGGTTACACGAAGGTGTTTCATTGCGAAGTAGGAGGGTTGTTCTCGTTAATCTTGAGGTTACACGAAGGTGTTTGATTGAGCAGTAGGAGGGTTGTTCTCGTTAATCTTGAGGTTACACGAAGGTGTTTGATTGAGCAGTAGGAGGGTTGTTCTCTTTAATCTTGAGGTTATACGAAGGTGTTTGATTGAGCAGTAAGAGGGTTGTTCTCGTTAATCGTACGGTTACACGAAGGTGTTTGATTGAGAAGTAGGAGGGTTGTTCTCGTTAATCTTGAGGTTACACGAAGGTGTTTGATTGAGCAGTAGGAGGGTTGTTCCCGTTAATCTTGAGGTTACACGAAGGTGTTTGATTGAGCAGTAGGGGGGTTGTTCTCGTTAATCTTGAGGTTACACTAAGGTGTTTGATTGAGCAGTAGGAGGGTTGTTCTCGTTAATCTTGAGGTTACACGAAGGTGTTTGATTGAGAAGTAGGAGGGTTGTTCTCGTTAATCTTGAGGTTACACGAAGGTGTTTGATTGAGCAGTAGGAGGGTTGTTTCTCGTTAATCTTGAGGTTACACGAAGGTGTTTGATTGAGCAGTAGGAGGGTTGTTCTCTTTAATCTTGAGGTTATACGAAGGTGTTTGATTGAGCAGTAGGAGGGTTGTTCTCGTTAATCGTACGGTTACACGAAGGTGTTTGATTGAGAAGTAGGAGGGTTGTTCTCGTTAATCTTGAGGTTACACGAAGGTGTTTGATTGAGCAGTAGGAGGGTTGTTCCCTTTAATCTTGAGGTTACACGAAGGTGTTTGATTGAGCAGTAGGAGGGTTGTTCTCGTTAATCTTGAGGTTACACGAAGGTGTTTGATTGAGCAGTAGGAGGGTTGTTCTCGTTAATCTTGAGGTTACACGAAGGTGTTTGATTGAGCAGTAGGAGGGTTGTTCTCGTTAATCTTGAGGTTACACGAAGGTGTTTGATTGAGCAGTAGGAGGGTTGTTTTCGTTAATCGTACGGTTACACGAAGGTGTTTCATTGCGAAGTAGGAGGGTTGTTCTCGTTAATCTTGAGGTTACACGAAGGTGTTTGATTGAGCAGTAGGAGGGTTGTTCTCGTTAATCTTGAGGTTACACGAAGGTGTTTGATTGAGCAGTAGGAGGGTTGTTCTCTTTAATCTTGAGGTTATACGAAGGTGTTTGATTGAGCAGTAGGAGGGTTGTTCTCGTTAATCGTACGGTTACACGAAGGTGTTTGATTGAGAAGTAGGAGGGTTGTTCTCGTTAATCTTGAGGTTACACGAATGTGTTTGGTTGAGCAGTAGGAGGGTTGTTCCCGTTAATCTTGAGGTTACACGAAGGTGTTTGATTGAGCAGTAGGGGGGTTGTTCTCGTTAATCTTGAGGTTACACTAAGGTGTTTGATTGAGCAGTAGGAGGGTTGTTCTCGTTAATCTTGAGGTTACACGAAGGTGTTTGATTGAGCAGTAGGAGGGTTGTTCTCGTTAATCGTACGGTTACACGAAGGTGTTTGATTGAGAAGTAGGAGGGTTGTTCTCGTTAATCTGAGGTTACACGAAGGTGTTTGATTGAGAAGTAGGAGGGTTTGTTCTCGTTAATCTTGAGGTTACACGAAGGTGTTTGATTGAGCAGTAGGAGGGTTGTTCCCTTTAATCTTGAGGTTACACGAAGGTGTTTGATTGAGCAGTAGGAGGGTTGTTCTCGTTAATCTTGAGGTTACACGAAGGTGTTTGATTGAGCAGTAGGAGGGTTGTTCTCGTTAATCTTGAGGTTACACGAAGGTGTTTGATTGAGCAGTAGGAGGGTTGTTCTCGTTAATCTTGAGGTTACACGAAGGTGTTTGATTGAGCAGTAGGAGGGTTGTTCTCGTTAATCTTGAGATTACACGAAGGTGTTTGATTGAGCAGTAGGAGGGTGTTCTCGTTAATCTTGAGGTTACACGAAGGTGTTTGATTGAGCAGTAGGAAGGTTGTTCTCGTTAATCTTGAGGTTATACGAAGGTGTTTGATTGAGCAGTAGGAGGGTTGTTCTCGTTAATCTTGAGGTTACACGAAGGTGTTTGATTGAGCAGTAGGAGGGTTGTTCTCGTTAATCTTGAGGTTACACGAAGGTGTTTGATTGAGCAGTAGGAGGGTTGTTCTCTTTAATCTTGAGGTTATACGAGGTGTTTGATTGAGCAGTAGGAGGGTTGTTCTCGTTAATCGTACGGTTACACGAAGGTGTTTGATTGAGAAGTAGGAGGGTTGTTCTCGTTAATCTTGAGGTTACACGAAGGTGTTTGATTGAGCAGTAGGAGGGTTGTTCCCGTTAATCTTGAGGTTACACGAAGGTGTTTGATTGAGCAGTAGGGGGGTTGTTCTCGTTAATCTTGAGGTTACACGAAGGTGTTTGATTGAGCAGTTGGAGGGTTGTTCTCGTTAATCTTGAGGTTACACGAAGGTGTTTGATTGAGCAGTAGGAGGGTTGTTCTCGTTAATCGTACGGTTACACGAAGGTGTTTGATTGAGAAGTAGGAGGGTTGTTCTCGTTAATCTTGAGGTTACACGAAGGTGTTTGATTGAGCAGTAGGAGGGTTGTTCTCGTTAATCTTGAGGTTACACGAAGGTGGTTGATTGAGCAGTAGGAGGGTTGTTCTCGTTAATCTTGAGGTTACACGAAGGTGTTTGATTGAGCAGTAGGAGGGTTGTTCTCGTTAATCTTGAGATTACACGAAGGTGTTTGATTGAGCAGTAGGAGGGTGTTCTCGTTAATCTTGAGGTTACACGAAGGTGTTTGATTGAGCAGTAGGAAGGTTGTTCTCGTTAATCTTGAGGTTATACGAAGGTGTTTGATTGAGCAGTAGGAGGGTTGTTCTCGTTAATCTTGAGGTTATACGAAGGTGTTTGATTGAGCAGTAGGAGGGTTGTTCTCGTTAATCTTGAGGGTACACGAAGGTGTTTGATTGGGCAGTAGGAGGGTTGGTCTCGTTAATCTTGAGGTTACACGAAGGTGTTTGATTGAGCAGTAGGAGGGTTGTTCTCGTTAATCGTACGGTTACACGAAGGTGTTTGTTTGAGCAGTAGGCTCAGATATTCTCTGACCGACTCCAATCACTGTGGATCGTCGGGAATGACTACCCGCCTTCAGTGATGCTCTCCGTGTTTGCGGGAGTTCTTGAAGTTTATTATCAGTGGTCTTATTGTGACTGATTACAAACTTTTCCACGTTGTTGATGCATCCAGCTTTGCTCCTGGGCGTTCAGTAAAGAATTGGATGCTTGCCTTAGGTTATTTCTGATTTCCAATGCTACCTAGAGACAATTCATATCTATTGGTGTTTTTGAAGTTTCTTTCAATGTTGTTATGCTAAAGCCAAGTCGCATTCCTTCTCTATGGAGAATGGGAGAATGGGGAAGATGGGTGTAAAACCATTGACGGTATGCGCTAGGAAGATTTAAAAAAAAATAAAAAAACAGCGAGCTTCTGGCGTGGAATTCACAAGGGTGCCGAAGATGCTAGTGACTGACGGGTGGCGATCACATGAACTTGGCATTAATTATGGCTGCCACACAAAGCAGGTCCGCCTGTTCTGATATTCTGAGCCTCTCTGTCACGAGCAACCTGGACTGAAAGCAAATTGACCGTTGGCTGTCATATTTTTCTTGCATATCCTTTTTACAGGACATCCCTCTCAACACCAGCATTTTACTGCTGTTGTTGATGCATTCGCAAGTTTTACGTTCAGTAGTTTGTGGCTGTCATTACCAATGGAAAATGTGAAGAGACGTGGCTGTTCCATGTTGATGTATGGAGAGGTATGAGAGAGAGAGAGAGAGAGAGAGAGAGAGAGAGAGAGAGAGAGAGAGAGAGAGAGAGAGAGAGAGAGAATGAAATATATAATAAGAGTGGGGGAGGTAGAAGTGAAGTACGTTGGAAGGTGGCAGAGATGACGGAAGACATCTTAAAACTCATGGAAGTAAGAAGAAATAACAAAAATAACAAGGAAAAATATGAAGAGATTCACGGGACAATTAGGAAGCTATGCAAACAAGGCAAAAGAAACATGGTTTGAAGAAAATTGCAAGGAAATTGAAAACCAACACAACACCTGGAATACCAAATTAATGTACAAAAGAATTAATGACATCACTAACATAAGAACTCACACATCAACGGGTTGCCTAAAAACCAAAGATGTCAAAATCATAATAGAAAAAGATCAGATTATACATGCGTGGTCAGATTATGTGAAAGACCTTTGTGATGATACAAGAGAAGAACAATATGATCATCGGAATAATAATGAAGGACCATCAATTTTGAAGATGGAAGTTCAGAATGCTCTTAACCATATGAAAACTGGCAAGACCCCGGGTACAGATAACATCACAATAGAAATGATCAATGACTTAGAAGAATATGGAATAGACCAAGTCACCAGACTGCTGAACGCAATATACGATACTGGAGATATACCTCCTGAATTATGTAATTCTATATTTATTGCAATCCCGAAGAAATCAGGAGCCTTGGAATGAGATCAACATCGAACAATTAGTATAATGAGCCACATCACGAAGATTCTGCTGAGAATTATCATGCAAAGAGTTAGGAAGAAAATACAACCCGAAATAGGAGAAGAACAATGTGGGTTTGTAGAAGGCAAGGGCACAGTAAATGCTGTGTATATACTGAGAACAGACATTGAACGTTCTATAGTAGTAAACGAAGATCTATATATTTGCTTTATTGACTACACAAATGCTTTCGATAAAGCGAGACATGTCAACATGATAAGGATGCTAGAAGATCTACAAATTGATGGAAAAGACCTTAGACTTGTAAAAAACATATATTGGAAACAACAAGCTGCCATCAGAATTGATAACGATGTAGGTCAATATCAGCCTATTAAAAGAGGTGTGAGACAGGGATGTATATTGTCTCCAGATCTTTTTTCCCTGTACAGTGAAAATATTTTCAGAAATATAGAAGATATGGAAGGAATCAACATTGGGGGACGATACATCAATAACATTAGATATGCAGATGATACAGTCTTGATTGCAGGCAATGAACAGGACTTGCAAAATTTAGTAGATGCGATCGTTGCACACAGTGAACAACTAGGGTTAGAACTGAATATTAAGAAGACACAGATTATGGTCGTCACTGGGAAGAAGGAAATACCACAATGTGATATACGAGTAAATGGGCATAATCTTAAGCAAGTGAATCGATACAGTTATCTCGGCACAGTCATAACATCTGATGGGAGATGCCTTGAAGAGATTAGAACAAGAATTGCCATTGCGAATGTAGCCTTTTGCAAGATGAAAAACATACTGACCAATAAAAAGATATCAATTGAAACGAGAAAAAGAGTGTTGAAGTGCTACATAGAACCTGTACTTTTGTATGGATGTGAAGCGTGGACAATGAGCATACAAGTTGAGAAACATCTGGTGGCTGCGGAAATGTGGTTTCTGAGGAAAATGCAAAGAATACCATGGACAGACAGAAAAACCAATGAACAAGTCCTTCAAGAAACAAATAAAGATCGTAAACTGATTAGAGACATTAGACGTAGACAGTCAAAAATGTTGGGCATGTTATGAGAAGAAATAACTTGGAGAACTTGGTGACAACTGGCAAGATCGAAGGGAAGAGATCAAGGGAAGACCGAGAAGTAAATACCTGGATGGCTTGGCCACGTGGCATGATCGAGACAGGAACACGGAGCTGATCCACGACTCTGATGATCGAGTGAGATGGCAGAACATGACCGCCCACGCTTATCGACATGGCACATGATGGATGGATGTTCATAATTTTATTAAAGTTATTTCAGAAATGGTTAATTATTTTTTATGTAGTCCCCTGTGTCCCAGTTTATCTTTGCTTGTCATGTAAATTATATCCTTTATTTTATTATATTTTATTTTATTATTATTTATTTGAAATTGTTATCATTGTGTTGTAGCCATTTCCTGTGCCCAGAAAGAAAGTGCAAGTGGATTTTTTTATTTGTTAATGTGTGTTTGTGTGTGTGTGTGTGTTTTTTTTTTTTTTTGGGTGAGATCATTAGGTAGGCGGTAGAACTGTAAATGTTGATTCTTGCTGTCGCCCGGTTCGCTGTTCCATCACTATCTAGACTTGCCTGTGCAATACAGGAACCTGTTGCATGTATGTTGCCCGTTTCCATCTGGTCATGAAAGAATAGTAACACTGTGACCTACCATACATGTCGTAAGAGGCGACTGAGAAGGGTAGACATGGAACCGACCATCCGTACCCTAGAAAGCTGTAACTGCAACATCCAAAAACACAAGAATGGGACAGAAGAACCAAAACTGGCTTGTAGCTACAACACACAAACAGCTCTAAAGAACAGGACAAAACTAAATCAGCCAACAAAGATGAATATGGGCAGCTCTCCTAAAAATATTATGCGTTGTGGAGAAAGCGGTAAGATGTCTTACTCCATTCCCCATGGAACATTTCCATAATTGGCACCTTGAATGTTTGGGAAAGGCAGTAAAAGGGGGAGGGAAATAAACAATTAGCATTTTGAAATTATGTGAATCAAGATGGAAGAGAGAAGACAGAACGCTTCTCTCTAAACACACACACACACGCACACACACGTACACACTATCTCACACACACACTCACACACGCGCACGCACGCACACACACACACGCACACAACATACGCTCACACACGCACAAACACACACACACAAACACACATACACAGTGCTGTTATCAAGCCATGCAGAAAAAATGCCCATCACTGTGAGGGAGTGTCCCTAATGTTATGTAAAAAGGTAGAGAAAACACTCATAGAGTGGAGGGCAGCGAACTGTAGAATATGAAAAGCAATATTTAGAACCACAAAAAAATAATAAGCATGCATATGATCCAGTGTTAGTGTGAATGTAGTCCCTTAGCAGATACGGCCGTTCGGGGTTGTGAAATGGTGTGCCTTGATTATATATATATATATATCTGTATTGTGTATTCTGATAGCAAACAACAGTACGGCCTGGCGTCAGCTGGCAGAGGTCCTATACCCCAAAGAGGAATAAATAGCAGAAGATTTTAAAAAACCAACTAGAATCTCTTTGAACTCCACATCTGGTTAATTTGATTACCAACGTATCCCCGGGGCTTTTCCACGTGAATAATGGTTGTAGACAGTGTTTGAACCAGGTGTGACCTGTTATCATATACATAATGGTCGGAGACAGTGTTTGAACCAGGGGTGACCTGTTATATACATAATGGTCGGAGACAGTGTTTGAACCAGGGGTGACCTGTTATCATATACATAATAGTCGGAGACAGTGTTTGAACCAGGTGTGACCTGTTATCATATACATAATGGTCGGAGACAGTGTTTGAACCAGGGGTGACCTGTTATATACATAATGGTCGGAGACAGTGTTTGAACCAGGTGTGACCTGTTATATACATAATAGTCGGAGACAGTGTTTGAACCAGGTGTGACCTGTTATCATATACATAATAGTCGGAGACAGTGTTTGAACCAGGTGTGACCTGTTATCATATACATAATGGTCGGAGACAGTGTTTGAACCAGGGGTGACCTGTTATATACATAATGGTCGGAGACAGTGTTTGAACCAGGTGTGACCTGTTATATACATAATAGTCGGAGACAGTGTTTGAACCAGGTGTGACCTGTTATCATATACATAATGGTCGGAGACAGTGTTTGAACCAGGGGTGACCTGTTATATACATAATGGTCGGAGACAGTGTTTGAACCAGGTGTGACCTGTTATCATATACATAATGGTCGGAGACAGTGTTTGAACCAGGTGTGACCTGTTATCATATACATAATGGTCGGAGACAGTGTTTGAACCAGGGGTGACCTGTTATATACATAATGGTCGGAGACAGTGTTTGAACCAGGGGTGACCTGTTATATACATAATGGTCGGAGACAGTGTTTGAACCAGGTGTGACCTGTTATATACATAATGGTCGGAGACAGTGTTTGAACCAGGGGTGACCTGTTATATACATAATGGTCGGAGACAGTGTTTGAACCAGGGGTGACCTGTTATCATATACATAATAGTCGGAGACAGTGTTTGAACCAGGTGTGACCTGTTATCATATACATAATGGTCGGAGACAGTGTTTGAACCAGGGGTGACCTGTTATCATATCATGCCCTTCTAAAGCGGGTACCAGACAGTGTATTGGGAAGTAAAGGCGGCAGGGGTGAAGTTGACCACACCACCCACCGAGTACGAGTTGGTCTATAAAGATATGGACCCAGCACCACATGTCCAATGTTGCCTGCGGCGTGTGAAGGCTCCTTTACTTACTTACTCTGTCTGTGACTATTCACAATAACTGTTTTTGCGCTCTGTTGATTTCAAATTATGCCAACTTCTCTTGTGTATTTCTTTCCTGCTGAGTAACCAAATAATTCTATGTTTATCTAAATATATTCTACCGCAAATGGCCATGGTGTTTTGCTGATACTTAATATTTAGTCATTTATTGTATCTATTTCCTGTATGGTGTATTCCTGCTGTCCATTCTCTGTGAGTGTTCTGACATTCTATATTTGACAAGTTAGTTGCATGTCCGTTTACAAGACATCGCAATCAACCCAAGCATTTCCGGCTGTTGTGTGACTTTCTAGACAATGTTACCTTCAGTAGTCTGCCATTGCTTGCTCCGTGGCGAGGGCGGTTTGTGATCCCGCATACCCGAGTTTGAAACACAACTGCGCGCGATTTGGCAGTAGACTGCGTTGCGTTGGTTTTTACACACTGGTATGGGTGCCGGTCGTTCAGAAAGCAATAGCAAACTACTGAACGTAAACTTGCCAAGAGATCACAACAGCAAAATATGCTGGTGTTGGCTGCAATGTCCTGTAAAGTAGGGGTTCTCAACCTTTTTTGGCCCATCCACCCTTTCACCATATGTTCAGAATGTCATTCCCACCCCCCCCCCTTTTTCATATTTCCTCCATATAAATACCCCCCCCCCCTCCCCCTTCCTGCCCCGTCCCTACACAGTATACCTAAAAATGGAAGCTAAATTTAATAACACATACTAGAACAAGTCTAGTCGTCAACATAAAACGTGATTTGCGAGTCTACTTACGTTACAAAACGAATTTTAAAACGGCGAAAAGTACAGAACCAGAAAGTATGGAGGTAAAAACAATATCAAGTAATCGGTTCTTGTATTAACGCGATCTTGAAATAATCTTAATTCCCTCCCCCTCCTCTGGAAACCCTAAATTCCCCCCCCCCCCTAGGGGTGGGGGGGGGGGGGGAGGAAATTCCCCACCGGTTGAAAACTACTGCTGTAAAGGATATGCAGCTAACTTTTTTTTTTAGTCTGCGATTACCTTCTGAACGGTCGACGATCATCCTATTGCGAAAATCAACCTAAAGCGATCTGCTTCCAAATCGCCAGACTTGGAACACAATGTGTGGAGACTCTGAGTTCACTATCCCACCGCCACAGACGCTGCTACATGCTGTGTACCAATGTAAAGCTACTGTTCACTTGTAATTGGCGTGATGACGATCAGGTATCACCTCTAGCACATGACGGTCTCTACCGGGCGAGGTGATTCCACTGGAACCTCCAGAAAGTCGTTAACTTGAACCAATGTGTTCACATGTTTGGCATGTCTTATTGTCGTGTGATATTTCTCAGCTTCTCTGTTTACTATCCGGGCTTCATATCCTTACAACAGTTCTCTCTATAGCACTCGAACGCTTTGTTTAATACATTATATAATCACTTTGAAAAGAAGAAAAAAAAACCGATACATTGAGGCCGTAATTTACTACTGAAAAATACACCCCATTCATCAATTGTTTTAATGCTTGCCTTAAGAAGCTTTCTCACAAAACATCACCTCTGCTTTATTTTCCGCGATTTCACGATTGTTGTTTCAACACTGCTTGGGAAATATTTCTTGCACTGTGGTAACGGTTGTTTACACAACCTACACCGGATTTATAGCATCCTGTTTTATTGCCTGGTAATTTCTGCCTTTTCCCTTTGAAAACCATCAGGGGAAAAAATACAGGTAACATTTCTCAACAAACAGGATAACCCAGCTGCACGTTATCGCTATACCGAGAAACATTGACGAGGCCATATTTAATCACATTATATTGGGATGGGTATTACTTTCCCTCATTTAAAACCAACATGCCGAAATGGCTTTTTAAACTCGCGCACTTTATTGACTTTTGACAGTTTTGTTTGATACCAGTAGAATCTGCTTAATACATTATTATTATTATATTATATTATTATTATTATTATTATCATCATCATCATCATCATCATCATCATCATCATCATCATCATCATCATCATCATCATCATCATCATCATAACGTCGTCAATATCATCAAATAATATTTCAACTTTTTGACTGGTTGTAACAATTGACATGATAGACAGACTTGTTGTAATAGTTTCCAATCATGCCACTCCATATTTGTCTCCTTGTGTTGTTCTTTTCACTTTCCTCAACTGCTGTATTGATATATTCGCGTATGCCTACTTTGTAAATCTTTGCCATGGTGCCTATTTCTTCTACTCGTCACCAATATTGTGTCTTCTTCTATTCTCTTTGATGTTTCTTCACATCGTGAAATCTTAATTTTACATGACTGTAAGAAACCTTCTTTGTTCTATTATACACTTAATTTTCAACTTTAGTTCGCGTCTGAACGTTTAATACCAGCTAGTTGTCGCCATTCTTCTGTAACGCTAGATCACGAATTCCCTCCTGAGCTCTCCACCATCGTTACCCTACGCCATTGTTTCGGTACCATATAATTCGACATGAACACGCGGATATAATAGTAGATAACATATGATCGTTAAGTTATTTTCTTTTTTGTAATCGAACATCTTTCGATCTGTGGAATATAATTGTCTGGGGTGTTGAGTGCCGAGACCATGCCGCCCGTGTGAGAGTTTCATTATAAGAATACCTTGTTGCATCCATCTGGGTCAAAGCTCACTGGTCACAAATAACTGCTCATGATCTAATTGGAGCGGTGTTGTATTACCCTATGAAGAGATGACGGAACAACTACAGGTGCGCCGTGTAATGTAACGCGTCTATGATAATGGTGATCGTAGTCTGTCAAACACGCAATGTATGCCAAATGTGGCAGTCTACAAGGTCTTGTCTTAGTCTACGACCAGAGCCAGCACGGGGGGGGGGGGGGACGAATGAGTGGCACCTTGCAGTCTTGACAGACCGAAGTATGTGAGTTGGAATGTGGCCAATATTCCATCACAATGCCTGGGCAGAGCTTCAGAGAAACATGTGGTGCCCAAACGACATGTTCCCTCTCTCGGCCTAATCTTGTGTATTCCAGAGGAATGGGTAACCAATAGGCTACATCTGGCACAAGGTAGTCTGCAGACGCTGGCGGCACAGCGTCAAACCTCCGAGACCTCGCCACCACGAACAGGTGGCGAGTGATGGCCAGAACTGGAACCCAAGGGACCCGGCTTAGAGGCGTTCAGCCAAGTCCCACAGGTGAGGGCCTTGTACGCGCCTGGACCATAAGGACGAGTACTTCTGTCAATCACAAGTGTCCGGACCTGTGTAAAGCGTGCACTATCGTCAGACTCCCCGCCTGACTTTAGCGGATCCCGCAACCAGCGGGAATAGGCCCGCCGGAGATACCGCAGGAGATATTGCTCGTCTATTGCGAGCAAATCTCCCATCCTTCCACTGTGCGGATCTCGCGTCTGGCGAGAATAGGCCCGCCGGAGATAATGCTCGTCTACGCTCCTGCTAAAAGCTGCAGGCACACGAGGGCATGAGCGTTTCTTTAGAATGTAATAATGAAAGAGCAAGATAAGTATTTGTATTGAATTTGTTTGGTTGTGTTAATATGTTTTGGTAGACCCATGTTTGTATAGACCAATGGGACACAAGAGGTGATTTTGGTCAGCGTCTGACAGTGATTGTGACGTCTTGACTTCCATGACATGTCCTGTCATCCACTTGTTTGAAGCAGCTGTAACTGTCACATGACTATCTTTATCCTCACTACAGTTGCGACACCTGTATTTTAATTGATCTTTTTGTTTACTCTGCTTAAATGCGCACATTAAGTTGATAGCTATGGAATAACTCTTTTGAGAAAGAAAATATTAAGCGGTGTCGTACATCAAAAGGTGCAAGCTGTCAGGTACATCCGGTGGCTCAAAGGTTGTATCTATAGGAAGTCAAACGAACCTGCACACCGTGTGGCTTGAGGTCCGTGCCATGTTTTGTCTCTATTCACAAATCTTCGCAGTGATCTGCTTAGTATCTACACCGAGTTAACTTATGTTACTGAGTCAGTAATCGGTATAGTATTTACTTTAACCTGTGTTACTGAGTCAGTAATCGGTATAAAAAGTTAGTTGCATATCCTTTACAGGACGTTGCAATCACAATTATAATTTTTTTGCTGTTGTGAACTCTTGGCAAGTTTACGTTCAGTAGTTTGCCATTGTTTTCTGAACGACCGGCACCCATAGCATTTCGTAAAAAAGCTAACGCAATGCGGTCCGCTTTAAATTGTGCGCAGCTATGTTTCGAACGCGGGTATGTGGAATCACGAACCGCGCAAGCAACTTCTTAGCCATGAAGCCGGCAGTAATCGGTATAGTATTTACATTAACCTGTGTTACTGAGTCAGTAATCGGTATAGTATTTACACTGAGTAAACTTTTCTTCATTATCATTATCATGTGCCATGCCGGTAAGCGCGGGCGTCATGTCTCGTAATCTCACTCGATCACCAGAGTCGTGAATCATCTCAGTGTTCTTGTCCCGACCATACCACGTGGTGAAGACATCCATGGTATTCTTTGCATTTTCCTCAGACACCACATTTCCACAGCCATCAGATGTTTTTCAGCCTGTTTGCTCATTGTCCACGCTTCACATCCATACAAAAGCACATGTTTTATGTGGCAGCTCAACAATCTTTTCCCCGTTGCAAATGACATCTTTTTATTGGTCAGTATGTTTTCCATCTTTAAAAAGGCTACCTTCGCCATGGCGGTTCTTGTTCTAATCTCTTCAGGGCATCTCTCATAAGATGTTATGACTGTTCCAAGATAATTGGACCGAATCACTTGCTTAAGATTATACCCATGTATATTTGTACGAGGTTGGAAAATGTGCAGGGTTTCGGCTTTGGGGTACACCGTTCACTGGCGACTGCATTGTAGAGCCGAGGTCCATTGCTAGATTACGTTTTGTTGAGCTAGGATCCACTGCTAGGTTACAGTATAATAAAGGGAGGATCCACTGCTAGGTTACAGTGTAATAGAGGTACGGTCCACTGCTAGGTTACAGTGTAATAGAGGGAGGATCCACTGCTAGGTTACAGTGTAATAGATGTAGGGTCCACTGCTAGGTTACAGTGTAATAGAGGTACGGTCCACTGCTAGGTTACAGTGTAATAGATGTAGGGTTCACTGCAAGGTTACAGTGTAATAGAGGTAGGGTCCACTGCTAGGTTACAGTGTAATAGAGGTACGGTCCACTGCTAGGTTACAGTGTAATAGAGGTACGGTCCACTACTAGGTTACAGTGTAATAAAGGTACGGTCCACTGCTAGGTTACAGTGTAATAGATGTAGGGTCTACTGCTAGGTTACAGTGTAATAGAGGTAGGGTCCACTGCTAGGTTACAGTGTAATAGAGGTAGGGTCCACTGCTAGGTTACAGTGTAATAGAGGTAGGGTCCACTGCTAGGTTACAGTGTAATAGATGTAGGGTCCACTGCTAGGTTACAGTGTAATAGATGTAGGGTCCACTGCTAGGTTACAGTGTAATAGAGGTAGGGTCCACTGCTAGGTTACAGTGTAATAGATGTAGGATCCACTGCTAGGTTACAGTGTAATAGATGTAGGATCCGCTGCCAGGTTACAGTGTAATAGAGGTACGATCCACTGCTAGGTTACAGTGTTATAGAGGTACGGTCCACTGCTAGGTTACAGTGTAATAGAGGTACGATCCACTGCTAGGTTACAGTGTTATAGAGGTACGGTCCACTGCTAGGTTACAGTGTAATAGATGTAGGATCCACTGCTAGGTTACAGTGTAATAGATGTAGGGTCCACTGCTAGGTTACTGTGTAATAGATGTAGGGTCTACTGCTAGGTTGCAGTGTAATAGAGGTAGGGTCCACTGCTAGGTTACAGTGTAATAGATGTAGGGTCTACTGCTAGGTTACAGTGTAATAGATGTAGGGTTCACTTCTAGGTTACAGTGTAATAGATGTAGGGTCTACTGCTAGGTTACAGTGTAATAGAGGCACAGTCCACTGCTAGGTTACAGTGTAATAGATGTAGGGTCTACTGCTAGGTTACAGTGTAATAGATGTAGGGTCCACTTCTAGGTTACAGTGTAATAGATGTAGGGTTCACTTCTAGGTTACAGTGTAATAGATGTAGGGTCTACTGCTAGGTTACAGTGTAATAGATGTAGGGTCTACTGCTAGGTTACAGTGTAATAGAGGCACGGTCCACTGCTAGGTTACAGTGTAATAGATGTAGGGTTCACTGCTAGGTTACAGTGTAATAGATTTAGGGTCCACTGCTAGGTTACAGTGTAATAGACGCACGGTCCACTGCTAGGTTACAGTGTAATAGATGTAGGGTCCACTGCTAGGTTACAGTGTAATAGATGTAGGGTCCACTGCTAGGTTACAGTGTAATAGATGTAGGGTTCACTGCTAGGTTACAGTGTAATAGATGTAGGGTCCACTGCTAGGTTACAGTGTAATAGATGTAGGGTCCACTGCTAGGTTACAGTGTAATAGATGTAGGGTTCACTGCTAGGTTACAGTGTAATAGATGTAGGGTCCACTGCTAGGTTACAGTGTAATAGATGTAGGGTCCACTGCTAGGTTACAGTGTAATAGATGTAGGGTCCACTTCTAGGTTACAGTGTAATAGATGTAGGGTCCACTGCTAGGTTACAGTGTAATAGATGTAGGGTCCACTGCTAGGTTACAGTGTAATAGAGATACGGTCCACTGCTAGGTTACAGTGTAATAGATGTAGGGTCCACTGCTAGGTTACAGTGTAATAGATGTAGGGTCCATTGCTAGGTTACAGTGTAATAGATGTAGGGTCCACTGCTAGGTTACAGTGTAATAGAGGTACGGTCCACTGCTAGGTTACAGTGTCGTAGAGGTAAAGTGTCGACAGGTAAGTTAGTGTTGTTGAGGTCGGTTCTACTGCTAGGTTACAATGTTGTTGAGGTCGGTTCTACTGCTAGGTTACAATGTTGTAGAGGTACAGAGTCAGGGTCCACGGGTACGTTACAGTGTTGTAGAGGTACAGGATCCACAGGTAACTTGAAAAATAGAGGATCAGAATCCAGCTGTGGACTAGTGTTTACAAAACAAGAAACTGGAAGAAGTGATACTTCTTTCTCACTGGCACGCCTCTGATCATGGGGTAGTGGAGACAATGCCAAATCTGTTTGTGTTATTTGAAAGCAGATGTCCTGTGTTCACTTTGGGCATGTATCAGTTCTCCTGACATTTGAGGATCTTCACAAGTATGACGTAATGTACTGCCGCTATCCTACAAAATCCTAGAAGAATATTTTTAGCGCATAAATCTCGTATGTGGAAGGCAAGAGGAACCCATCACATTTTTTGGCCAACAATAACCTTTTGGGTAGTCTCGCGTATAGGTGTATGGTAGACTGACATGTTCAGGACAACTTCTTACAGTGTCAGAACTGAATAGCCCGGCTTGGACGTCATAAGAGATCACCGTATGATCAACATCGAGTTCTGGGAATGAATAACATCACAATTAACACATCTAAATACAAAGTTTGCAGATTCCCAGCTTTTGCCGGCCAAATAAACAGTTCTCCATTTCTAGCTAATTGAGGTGAGAAATCAACAACAACAAAAATACGCCCAACACAACGAAGCCCATAAACGCAACGGATAATGACAACTCGTCAAGCAACGCCTGGGAGACATGCACAACAAAATTGACCGAAAGAAAATGGATCAAAAGAACTAATGAGTGCGCTAAGGAAGTCGATACTTGGCATTCTTATTGATTAATCGATCACCAAAACTGGTGGGCCGATGTTCAAAGAGAAACTGTGGAAATAAAATTCAAGAAAATTAGCAAAGAAGAAGAAGAGATGCTGAAATCACCAGCGAGAAAAATCGTTCACGTTCTGGATAATCTTGCTAGGAAAGAAATGTGTAGCTTGTCTAGGAAAGAAATGTGTAGCTTGTCTAGGAAAGAAATGTGTAGCTTGTCTAGGAAATAAATGTGTAGCTTGTCTAGGAAAGAAATGTGTAGCTTGTCTAGGAAAGAAATGTGTAGCTTGTCTAGGAAAACGCACTCCTTCATCATGTCGTTTTATTTCACGGGTCTAGCAAGAAGGCCTCCAACCAGAACCACCTTACAGAAACTAGAATTATAGTTTTAAAGTTTGCTGCCGGACGTCGCAATCAACTTAATGATGTAGAGTCGTGTGTTATTTTCTATGCATTTTTACGTTCCATAATTTACCATTGCTTTATGATAGGCTAACGCTCATATCATTGTGAAAATCAACGCAGGGCAGCTTGCTTCTAAATCGCCTGAGGCTGAATTCTAACCCAGTTTCAGGATTTGGAAACTGCGTTACACTAAGCCTAAGCTACAGACGCCGACTAGAATTACAGTAACTAACAACCATTGCCTGGAAGAGGCTATGAAACTAGAACATGATATTCAACAATACGAATGAGACAAACAGCTTTGTTCGGTCAAGTGATGAGAAGAGACGTATTGGATAACATCATGACGACGGGAATGATGAAGGGAATGAGAGGAACGAGGCTGACCAACATACATTATGATGGATGGACTAAAACGGTGACATGGAGGAATATCAGCAGGGTTGATCCAGAACACCAAAGACCGAGATCTGTGGAGAGACTCGAACGCTTGCTCCAGCTGGCAAGGCACTTGATGATGATGATAACCCCATGTACACGTACTGTTGTAAATGTATAAGTAGCGGCTAGGACACATTGGGTCATCAGAAGCAGCGCGCCGGTCGCAGCAACAGTAATAGGAGAGTAGGCTCATCCTTGCCCTGCCCGGCTGAGGAAGAACTGTTGGCCCGAACTGGTTTGCTGCTCCATCCTTCTCTCGCTAGGGATTGAAACTCCACCCGTCACGTGGATTACTGGGGATTGTAGGGTCCACGAGGGAGCGACCGTGACCCAGTGATTAGCGCACCTGTCTGCTTGTCTGATGGTCATGTATTCTAGTTCCATTGGAGGAAGGGACACTGTTTGAACTGGCCTGTGCTCTGAGCTGGACCCAGCCCAACATGGTGTATTGTGAAATGTTCTGAGGCGTTAAGACAGCATATTTGATGCTGACCACATCGTCGATCCAGGGCCGATTAGTCAGTGAGAGGCACGAGGCTGACCAACATACATTATGATGGATGGACTAAAACGGTGGCATGGAGGAATATCAGCAGGGGTTGATATATATGATATGGGGCTGGTACCATAAGCCCAGAACACCTCTGGGAGTGTAAGAGGGTCTTCTACTGTTAAATACGGGATCCTCCGCTGATAGATGGGGCCAGACTTGGATATGACAGGCTGTGAGACACTGTAAGAGGGTCTTCTACTATGACAGGATCCTGCACTGATAGATGGGTTCAGACTTGGACATGACAGGCTGTGAGACACTTTAAGACCGCGAGAAACATGGTACTAGTATATCACGTTGTTTATCATTATTGTTAATGTTACCTGGTGATGCTGGGGTGCTTGAGTAGGTCATCCATGCTGCTGCACTGACCTGCCGGCATCTTGTGTCCACCCCTCTGTCAGTCTCGCCTTACTCTGTGAAGGCACTTTCTTGGTACTGACACTCTTCCAGAAATGAACGTGTCCCTCTTATGTAAACACACATCATTTATATCTCTTGCAAACATCCATGCCGGTGCGCTGAGTTAATCAGTACTCAGTTTCATATAAGGGCACGATTCTTTTCCTGTGAATCCAGCTTTTGCTTCTGGTGAGTATTGAACATATTTATTCTAAACAAGAAAGGCAGTCGTGAAAACAACTGGTCTCCTAATCTGATAATATTGTGAATTAATATACAAACAATCCTTCACCTATATGCAGTTGAATTTTATTTACCATTGTTTTATAGCTTTCAATTCTGTAAATTTTACGCCTGTACGTTAAGAAATCTGTTCTGTAGGTAGATGCACTAGGGCGAATCAATAAGTAAGTCACACAGTTCTGTGGGATGACAGGTAAATGTAGTTGATGTTTTCTACAGGTGTCATTAGTTGACAGCAACATCGAACTTTATATTCCCGTTCGTTAGGTGGCGCTATGTGGCTCATGCACATGCGCACCGCATAAACAAAATGGTGACCGTACTTTCGAAGTGTACAACCAAAGAGCAACGTGTGGGCAAAAGAACTGCCTGCAAAGGACATTCATAAGGAAATGCTTCCTTGTTGACAAATGTTTGTCCCGTAAAGCGGTGCATAGCAGGAGTAGAAAATTTTTCTCAAGGACGCTCTAAAATTGTTGATGAAATCCGATCTGGTCATCCTGTTGAGATTGCAACAGAAGCATCCGTGCAGCGTGTGGAGGAGATTATTAGAGGTAACAAGCGAGTAACGATAGACTCTGTAGCATCTGCAATAGGGTGCTCTCACATGGTTCAGCATACAGCATAATGCATGATCAATCGAAATTTCCAGGACTGCTGACTGGGGGAGTGTTGCTTCTTCAGTGACAATGCCAGACCACATACGGCTCTATTAACTCAGAAGAAAATTAACCAACTAAGGTGGGAAGTTCTGGAGCATCCACCTTACAGCCCCGACTTAGCATCCTAGCGATTTACACCTTTTTGGTCCACTGAAAACCCACCTTGGCGGGAGACATTTCGCGAATGACGCCGAAGTTGAATGTGAAGTGAAAACGTGGTTTAGAAAACAGAGCACGCAGTTCTATGCAGCCGGTTTGGGAGGACTGATAAAACGATGGGATAATTGCATCACAGTTGGTGGAAATTATGTTGAGAAATAAAGGTACAATGTACGTATAAAAATAAACTTGTTTCAAGTTGTTATCATATTCATTTATTTTTCTACAGCCATTTGTGACTTACTTATTGACTACCCCGCGTATATATGCTCGTCCTCACTGTTTACACGTGTTGCTGTTTTTTATTATCTTATCGTTTAATAGCTTCCCCATCAATTTGATTATCTCTTTGCAGAATCCGACAGGGATGTTGGCCTTCACCGAAGCACCTTGCAGAGAAAGTGCATAAAAATTCCCGCTCCGTTTAAACTGTTTGTGTATAGTGTTACCGGTGACGCCGTGTAAATGGATATATGTAAAAATCAAAGCTTATGTGTAAACCCGAGATCATGTAGTAAATTACCCTGTCGAGACACTAGCTGACAGCTAAAGCATATAACAGTGCCGTCTGAGACAGGCTCAAGAGCGACGTGTTCCCATCATCTACTAACTAGGACAACAGCGCGAAGTTAGGAACGGTCGTATGTTCTTAAAGTTTGTGATCTATGGAGTTCCGTGGTAGTATACCGATATAATAATAGTATGTGCAATGGCTGGTTAGCGTAAGTGCACCCTGGACACTTCCTGTAAGTGCACAGTCTCCGTTAGCAGATCACTGCACCCTGGACACTTCCTGTAAGTGCACAGTCTCCGTTAGCAGATCACAGCACCCTGGACACTTCCTGTAAGTGCACAGTCTCCGTTAGCAGATATGGAAGTTTACGGATGGCATGGGATGGCCTGTATATGTGTAATACAGAAAATACACAGTGTAATCCGTAAGCTCTCTAGGGCACGATCTAAAAGGACAATTTGGACTTTACGGCTAGTAGTAAATTACCTTTCAAGACACTAGTTGACAGCTTAAGCCTACAGCACTGCTATCTGAGTCTTCAGGAGAGAAAATAAGAGACACCATTCGACAGTAAACAGAAAATAATACCAGCATCACTACCTCTAACATTAGAGATGTTATTACATATACCTGTGAATACAAGTGAAAGTGGTCTCCCTGGTCTAGAGATTAACGACATTGTTCGTAATCCTGTATATCCATGTAGGGAATGGCAGCGGTTCGCGCCGCGCTGGTAACTTACGGGGGTATGTGAGCCGGCCGTTCAGAAAGCAATGGCAAACTACTGATCGTAAAAACTTGAATAGTACATCAACAACAACTGAAAAATGCTGGTGTTGGCTGTAACGTTCTGTAAGAGATATGCAACATTAAACAACAAAAAAAAACAAGTGAAAAGCAAGCCAAAGAAATAAGGACACAAAGAGTGTGATAGGAAAGTACAGGCTAATAGAAGGCCATAGTCGCATGGAAAAGAGCAAGGAAAAAGCTGCCAGATTGCACTTTCCTTTACCAGTCTAGTTCTTAGAACGGTGTGAAAAAACAAGCCGGCAACAAAAGTAGTCCTCACCTCACCTTGATGTGCCGTGAACTAGTATAGATGTAACGCCATGGCGAGTTTGCGAAGTTGATAGGGAACTGTGCTGATAATATCTTTAGCATGGTCAGAAGCAGGTTTGGGTTCGTGGCCTGCGAAAGTAAGGACGAGATTGGCCACCTATTTCTTCGTGCATTTAGGCCTACAAAATATGACGGCGCCATCGCATCGCCGATACATGCCAAGAAAATGCTTCCGGATAAATTTTTTTGGTTAAATTTAGTATGTGTGATAGTTTCACACTTCACACCGGCGTGGCAGTGCCTTCTATGAGACTATCCTTTGCTTTATATTGCTCATCACTTGAAATGGTAAGCAGCTTGTGTGTGTGTGTGTGTGTGTGTGTGTGTGTATCTGTGTGTGTGTGTCTGTGTGTGTGTCTGTGTGTGTGTCTGTGTGTGTGTCTGTGTGTGTGTCTGTGTGTCTGTGTGTCTGTGTGTGTCTGTATGTGTGTGTGTCTGTGTGTGTGTCTGTGTGTGTCTGTGTGTCTGTGTGTGTGTGTGTGTGTCTGTGTTCTGTGTGTGTGTCTGTGTGTCTGTGTGTGTGTGTCTGTCTGTGTGTCTGTGTGTGTCTGTGTGTGTGTGTGTCTGTGTGTGTGTGTATGTATGTGTGTTGTTGCGGGATTCTACAGAGGAAGTCAATCTTATGCCAACGCCGAACCTAATCTGACGTGTGAGCAACGGTGATACCTAACCTTCTCCGATAATGGCGACAAACAATACTTGAGTCCGTGCGAACATGGACATGTACAATCCCTCGGCAGTTCACAATAGAAAAATAAAATATGTTGCCTACTCAAGAGTAGCCGGCTCCGTGACTAAGTTGTAACGGACGTGGTTCGTGATCCCGTATACCCGCGTTCGAAACACAGCTCCGCGCGTTTTCACACTATACCGCGTTGCATTGGTTTTTTTACGAAATGGTATGGGTGCCGGTAGTACAAAAAGCAATGACAAACTACTGAACGTAAACTTACCAAAAGACCACAATAGCAAAAAATGTTGATGATGACTGCAACGTCGTGTAATGGATACGCTACTAACTCAAGAGTAGCTAGAATTTGGGCTTTCCTTCGGTGTGGAATTTTTTTCAGTCGTAGGGAAAAAAAAATAAAAACCCAACCTGCGCAGTTCGCGGTTACTGCACTAGCCAGGTGGCCTTAATTCCTTGGGCTCAAGACTCTCCCACCCCCACCCCAAGTCCTACTATAGACAGTAGATGACAGTTTGATAGTGACAACTGTCTCGACAACTTAGAAAGAGCTTGAAAGCATCGAATATGTGGTTTCTGAGAGAAATATTGCCTATACCTTGGACTGGCAGAGTAACTGCAGGAGGTTAATGAAAGTACTACATTATTTGTTTGTTTTTGTTTTGTTTGCATATCCCTTACAGGACGTTGCAGTCAACATCAGCATTTTTCAGCTGCTGTTGATGTACTAGGCAAGATTATGCTCAGTAGTTTGCCATTGCTTTCTGAGCGACCGGTTCACATACCCCGTAAGTTACCAACGCGGCGAGAACCGCTACCGATTCTCGCACAGGTTACGTTACTCACGAGAATATACGGGATTACGGAGAAAGACGTTAACTCCTAGGCCAGGGAAGACCGGCATTTTTTTCGCATATCCTTTTACAGGACATCGCTGTCAACACCAGCATTTTACCGCTGTCGTTAATATTTTGGCATGATTACGCTCAGCAGTTTGCCATTGCTTTCTGAGCGGCCGGCTCACTTATCCCGTAAGTTATCAACGCGGCGAGAACCACTTCCAATTCTCGCGCGCTGCGTTACCCTACATGGATAAACGGGATTACGGAGAAAGTCGTTTAACACCTAGGTCAGGGAGACCGGCATTACATTATATACAACTATAAAAAAGTGATAAGTAACATTCTTTGGTCGTGTAGTAATATAAAATAGCATAACGGCTGGACAAATCAGTGGTAGTAGATGCAGAGGCAGGCTAAGAGGAGTATGTTCGATGACCTAATAATGAATATCAACAGAACTAATCCAGGTCAGTTTAGAATGATGAACACCTACTCGATTTGGCAGTGCATGTGATGATGATGATGTCCCGATAACAATGCCATAACCTAGCCACGACAAAATATGCCTAGCAGTTGTGAGAAGCAGCTGAAACCTCATTTGTCATAAATGTCATGCTAAAGTCGATGTGTAGACCGAAGGATCAAGCTTAGCTCTAAAGTTTAGAGTCTAAACAGACAAAACACAACACACCCTCTTTTGGATAAAGAAAGAAGAAGTACTAAGTATAAAGTGAGTTGCATGCCCTTTACAGGACCCCAGACGCCTTATACGATTGAACTCAGCGCAATGAGATCTGCTTCAGAATCGCATGCGGCTGATTGCGAACCTTTGTCTCATTAACCGGTAATCCATAGATGCCCACAATGTACATACGTATGTGAAATACTGATTGCATGTCTGAGGATATATGCATATAAACATAGTCATGATTCATTATCACCACAGTTAGCAAAAGTCACAACCTCTGAATCCGGTTGGTTTCGATTTAGTAATCACTTTAATTGCACGCAGATATCTCCATATGTACTGCAATCTCTTCTCGTAGATCTTTCAGTATGTATCACCGGAATGATTCAAATCTACGTATATCAGCATCACGCATTATATATATATATATATATATATATATATATATATATATATATATATATATATATATATATATATATATATATATATAGACGATAGTTTTGTGCTTTAAAAAGGCATTATAACTTTTACCTATCACGGTAGCGAATGTGACTGATAAGGCCAATTCGCGCTGTAAATGACCGTTCACAGAGGGTGCATGTGAACACGTGGTCATTTCCACAATCGTGCACCATCTTACGTCTCACACGCTCGGTTTGTGACTTATCTGCAATAATTTTCTCCTTTGTCTTTATTCCATTTCTGATGTTTGCCCTCCATGCAACACGTTCAGCGGCGACTTGCACCCAATGTGCATTATCAATGCCTGTATCAATCATGTCCCGCTTACACACATCTTTGTATCGTAGTAGAGGCCGACCCTGAGATCACTTACCCATCTGTAATTCACCAAAAAAGATGTCCTTTGGTATTCTACCATCATCCATCCTCCTAAGATGTCCTATCCATCTAAGTCTACGAAGACTGAGCATGGAATAAACCGTCACACAACCTGATCTTTCCAATACTTAATACCAAGAATTCTTCTCAGACACCGCATATGAAAGCTGTTTAAACGTTTCTCTTGGTGTGAGTAAGTTGTCCAGGTTTCACTGCCATAAAGAAGAGTACTAAGGACACAGGCTTGATAGACAAGGACTTTTGTTTTGGCAGTAAGCTTCCTGTTCTCCCTAGACTCTTTTTCTTAACCTGTTCATTGTTGTTGCTGCCTTACCAATCCGGATGTTGATTTCCTGATCTAGGGATAATTTGCTATTTACCATTGATCCTAGATATGTAAAATGGTCTACCATCTCTAGTTCGGCGTCGTCAATAAAGATTGATGGTACCCCATGTGCACCTTGTGACATAATCTGTGTCTTCTTTTTGCTAATTGTTAAACCAAATTCAGAACAAGCATTGGAGAATGCAGATAGTAGAAATTGCAATTCTTCCTCAGAGTGGGTCGTAACTGCAGCATCATCTGCAAAAAGCAACTCTCTGATCAGTACCCTCCTAATTTTGGTCTTGGCCTTCAATCTCTGAGCATTGTAGAGGCCGCCATCTGAGCGTGAGTGAATGTATATACCACCATCCTGATCACGAAAGGCATATTTCAGTAGAAGTGAAAAGTATATTCCAAAGAGGGTGGGAGCTAGTACACAACCTTGCTTAACTCCACTCTTGATTTCAAACTCTTCAGAAGTTGCACCATCAAACTTGATTACACCCTTCATGCCTGTGTGGAACGATTCCACAATGAACAGAACAGTTGGTGGGCAGCCAATCTTCTTTAGTGCCTTGAACAGACCCTCACGACTGACCAAATCTAATGCCTTTGTGAGGTCGATGAAGGCAATAAACAGTGGTTGATTCTGTTCACGGCATTTTTCTTGCATTTGTCGCAATGAGAATATCATATCAATGGTAGTCCGGTTCTGTCGAAAGCCACAATGTGATTCGGGGTAGACTTGATCTCCTAGGACTTGAAGTCTGCGCAGAACAATTCTGGCAAATACTTTTCCAACAATACACAGAAGTGAGATACCCCTATACTTGTTGCAGTCGCTCCGATCGCCCTTGTTGTTGTACAGTGTTATGATGCTTGAATCTTATAAACCCTGTGGGACTTGTCCTTCTCGCCAGCAAAGCTCCATTCGCTGGTGGATCTGTAGAGTGAGTGTGTCTTGCCCACTCCTGATAACCTCTATTGGAATCTCATCCTTACCTGGAGCCTTGCCAGATGCAGGTTCATTTATAGCACACTTAACTTCTGTTATGGTGGGAAGTGTGTCCAGGTGATCAAGAGTTGGTAGAGCCTCTATGGCGTTGAGGGCATCATCCGCTAGTTTGGTCTCACTTGAGTAAAGCTCCAAATAGTGCTCTACCCATCTGTCCATCTACTGTTTCTTATCAGTTAGGATTTCTCCAGTCAAGGTTTTCAATGGTGCACTTCTTTTGATCACTGGACCACAGGCTTTCTTTATTCCTTCATACATGCTTCTTATGTTTCCCTTATCACTTGCGATTTGAATGGACTCACATAACTTGACCCAATAATCATTTACACACTGCCAGGCAGCATTTTGCACATCCTTCCCAGCTTGCCTTAGCTCAGTGAAAGTGTTACGCGTTGGTATTTCCTTGTTTCTTAAGAGAGCTATCTTCTTCTTATCAATCAAGGGCTGCAGAGTCTGGCTGTTTGCCGCAAACCAGTCCTGCCTCTAATGATCCGCAGTGCCGTAAACCCCTACGGCAGTTTTATAAATAGTTTCCTTAAGTTGACCCCACTTTTCATTTACTGTATAATTTTCTGGTGTATCTGTGAAAGCGTCTTCAAGTTGCTGTTGAAACTGAAAGCACTTTTCAGGATCGTGAGTGTTAATAATATTAATCCTGGGGCTAGATTTGTGTTTAGCTGTGTAGATTGTGTAGATTCTCTTTGCAACAACCAAAGAATGATCCGCAGTCAGCCAGCACTGTGGTAACTTCGAGTCAATGATATATGGTTCAGATGTTGTCTCCGTGTGCTGATGAAGTCCAGAAGTCCAGCTGATGCCTGTCGTGTATTTATTTATAGTGTCGTCCTTGGGGTGAGGGGAATCAACACTCACATTCTTTTTAACCCCATATCATTATTCTGGAGAATCCACTAGATTCCGTCCACAACACCCCGTCAATCCCTGGATACCTCTTTCTCTCTCACCACTCACCATTGGATCATGCCCCCTCTCATTCTTCCCCAAAACAACATACTGCACAACTCTAGTTAGTTAGTTAGTTAGTTAGTCTTTCCTCTTGAGCCTAAGGCGGCGCATAGGGCAGAAGTCCTGTCTCTCCATGCTTGGCGGTTCGCTGCTACCTGTTGTAGATCTTGGATATTTACTTGGCCATTGAATGAGCCTTCTCTAATGATGGTTCTACGCAGGGTCTCTCTTGGTCTTCCCCGTTTTCTTTTCCCTACTGGTGACCATATGAGGGCTTGGTAGGGGAGTCTTGACTTGTCCATTCTGAGTACATGGCCGATGTAGTTCCAACGGCGTCTTCTTATGAAATTGGATACTGTATCTTGCTTAGTCTCTTGTCTTATTTGCGAATTGGTTCTGAAGTCTGTCCAGTGGATGTTTAGAAGTCTTCTAAGACATTTGTTCTCAAAATTGTCTAATTTTTTATCTAAAGCTACCGTTGATTTCCAACTTTCACATCCATACGTTAACACTGGAATCACACAAGAGTTGAAGATTGCACAACTCTAGCTTCTAAAAATTAATAACAATTTAATGTAATGAAAAAAAGTGTATGTATGTGCGAAGTGTATGTGTAGAATGTATGTCGTATACTCTAGTGTGTCTGCAGAATCAGACCGGACAGCTCAGGAGCAAAGTCTGATCATTCCGGTATGGCCACACAACATCATCATAGCTCAGCACACAATGACCTCACCAAACGATGTGTCCCTCCTGCCAGATGTTAACTTCCTCCAGTAGCTCTTTGATAACCCAAATACCTGGTTACCAATCACGGATATAGTCCATTACTGATCCTGAATCGATCCCACACAATGTTACTAAATGTCCCTGCCATTCTGAGATTTAACAATCCCTGTGTCGTGAAAACACGGATCACTGTCACTTGAAACAAAATGATTCATTCCTAAATGTTCTAGAGTTTCACGATTACACAGTTAATAATTACAGTTCCACAGGAATCTAATAACTGAGAAGAACGCTATGTTCGTTGTTCCTGTTCCCCTTATAACCCATATTGTTATTTTTACATGTGGTATGGAAAATAATTTCACTCAACTTCCGTGAACCCGATCACTAAGGAGTCATTTCCAGATAGTTATCTGTTTCTGCTCAACAGAGCCATGTTCCTTCAGACCCTCTTGATTATGGGCCCAGCGCAACAGCCGCTGAATAAAACCTCCTTCACTGAATCATCCAGAATCTTAAACAGTGAATGTTCAGCTTGTTTTCTTCATAACCGGAGTGGAACCTTATGTAAACCAGCTCTATCCTGAATTGAATCTACACATTGCCATGCAAGACACATGTTCATCAACTTTAATTGACACAGAACACAATAGATTCTTTCCTAAATTTGAACAGAGCTAGCCAAACATTTCAGTCTAGTTTAATTCCATTTTTCCCACTCGCGGCAAATAAGTTATGTTTCCTCCAGTCGGAGATTGTCCGAGTGACGTCATTCGCTGTCAGCAACAGGTGGTCTTGGCGGCAACCAAATCAAAACGGCGTTTTTCCTTTCATCTTGCGATTCGTGCGAACTAACATGCCGACGATTTTCCTGTGTCCTGGGGAAATCTCAAGGACTTTTGGTTTTGTTTGATCCGATGGAAGTGTTCTCTCCCCACCCCCCCCGCCCCCCCCCCCCCCAATCAACAAAAAGTTGCAGCTGTCTCTGTAAATCTATCATCTGATCGTTAACTCCAGTGGTCCCGTGACAGTGCCAATGGCCGAATATTGGATGTTTCCATGTGACCTTATGCATCTCTTTTGTTTTAAAACAGGAGTTTGTAATACATAGGTCATTTCTGGTGCAATGCTTCAGCAGCCTTTGCCCATTTTCATTCATGCGACCAATGTTGTATTTTCAAGGCACACTGGCCATGAACTCGAGTCCTTGCCCACACGAGCATTGAAATCAAAGAGCATATAAATGTAGTCAGATTCTGGAACTGCCTTGATCACGGAGTCTAACTCCTCATAGAACGAATCCTTCACATCATCAGAGGAATCGAGTGTCGGTGCATATGCAGTAATAATGGTGGCAAAACCACAAGAGGTTGCCAAGCGCAAGGATAATAGTCTTTCATTTCCTCCTGCTGAAATTTCAATCATTCCCAGTAGCGAATTCTTCACTGCAAAGCCCACACCGTGTTGCATTTTTTCTGCCTGCCCTCTACCCTTCCAAAAACAGGTGTAATTGTTTTCCCTGAGTTACCGTTCCTCAGCGAGGCGAGTCTCCTGCAGGCCAGCAATATCAATGTTAAGACGATTGAGTTCGGCATCAATCACAGCCGTTTTTCTCACATCGTCAATATTGGTCAAGTCAGTGGAAAATCCAGAACACATGGTTCTCACGTTCCAGGTTGCAAGCCGTAGCTTGAGGTTTCTATTTTTCTTTTTATTTGTACCTGGCGCATTGGTTTTACAACCTGCGATTCAGAATTTGTCCTAGTCCCAAGCACCCATTGAAGCAGGCAGGCTGTGGCGGATCAGCACCCAATTGGCCGGAGTTGCCCAGCTTGAGGCTGGCGGTAGCTTATCAGTGACACCTGTAGGTGTCTCCCACCGTCAGAGGCAACGCGTGGCGCCCCATGTCTACGCCAACAGGGACAGTTACCTCTCGCTTTGATTCCGAGACCAGTTAAGACCAGGGATGGAGTTATTGCCTCTCCATAGCACAAAGCCTGGGCTAAAATAAAGAGATCATGTGTTGTCCATGCAGCATGATCCCTCTCTCGGCCTGCCTAGTTCACTCCAGAGGAAAGGTAACACCTCTAAATCTGGAACAAGACAAGCTGCAGAAGCTGCAGGATCAGCAAAGCAATGCTCTAACTGTCCGCCTGTCGGAGCTTCGATCCTAGACCAGCCGCCAACCAAGGCTTAGGGCCTGGTCTGCCCAGCCATGACATTTTGTCTTTAGGTTGCATTTCCTCGCACCAGGGTAAGGCTTGTACCCTCCCAATTGCGCTCTTCCGTCCGAAGCCGTTGGCACAATGTGGGGTGTCGGGTTTGGTAAGCGCCGCCCAACGTTCGGCGCTAACAGAAAACAGGTAGTACCGTCTACTGTTCATACGGTAGCTCAGTGTCATATCTGACTAAGACATGACACACACACACACACACACACACACACACACACACACACAAACACACACACACACATATATATATATATATATATATATATATATATATATATATATATATATATATATATATATATATATATATATATATATATATATATATTCTTGGTTGTGGCTTGGTGTTCTCCTGCTCTTAGATTCTTAGGTTCAGCGAGGTCTGCGGCATATTCGCCCCGTAGAGGGAATGTTAGTGGCCGCAATATGCTCACGAGTTGCCGAGTTTCTCGCCCTGGTCTGCGAAGACTAGAATTTCCGAGCCACAACCGAAGGATTAGTAATACCATCCTTTTAGTTCTTTGTCAGTTCCACATAAGGCATCCCAAGAACGAGGTTGGCACAAAGTTGTAGGCACACCCTAGCCACTCCACCCCGACGCTAGATTGCTGATCACATCAGTAACTGCTTGGCGGTGGGCAGCGGACGAAACATTCCTGTGTAGATTACAGTTCTATATGTTTCTCGTCTCTAGCTTTGTGCTGTAATATCCAGTTCGTTGACCTATTCTTCTATGAGTGTATATCAACTGTTCAGCTTATTTATCCTTATTTGTATGTGTATAACCTAAGATTTGTCCTTATCTACTAAATGTTCATGAACTCAAGTGCATGGTATTTCTATTGCGCGTGCGTGCGTGCGTATGCTGTGCGTGAATCTGATGTAAGAAAACACGGATGTATGTTGCAATTCATAAATTAACAGCACCTGCGTGCAGAGATAACTTATCTATCATACTAGCTTTGATAGTTTGGTGTTTTTCTGACGTGGTTTAGATTTCAGCTACGAGACAGTACTGTTTTCATTTTTATGGGTAATCAACCGAAGCGGTGCTTTAGTCATCCCCCATTATATTTGTTGACACTGCACGGGTCTCTGGTAGTTTCCGATGCTAATGGTTATTGGGACTTCACATTTCAGAAACACCCGAATATGGTAACCTTGATTACATGTCATTACACTACATCCAGGATGTGATGTTCAGTATATGTCATTACACTACATCCAAGATGTCAATAATTCAGATAGATCACCATGTAGCAAGTAATAACTAGGATAGTGGGCGACAGAGTTACAGTTCGAATATAAAGAGGCTTTAGTTTTTAGTTTTAGTCGTTGGATCAACATCACTTCACACGGGTTTAACCCATAAGTGCTCCGTTTTTCCTCCTAACTCAAACCTGAGTCTGGAGAAACTCAGCTCAATGCACGAACTCCGTAGCATCGGCGAGGATCCTGAAATACTTTGGGTAGATTTTTAACTCGAAATTTTGCCCGGGAAGCGCCGTTAGGCTACTCTTTTGCGATTTCCAACTGCCAAGGGATTTTTTACGTGCGCAACAATACACACGGGCGTCCGATCTCACTACCCAGAGACCAGGAGAAATTATATTACTGGAAGTCCACGTGGATTTTTTAAATAAATCCCGGTCCTCACCGGGGCCTGAACCCGGGACCTCCAGCACTCGAGGCGGACACCATACCTCCAGACCACTCAGCCCCCCATATAAAGAGGGTTAATGTAACAACTGGAATAGAGAGGGTAAAAGTAACAGTTGGTGACAGAGAGGGTCAAAATAGCAACTGGGTTAGAGAGGGTTAAAGTAACAAATATCTGGAGCAACAGCAATGAATAAGTTCTTTGTTGAGAAAGCAATGCACGTATGCTGAGTTGTTTGGCGCAGAATGAGTTCAGAAACCTTAGCAGAGACACACAACCCATTACCATCCTAGAGGTGGGTTCCAACCCTGGCATGTTGTGAATCACCCACTCTGGCGCCGTGTCCTTAAGCTACCCTTAAGGCAGCAATGAATATAAATATATGACAATCATCACGTGTGTCTGGGTGCTGACGATGTAAACAAACACTGGGCACAGAAAAAGGAAGGCTATTTGATCCAGTTTATGGCATAGTTATTTTGGAATGTATTCCGCGCTCGCCGTTTGTTTGTTGTATAGACACCAGTGCGTCTGTAGGTGCGTGCGCGGCAAATAGACGTGTAAATGTCGTAGCATTCCCAGGCAGGTTGCATGTTCAGATATTTACAGTTGCCTGAAGGCGGGAACCGCAGTAAAGGATCTGATCAAGCGCAGGTTGTGGTCTATTGTTTTAGTGAGTGGAAGGTTGCATAAGTGTTCCGAGGAATATTGCAATCAGGACAATGTATGAGCCAAATAGTTTAACCTTGCGGCAAATGTGCCCTGCCAGGAATGTTTCAACAATCACTGAGCATGCGCACGATAAGCCATACTAGCATTTCTTCACTCAGTTGCTTGTCAACACTGTCGTCGTTGTTGTTCGTACTGTTTCTTATTTTCTTCTCAAGTTATGATTGTTCGCACGCTCTGTGATGTCTATAGCGTCACTGTTTAGCGCTAACTATTCACAGATCAAAGAACAACTTATCTCTATAGAGTCACTGTTTAGCGCTAACTATTCACAGATCAAAGAACAACTTATGTCTATAGCGTCACTGTTTAGTGCTAACTATTCACAGATCAAAGAACAACTTATGTCTATAGCGTCACTGTTTAGTGCTAACTATTCACAGATCAAAGAACAACTTATGTCTATAGCGTCACTGTTTAGCGCTAACTATTCACAGATCAAAGAACAACTTATGTCTATAGCGTCACTGTTTAGTGCTAACTATTCACAGATCAAAGAACAACTTATCTCTATAGCGTCACTGTTTAGCGCTAACTATTCACAGATCAAAGAACAACTTATGTCTATAGCGTCACTGTTTAGCGCTAACTATTCACAGATCAAAGAACAACTTATCTCTATAGCGTCACTGTTTAGCGCTAACTATTCACAGATCAAAGAACAACTTATGTCTATAGCGTCACTGTTTAGCGCTAACTATTCACAGATCAAAGAACAACTTATGTCTATAGCGTCACTGTTTAGTGCTAACTATTCACAGATCAAAGAACAACTTATCTCTATAGCGTCACTGTTTAGCGCTAACTATTCACAGATCAAAGAACAACTTATGTCTATAGCGTCACTGTTTAGCGCTAACTATTCACAGATCAAAGAACAACTTATGTCTATAGCGTCACTGTTTAGTGCTAACTATTCACAGATCAAAGAACAACTTATGTCTATAGCGTCACTGTTTAGCGCTAACTATTCACAGATCAAAGAACAACTTATCTCTATAGCGTCACTGTTTAGTGCTAACTATTCACAGATCAAAGAACAACTTATGTCTATAGCGTCACTGTTTAGTGCTAACTATTCACAGATCAAAGAACAACTTATGTCTATAGCGTCACTGTTTAGTGCTAACTATTCACAGATCAAAGAACAACTTATGTCTATAGCGTCACTGTTTAGCGCTAACTATTCACAGATCAAAGAACAACTTATGTCTATAGCGTCACTGTTTAGTGCTAACTATTCACAGATCAAAGAACAACTTATGTCTATAGCGTCACTGTTTAGCGCTAACTATTCACAGATCAAAGAACAACTTATCTCTATAGCGTCACTGTTTAGTGCTAACTATTCACAGATCAAAGAACAACTTATGTCTATAGCGTCACTGTTTAGCGCTAACTATTCACAGATCAAAGAACAACTTATGTCTATAGCGTCACTGTTTAGTGCTAACTATTCACAGATCAAAGAACAACTTATCTCTATAGCGTCACTGTTTAGCGCTAACTATTCACCGATCAAAGAAAACAACTTACCAACAACTTTCATCGCTGTAATAAATGATGCGGAACCGCGGCAGCACAGTGGCTCGATGCACGCCTGCCGTACAGGTGGTGGTCTTGGGTTGCATCCTATCACACTGACCTAGTCTGCCAGGTCGACCCAGCCTAAACTGGGCACCAGGAAACTCTTGGGATGGGAAGGAGGCCGACGGGACAACGGCCATGTCACGGGACACCGGCTACGTCACCGGGTGCCGCTTGCTCTATAAACATGTCGGCCTAGAACCATGTGTCCATTGCGACATGAGCGTATAAAAGGGACCTTTGCTTCCCTGTGTGTTAAGCAGCGGTAGCTTGAGAACAACCTGGGCAACTCACTCAGGCAGCCAGTGCCGCAGTCAATGTTGGCTGCAGTAGATCTACAACACTCCCTATCTCGCTTTGGTTCTACAACTGTCTACAACACTCGCTATCTCGCTTTGGTTCTACAACTGTCTACAACACTCGCTATCTCGCTTTGGTTCTACAACTGTCTACAACACTCCCCATCTCGCTTTGGTTCTATAACTGTCTACAACACTCGCTATCTCGCTTTGGTTCTACAACTGTCTACAACACTCGCTATCTCGCTTTGGTTCTACAACTGTCTACAACACTCCCTATCTCGCTTTCGTTCTACAACTGTCTGCAACACTCGCTATCTCGCTTTGGTTCTACAACTGTCTACAACACTCCCTATCTCGCTTTGGTTCTACAACTGTCTACAACACTCGCTATCTCGCTTTGGTTCTATAACTGTCTACAACACTCGCTATCTCGCTTTGGTTCTATAACTGTCTACAACACTCCCTATCTCGCTTTGGTTCTACAACTGTCTACAACACTCCCCATCTCGCTTTGGTTCTATAACTGTCTACAACACTCCCCATCTCGCTTTGGTTCTACAACTGTCTACAACACTCGCTACCTCGCTTTGGTTCTACAACTGTCTACAACACTCGCTATCTCGCTTTGGTTCTACAACTGTCTACAACACTCCCTATCTCGCTTTGGTTCTATAACTGTCTACAACACTCGCTATCTCGCTTTGGTTCTACAACTGTCTACAACACTCCCTATCTCGCTTTGGTTCTATAACTGTCTACAACACTCGCTATCTCGCTTTGGTTCTACAACTGTCTACAACACTCCCCATCTCGCTTTGGTTCTACAACTGTCTACAACACTCCCCATCTCGCTTTGGTTCTACAACTGTCTACAACACTCGCTATCTCGCTTTGGTTCTACAACTGTCTACAACACTCGCTATCTCGCTTTGGTTCTACAACTGTCTACAACACTCCCCATCTCGCTTTGGTTCTACAAACTGGTATATTGCGGCTAGTCACTTTCTGGACGTTACCTTGCCATGTGTATCATTGTCTATCTCTGGCTTACCTCCCTATAACTTTCTATTTCAGCATTGTTTCCACCTGACTGCTGTCTTTTAATGTATGGCTTACAACTTTCTCTTGTCTCTGTTTAATGATAGTCCGGGATCTAATGTTTAATGTTGCCGGAAACTTTCTCTTGTCAATGTTTTAATGATAGTCTGGGATTCTATGCTGCTCCCATCTCTTTACGTTAACTCGCATGTACGACTACTCGAATATCTCTTGCATACGGCCCTGTTCACATCATGTATGACTCCACGAATGTCTTGTATATGACCCTGTTCACATCATGTATGACTCCACGAATGTCTTGTATATGGCCCTGTTCACATCATGTATGACTCCACGAATGTCTTGTATATGGCCCTGTTCACATCGTGTATGACTCAACGAATGTCTTGTATATGGCCCTGTTCACATCATGTATGACTCCACGAATGTCTTGTATATGGCCCTGTTCACATCATGTATGACTCCACGAATGTCTTGTATATGGCCCTGTTCACATCATGTATGGCTCCACGAATGTCTTGTATATGGCCCTGTTCACATCATGTATGACTCCACGAATGTCTTGTATATGGCTCTGTTCACAGCATGTATGACTCCACGAATGTCTTGTATACGGCCCTGTTCACAGCATGTACGACTCCACGAATGTCTTGTATACGGCCCTGTTCACATCATGTATGACTCCACGAATGTCTTGTATACGGCCCTGTTCACATCATGTATGACTCCACGAATGTCTTGTATACGGCCCTGTTCACATCATGTATGACTCCACGAATGTCTTGTATACGGCCCTGTTCACATCATGTATGACTCCACGAATGACTCTTGTATACGGCACTGCTCACAGTATTATGACTCCACGAACGTCTTGTATATGGCCCTGTTCACGTCATGTATGACTCCACGAATGACTCTTGTATACGGCACTGCTCACAGTATTATGACTCCACGAACGTCTTGTATATGGCCCTGTTCACATCATGTATGACTCCACGAATGTCTTGTATATGGCCCTGTTCACATCATATATGACTCCACGAATGTCTTGTATATGGCCCTGTTCACAGCATGTATGACTCCACGAATGTCTTGTATACGGCCCTGTTCACATCATGTATGACTCCACGAATGTCTTGTATATGGCCCTGTTCACATCATGTATGACTCCACGAATGTCTTGTATATGGCCCTGTTCACAGCATGTATGACTCCACGAATGTCTTGTATATGGCCCTGTTCACATCATGTATGACTTCACGAATGTCTTGTATATGGCCCTGTTCACATCATGTATGACTCCACGAATGTCTTGTATATGGCCCTGTTCACAGCATGTATGACTCCACGAATGTCTTGTATATGGCCCTGTTCACAGCATGTATGACTCCACGAATGTCTTGTATATGGCCCTGTTCACATCATGTATGACTTCACGAATGTCTTGTATATGGCCCTGTTCACAGCATGTATGACTCCACGAATGTCTTGTATATGGCCCTGTTCACATCATGTATGACTCCACGAATGTCTTGTATACGGCCCTGTTCACATCATGTATGACTCCACGAATGTCTTGTATACGGTCCTGTTCACATCATGTATGACTCCACGAATGTCTTGTATACGGCCCTGTTCACATCATGTATGACTCCACGAATGTCTTGTATACGGCCCTGTTCACATCATGTATGACTCCACGAATGACTCTTGTATACGGCACTGCTCACAGTATTATGACTCCACGAACGTCTTGTATATGGCCCTGTTCACATCATGTATGACTCCACGAATGTCTTGTATATGGCCCTGTTCACATCATGTATGACTCCACGAATGTCTTGTATATGGCCCTGTTCACATCATGTATGACTCCACGAACGTCTTGTATATGGCCCTGTTCACATCATGTATGACTCCACGAATGACTCTTGTATACGGCACTGCTCACAGTATTATGACTCCACGAACGTCTTGTATACGGCCCTGTTCACAGCATGTATGACTCCACGAATGTCTTGTATATGGCCCTGTTCACATCATGTATGACTCCACGAATGTCTTGTATACGGCCCTGTTCACATCATGTATGACTCCACGAATGTCTTGTATATGGCCCTGTTCACATCATGTATGACTTCACGAATGTCTTGTATATGGCCCTGTTCACAGCATGTATGACTCCACGAATGTCTTGTATATGGCCCTGTTCACATCATGTATGACTCCACGAATGTCTTGTATATGGCCCTGTTCACATCATGTATGACTCCACGAATGTCTTGTATATGGCCCTGTTCACATCATGTATGACTCCACGAATGTCTTGTATATGGCCCTGTTCACATCATGTATGACTCCACGAATGTCTTGTATATGGCCCTGTTCACATCATGTATGACTCCACGAATGTCTTGTATATGGCCCTGTTCACATCATGTATGACTCCACGAATGTCTTGTATATGGCCCTGTTCACATCATGTATGACTCCACGAATGTCTTGTATATGGCCCTTTTCACATCATGTATGACTCCACGAATGACTCTTGTATACGGCACTGCTCACAGTATTATGACTCCACGAACATCTTGTATATGGCCCTGTTCACATCATGTATGACTCCATGAATGACTCTTGTATACGGCACTGCTCACAGTATTATGACTCCACGAACGTCTTGTATATGGCCCTGTTCACATCATGTATGACTCCACGAATGACTCTTGTATACGGCACTGCTCACAGTATTATGACTCCACGAACGTCTTGTATATGGCCCTGTTCACATCATGTATGACTCCACGGATGTCTTGTATATGGCTCTGTTCACATCATGTATGACTCCACGAACGTCTTGTATATGGCCCTGTTCACATCATGTATGACTCCACGAATGTCTTGTATATGGCCCTGTTCACATCATGTATGACTCCACGAATGTCTTGTATATGGCCCTGTTCACATCATGTATGACTCCACGAATGTCTTGTATATGGCCCTATTCACATCATGTATGACTCCACGAATGTCTTGCATACGGCCCTGTTCACATCATGTATGACTCCACGAATGTCTCTTGTATACAGCCCTGCTCACATCATGTATGACTCCACGAATGTCTTGTATATGGCCCTGTTCACATCCTGACTCCTCGGCAAGATGGTGAGTTGGCTCTTACGGAGGGCTCCTGAACGGGGATGACAGGGAGACATGGTTGTCTTGTTGTCGCGCCAACCCATGCACCGATGACGAAAACAAGAAAGCGAACGTAGAGGAGGACGGGCAGCTGACCGGGGGAACAACTTGAGACTGCACTTAAATTCTCTGCCTTTGCCAAATCGAGTCCTTATGAGAACTGAACGTGACCGGGACCAGCCCCGGTGAGAACAACACGGCATAAGACAAAAGAAAATAAACCAGACAGCAGAAAAGAAATTTATCCGACAAAGAGCGGAACCAATAAAACCAGTATGAATTAGGACTAACAATCCACACAACCACGGATCTCAACAATAACCGACACTGAGGAAGCAGGTTTGACGAGACCGAATTTGGAATTTTTTTTCGAAAATTGGAATTGGAATTGTATGACTCCACGAATGTCTTGTATATGGCCCTGTTCACATCATGTATGACTCCACGAATGTCTCTTGTGTACGCCACTGTTCACATCATGTATGACTCCACGAATGTCTTGTATATGGCCCTGTTCACATCATGTATGACTCCACGAATGTCTCTTGTGTACGCCACTGTTCACATCATGTATGACTCCACGAATGTCTTGTATATGGCCCTGTTCACATCATGTATGACTCCACGAATGTCTCTTGTGTACGCCACTGTTCACATCATGTATGACTCCACGAATGTCTCTTGTATATGGCCCTGTTCACATCATGTATGACTCCACGAATGTCTCTTGTGTACGCCACTGTTCACATCATGCATGACTCAGCGAATGTCTGTTACGTGCAACACATGCCTCATCACGACAGACTGATAAAACGAAATGGGTGACAAATGGGCATTCTTTGCAGGGAATTTATATCCCTAATGCCAGAAGACTTGGATGGCCAACAAGACGAAACCAGAAATGATACAGATCAACGGAGAGAAACAGTAGCGCGCGTGACAGGTAAACTGTGACGTGTTCACTGCAGGATACGGAAGAGATTGAAACCTCTGTATGAGTAAATCATATAGGATGTCATGGATGCAACACAAAAGTAAAATAGGTCCACGGTTAACTATTGGCCCAGTTGGATAGAAACCGTTTCTCTATACAGACAGGGAAAACATAAATCCACTACTGAATAATGAAGTGAATGCATGCAAGGAGACGAGCTAATCACCTTGATGAATGTAAGATAAGCACAAATTAAAGTGTACCTACATAAAGGCAGTGGTCTCCCTCGATTATCTCCCCTCTGCACATCTATCAGCACACAGAGAGGAAACGTTCCCAGGTGGGAAATGAACGCCCTGTCACGGCCAGGCTCACCTGACTGCAGGCGGTTGTTGTGTAGTTTCTGACTGATTACTTGTTTTGCAGAATGTCTGGTTTGCTTTTACTGCTATTAGAATGATTGAATAGTGCAATCGTCTGCCGGCCCGGTGGTCCCAAGTTCAAAGCGAGATTTGTTGGAGACTACATGGCTCCAACAAAGAGCCGTCATCACATCACCTGTTGAACCACCTCTGGCTCCATACCTCTAAGAGTTCATTATAACATTAACCCGCCGGCTCCGTGCGAAGGGTTTACGGACGATTTCTTCTTCTTCTTTGCGTTCATCCGGAGTGTTTTTTCAGATGTGATTAGCGGTGTGTCTCGTTATGCACCCTTGGGTCGAGACCCTTAGGTCAATACATCCGACTTTTAGCGTGCATTTTTGACAGGTTAGCATTCACGTTTGTGGTGCCGTCCACATCCCAGCTTGTCAAGTTGGAACGGTCGAATGCTTCAGATCAGCCCTCAAGGGAAGGCAGGGACAGTCCATGGCATTTTCCGCCATCCAGGGTGGCTTCCATAGTTGCAGAGCCGACACATAATGCTCTGGTGCTGGGCTCACCGAGGGAATCGTCACGTCCTGCTCATGGCTGCTTTAATTCCTCACTTCGATATTGGGCATATCGTTCACCGCGAGCCTTTCCCGCACTGACCAGACCGGTCTGCAGACGGTATCCTACTCAGCGAGTTTTCGATACGGACATGTGCTTGTTGATGTGCCCGTCAGAGCTGTTCCGGGCACAACGAACATTTGGAAACTAGCTGGTCAGAGCTTTACCGGACAGGAGCTATTTGGAAAACTAGTCAGAGCTGTTCCTAGCACGAAAAACATTTCACTCGTACGTTTTTTTTGCGTTTTGCCTGATTTATTTGCACCCGTAGGCCAGCACATCGACTTCAGCAGGCATTTTTACGGGTTGGCCTTCCAGGGTTACGGACGATTTGACAACAGACCGCCTAGCGTTGGTTTTATATGAAATGGTATGGGTGGCCTGTCGGATGTATGGTTGTTTGGACAACCCCAAAGAGAGCATGGATATTAAGTTCCTGTTCTCAATGTGATCCTGCCCGTTATAATTAATTTAGCTGTTACTGGCTCAGTGGTTTGAGACTATTAAATAGAGTTTCGGAGAACAAAGGAATACCTCTAGGAAAACAATGAAGTTTTTACTGAGTATCCAAAATATCCTTAAGGTGGTTCCTTGCCTCTCCTCTACCAACTAAATAATTATTAATCTAGGGTGTTTATTAAAACAATTTTACTACGACAAGAAAAACACTCAATAAATTACATGACCTCATTTTTATGATTTAATCAACATAAACTTGGGTTTTGAACATGGTATTCAAAACATACAATCTCATGGAATACAATAAGGACATATTCATCTATCTATAACTATCCATCATTGAAGTGCTACCTCTTCTACTGGCATGTGTAATCTGGAGGGGGAAAAAAGAACTGGATACAATCCTGTTTCTCCACTTTCAGGTTTGTGGATCCCTGGTGGCGATTTCTCAATGACTATATGTTATTTTCTTCTTGGTATTGATCTGTTCTAGGTCTGAGCAGAATATTGGCTCTAATTTTCCCCTTTTTAGGCTCAGAATATAACATCTATGTTACCTGTCCTTCATGGATCGAGGAAAATCTTGCAGGTGAATAGCTTTCTGCACTACTCTATCAAGGGCTTCACTCAACCAGGTACTCACTCAACAAGGTGCTACATTCACAAAGTGCTGCATTCACAAAGTGCTGCATTCAACCTAGTCAGGTATGGATCTAGCTGGATCTAGACATTCCCTGAAATTTCAGCAATCAACATACATCTAATCACATCCTTAAATGACATTAGAAATGAAATGCTGTAAACTCCTAAGGACACAACAAGTGAAATCAATAAAGAAAATACATAAAAGAATTTTGATCCTAGGAAAATCAACAGTGAAGGAAAGGAGTCTTGGTGCTCTCTAATAGTTATCCACAACATAATGGTTGTTCTCCATTCAATCTTCCATTACAAGGTGTTCAAGGTTCAGACTAGCAGATCCGCAGTGTCATCTTCTCCCATGCTTGTCCTTCAGGTCTACAGGTTAAGTAATACCTTGATTTTGAATTGACAACTATGTTAACCATCCTCTTCTGTACTCTATGTAGGGGATGTGAGTGTGGGGGGAATGCGTTTATGGGTGGGGTGTTGTGTGGGATGGGGGAGGTGTGGGATGTGCGGGTGGATGAAGGATGTATGTGAGGAATGGGGGATGTGTGTTTAGCTGGGTGGTTGGGGTGTGTGTGGTTTTGAGGGTAGATGAGAGATGCATGTGTTGATGGGTGGGTGGGTGATGTGTGGGTGTGAGTAGTTGATGGATGAGTACGTGAGTGGGTGGGTGTGTGTGTGAGATGAGTGTATGGGTGGGGGGTGTGTGTATGGGTGGGAAGGTGGATGTGAGTGGGTGGGGTATATGTGGGTAGTGGGGTGTGTGTGGGTGGTTGGTGTGTGTTTTTGGATGAGGAATGTGTTGATGGGTGAGGATGTGTGTATGGGTGTGGAGATGTGTGTGTGGGGGGAGGGGTGGTGTGATGTGTAGTTAAGGGATGTGTGATTGGGGGGGTGGAGGATGTGTGGGAGGGCGAGTGTGTGTAGGTTGGGGGTGGGAGGGGATGTGTCTGTGTGTGGGTGCAGGATGTGTGGGTGGGGGAGATTGTGTGGGTGGGTGATATGTGTGTAAATGGGGGATGTGTGGGTGGGTGCGGGTTTTGTATGTGGGTAAGTGAAGGATATGTGAGTTGGGGAATCTGTGTTTGGCTGAGTGGTTGGGGGTGTGTGGGTGGTGGAGGATATGTGGGTGGGTGAGTGTTGGTAGGTTATGGAATGGGTGGAGGATTGTACGTGTGGGTGGGGAGATTATGAAGGTGGGGGATGTGTGGGTGGGTATGGATGGGTGGTTGCATGCATGTGTGCCTGGGTTTGTGTGTGGGTGGTGGGGTGTGTGGTGGGTGGGAGATGTGTGTGGTGTGTGTGTGTGTGTGTGTGTGTGTGTGGGTGGGGAGATGGTGTATGTGGGGGGGGGGTGTGGGATGTGTGGGTTGGAGGATGGGTAGATGGATGGGGTCATGTATGTGTCTGTGGGTATGTGTGTTGTTGGGTGGTGGATGTGTGTGTGTGTGGGAGATTTGTCTCATAACATGGTAACATGCATTGTTTATGCCTACAACATTCATTTGACAATGTTTTTTCCTATGCGAATGCACTATGCACTGATGAACGAAAGATGAGTGATTGGAAAGGCCGAATGTAAGACGGGCCTGCGTGCCCAATTTGTCACCCTTCGAAAATAAAGTTTGTTCGTTCGTTCGTTCGTACCTAGTTATTTTCTCTACATCTTGTTCCATTAAAAGAAAAAAGGTCTCATACATTACGGGGTTTTAAAGTCATTCCCTATTCAATGAGCAGTCGCTTATAATCAATATAAGTACATCCTGGTATCAATTCTGGTATAGTATTCAGGTGAATTCTTTTCTAATCAGAAGTTTTAAGGCGAGTATATTCCCCCCTCTTCACCGTGTCTGTACTATGCTTTTACCTTATTTATCATCATCATCATCATTGTTATCATCATCATTCTCATCATTATCATTATATCATTATCATCATTATTATCATTACATCATTATCATCTTCATCATTATCATTACAATCATCATCTTCAATACAATCATCATCATCATCACCATCATTGTTATTATTACATTCATCATCCTCATTATCCTTACAATCATCAGTACACTAGACCATATGTTGTAACAGGGGTGAGAAGAAATACAAAGTGGGGTCTTGCTTAAGATACAAAACCAGATGCTTGTAGTATGCGTGATATGTAATATGGGTTGTGTCGTGCTTAGGGCACAACACCAGATGATGGTAACCTGAGTGATATTTAATACAAAGTGGTGTCATGCGTCGGAGTGCACTAAACTATTACTTAGTGTGTGGGTTATGCCGAACATGTTCTCTTGTGATAGACAGACATTCCACATCAAATTTGCCTTCTGTCATGAGACTGACTGTTAGCTTATACTCCTTCTTAGCATATCACTTCATTCATTCCTTCTCCTCATTCATCAGACATAATATTCATGTATGCATGGATGATCATTTCACTCATTCATCAGACATAATATTCATATGTGCATGGATGATTATTTCACCCATTCATCAGACGGAATCATTTCTGTATAGATGACAATCAAGCATATGTATGTGCTTTACACATGATAAATTCACAGATTCAACACCAATGACATTACAATGGAATCTCACTCATTCTCATCCTTCATCAGACATAATATTTATATGGGCATGGATGATAAGTAAGCATACTGATGTGCTTTTACAAATGATACATTCACATCTGTTTAACAATAATGAAATCATACATGAACCCTCACAGACATGCTCTCTTCAATGACATAGACTTATGTGATCATTAGGCATACTTATGAGATTCACAAAGGATGATTCCTCATGTTTAGCAGTAATGAAATTACACATGGATCCCCACATGCGCTCATCATTTACATAGATTTCTGTGATATACTCAATCCACATTCATTCATCATGAATCATAACCACACTTGCATGGCGGTTGATTAAGCATTATTAGTTTGTGCCTCACAGATGATAAATCCACATGTTTAACAACACTGAAAATACATTTGACTCACCACATGGGTGCTTTCACCCACCACACAAAATTATGATACCTATAGAAATCTATTTGGCTCCCATGTGCTCATGGAAAAAAACCTATTTGACTTCATGACTATGTGCTCATGTAATAAAAAATCTACTTGACTATTACACATTACACTAATTTGTCTTACCAGTGTTTGCACATTTAAAATAGTTTCTCTTAGTGAACTAAGTATTCTTAGCTTCCTAAATCTTAAGTTAATCACTCCTAAATCACTGTTGATTTAGTTTAACTTCTTAAGAAATAAAATGTACAACCTAAGTCTAATGTTTACACATTAAATAAGTTGTTTACCTGGGAGGAAAATAAAACTCACTGTGGTTTTTCCTAATGTACAGTTTATCCATGACTATGTTAACTGAATATAGTATTTAGTTTTTACTAAATTAATTTCTTAAGAACTAACCACATGGTTTACAACACATTGACTCGCCGGCTTCTTGAAAAGGCTCACAGACTAACTTAAATTAAAATAAATATTGTTTTTACCTCCATTCTCTTCTGAATGACTTCCCACACGACGACACAGAGTTCAGGGTCCAAACCTCGGATTTTCTCCAAGTTCTCTGGCTGCTTATAGCATGTATTTTATTTCTTCTCACACTTTGATTTTCTTTCAATGTTGAGGTTGTAAAATTTTGCCATGCCGTCAGACAGTGGCCCTTTCTCCCTCGTGTTGGGCTGGTGAACAAGCAGGCCGGTTTCCGCTTTGCGTGTCGTATTTATGTTCGCTATTCCCAGTTGGAGTTTTTGGTTGAATCGCCGACAATGAGTTATTGTAAATTTTGGATTGTAGACGTAGGGAACAAACCAGTACTGTTGCGGTGTTAATGTTGAATGTTATTACGAGGAATATCTACAGAAGATGTTGCCGGCTTGTGAAAATATATCACAGTGCCTGTCGTTCAGAAATCAATTGCAAACTACTGAACGTAAACTTGCCCAGGAATCACAAACAGTCAAAACATTCTGGGATTGGCTGCACGTCCTGTACAGGATATGCAACTAACTTAATCTCGGACACTTCGCCAAACCGGTCCACAGAAACACAGTTCAACGGAAACCAGTCCACTGCACAAACACGGCAACCAAGAAGCACACTAGTTTACAATACAAGCTGAAATTATTTCTACAACAAAACTATTTATGAAATGACACACATTTCTCTCGGGCAAAATAGACAAGATCATCCAGGCCACAACAGCAGACACGTATCATCAATATTCAAGGAAAGATCAGGTCTTCCTGTTTCGACTGAACACAGCAGACAGAAATACCATCTATATCATACGTTCAGTATTGGCTCGTCAGTTCTCTCTCTCTCTCTCTCTCTCTCTCTCTCTGTGTGTGTGTGTGTGTGTGTGTGTGTGTGTGTGTGTGTGTGTGTGTGTGTGTGTGTGTGTGTGTGTGTGTGTGTGTGTGTGTGTGTGTGTGTGTGTGTGTGTGCGTGCGTGCGTGTGCGGCAGTAGTCCCTTGGCAGACAAGCACCCTACCACAGTCAGCCAGCTTAAAGAAATCATTGTCCACACACATGGTATCGGACAGTTTCCTTCCACCGAAATCTATGGCGATGTCAGTAGCCTGGAGCTAGCGACTTGCTAGCGTTGCAACGTGGAGATCTGAGCGTGAACACGGAAGAAAATGGGAAGTATGAAATATGCAACCCCGTGAGGTATCTCACCAGGGAATGGAGATGTTATTATACAGGGAGCACATTCTCCTAATGTGGTTTGATTTGAACTGATTTAAGAATCGACATCATATCATTTCCAGAATTCCCATAGATGCTCGTCTGCCACAACAGATGTGGTCAGGTGTAGATGCTGATGGTTCCAGTAGCTGGCTGATTGTAAACACGTCGTGTTCATCCTCGTATGTGTCCCTCCTTGCCGAAACCCTGCCCACATCCAAATTTAAGCTTCCTTAAATAGTGGCTGGCCGAGTGGCTAGAGCGCCTGATTCTCCTTCGGAAGACGTGGGTTCGAATCCTCGGTAAGGTGTGGGATTTTTTTCTGTCGGGGGTAAAAAGAAAATTTTAACTTGCACAGTTCGCGGCGACTGCACTAGCCAGGCTGCCTTAATTACTCAGGCTCAAAGACCCTCCTGTCATACACCGCAAGGTACTATATTGACAGTAAATGACAAATGACATCTGTTATTTTGTCTTCAACTTTATCCCTTGTGAATGTTCTAGTCTTCAGAATGTCTGCTTTATCCCTTCCGAATGTTCTAGATTCCAGAATGTCAGCATTTTCCCTTCTGCGTGTTCCAGCTAATGGCGCTATTGAAGCTAACAAATCTGTTCGTTCGTTACCTCGCACACCTGCATGGCCAGTGTTTCGCTATTCTGAGATGTAAGGCCTTCATTATTGAGATTTAAACCAGTACTGCTTCAGTGTTAAAATCATGGTGTCTTCTATAGTTAAACATACTTACTATCCTTGACAAGCAGCCCTTTCATATGTGTTCATTGTTGTGCGTCTGTGAGATATTCTATAACGAGCTAGTTGCTAGTATTAGTGTACAGCAAACGTTCAGACACCGACGCTTCGAAAAGCCACTTTTCATTTAACGATTAGAATAAATGAAGAGCCTCTGGCGTTAACACAGCGGGGACCACATAACGACAAGCGTGTCTATCAGTGTATAATGTGAGTGCCGGAAAGTTCCACCTGGTGCGTTACAAGAAAGTTGTCTGTAAACTTGAGATTTGCCAACGCCAGGAAACAATTTCTGGGAAACAAATAAATCTTGTAGATATTTCTCTCTTCTGGCCCATAGATGTGCTTTCTTTGGTTTTGTTTTCGCGGATGCTAGCCTATAACTCTAGCGTATTCCACATACGTGCTCCTACAGTTAATAGTTGCTACTACTAGTGAGTATACTGCAGTGATTTTGCGTAAGGGTTAGCCTTCCCTGTGTCCAGTATCATTCGCTATCAGACGAACCGTCTCCGACTTAAGATGTACTTGTAATCTACGTCCTCATGTCAAGGACGAGCGGTGTTTCTTAGCGGGAGCACATGTAAGAGCAGTAGTGGTGTAGCCGTTTGTACACAGGAGCACTGGTATAAGGATCCTAGGATATTAGTCCTCGGCGGTAGTTCGACTCGGCCTTGTCTACTGGATATCGGTGTTTCTTGAAATAGAATCCTGACGCGCAAGAGAGGAGCTGTCCAGACGCATAATGTATTGACCTGGTATATGTGGAAACTAACATATCACACATATACAGCAGCGTCTACTGGGGGATTAGTTTTACTGTATGGTAACATGTCTGGACTTCACATTATTGATGGGACTTCACATCCAAGACGGAACTTATCAAAAATTAGATCTCACATCAAATATGGGTTAGCATTTCTGTTCGAAAGAAACACCTGCAAACATTCAGCATCCAAGTTAGACTCGACGTGATGGTGTCATTGACTTGAGCTTCATCTAGATCAGTGGTTCTCACCCAGGGGGAAATTCTCCCCCCGCCCGAGGGGGTGGGGGAGAATTTTAGGCTTTCCGGGGGGAGGGGATTAAGACCATAGTGTGGCAGATTCAAACTGGTTTCAGGACCACACAAAACGCAGTGTGCATCGGTCCTATCTACTGAGACGTCACACTGGGCTTTCTCTTCGGTAGCCTGTGTGTTGTTGTTATTAGTATGTTGTTGGTTTCGCACTTACATTGTGTGGTGACTCAATACAATTTAGTCCGCATTAGTGCATACCTTTCCCTGTCCCTTTGCTCCTTTTCTACGACCACCCTTCCTCCGCACTCTGCAGCGATCGTCCCACTTTCTTGAGCTATGTGTGAGCGTTGCGTGCAGTTTAAACTTTAAATATACAATAAAGAAGTATTGTCATAGAAGGACCCACGTTCAATCTCTCTCTCTCTCTCTCTCTCTCTCTCTCTCTCTCTCTCTCTCTCTCTCTCTCTCTCTCTCTCTCTCTCTCTCTCTCTCTCTGTCTCTCTCTCACACACATACACACTCCTCTCTCTCTCTCTCTCTCTCTCTCTCTCTCTCTCTCTCTCTCTCTCTCTCTCTCTCTCTCTCTCTCTCTCTCTCTGCAGTCTTCCAGCTCCATGAAGGTTTTGGATGAAACTGTTAAGATAGTGGATTTTGCCAAAGGAGGAGCTATCAACTCACGACTTTTCAAGCAGTTATGCATTGACATGGATGCAAGCCACCATTTGCTTCTTTTCCACACAAATGTTCGATGGCTGTCAAGAGAAAATATAACTGTATGAGTATATGAGCTGAGAGACGAGCTCAAATTATTTTTGGAGTTCAGGGTAACATGGAATTTTTGCGTGACTGGATGAAGAGGAATGGATTATGCGCCTGTCAGGGTCTTAAACCTGGCTCGTTATACCTAACACATGTGAGACAGTACAAGTACAATGTGATTTGACTCGAGACACAAACGACACGAATCAAGGGATTTTTTCAGATCACATCAAGACGATCTGTTTTTATGTGATGATCGTTACAAACATAAGTTTGACACAATACACTTACAAACCCAAAACCCCAAACTCCCGTCTATCTCGCAGATGTCAGGCACTCGACTTTCGGGCCAGAACTACACAAAGCCTTTTCCCCTTTCATACGCCTTTCGGCCCATTTCCCTCAGCTGTCTGGCTATCTTTCGAAGCGCCCTTTCCCCCCCCCACGTGGGTTCACGAGGTCAGCGTGCGTCTTGCTTTGTCCTTTCTGACCGTGGCTGTCTCGTCAGCCCGAACCCCGCAGGCAGTAACAATACTCGCTGGCAGGCGTAAAGATGTTTCGGCACCCTGCTGAGCCTATTCGCCTGGGGGCTAACGATTACCGCATCTCCGATGGAAACATTTTAAATCGCCCTGCTCCCCGGGCTTCTTCTGAAAGAGTATCTTTCATGAAAACTCTTTTTTCGTAAACTCTGTTTTATTTACATGGTATAAAAAAATAAGAATCCCCAAATTTTGGCATAGAAAACATTCAGAAAGGGAAAGTTGTATTTTAGACATGTGGTTTTCAACTTTTAACACTTGCAGGTTTCATACTCTGAGGGGCTGATTACCTAATTTGCTTTATTGACCCAGTAGATCGGTAGTAACAGTTTCCCCAAAGCAACTCCTCGCAGCCTCAAAAAAAATAATAATTGTTTTTTTTAAAAAAAAAACATCTGGCAAGACTGTAATAGGGGTTTATATAAGCCGCATCAACGCTAAAACTCTGCCCTCATTTGGCCAAAAGCTCTTGTTCGGTCTGCAAGCGGTAAACTATAATCCCCATTTTAGGGTTTCCCTGGGTTTAACAATCGGCAACAACAGGCTATTTAATACAAACATAATCGCATACATTTCTTTTACCCCCCTTTTGGTGTAATCATGTAAAAAAATTAAATGAAAGGGACATATTTAAAAAAATTACGAAATATAATATCTTACAATTGTTTTTCTATTTCAGCGTCATAGCTTGATGTTTTCCATATAGCGAAAAAAATGTCGAAAATATGAAAAAAATTAATAAAGTTGTTTCTAAAAAACACAAAAGGGAAAAAAATTTTAATCCCAAAATTTCGGTATTCAAATTGTTAATACCTAATTTTTTAAAAGCGTCATAACTTTTTAAGCTTTTTTTTGTCGTCTGCTACTTTTGAACAAAATTTTAAATCACCCGGAAGTACACACGCAGCTGATGTTAAAACTCTAGAAACACTTGCTCCGGTCATGTAGTAATACGGACTGTACAATGTTCTGAAGTTAAGGTGGGGTTTGTTTCGCGGGAAAAAAAACTTTGGTTTAGTTTGATGCAGTGGTGTAATGAAATTTTTTCCGGTCACACTTTCACACAGGGATTTAAAAATCATTATGTTTCAAATCGCAGATACCACTGAAATTTGGGGTATTTCGCTGCGGTAATTTCGAGCAAATTGGGGCACGTTTTTGTTCGTATATTACAAATTAAAAAGTCACTTTCTACCACATACGGACAATTTATTCCGGCAATCCCTACGTTAATAAAAAATAAGAAACTATAAAATTTTGGGCAAATCCCTATCCCACATAGAGAATCCCGTTTTTGTGAAAAAAAAATATTCATGAGGAGGGTGTGTGGTCGAGTGTATTTAACACATGCACCGACATTGGTGTTTCGGGTTGGTCGGAAAGGGACAAAAGATCGGCAATTTTTTGGTTCTGCCAGCATAGCGAACTTTAAAGTGTAACTTGGGCTTAAGAGACCCACGCCTCCTTGGTTGGGCGGTAAACCCGAATTTATAAATTTCAATGGGTACGTCGGGGCTCAACAATAAAGCGCCCGGAGGAATCTAGACAATTTAGTTATACCCACCACTAGAGCGAGGGCTTCAACTGTGGTGTTGACCAATTTCGTTCTCTCGGTTTTAATTTTCTGGAGACATAGTTACACAGGATGTCGAATGTCATCATGTTCCTGTAACCAGACTGCTCCAATCGCCACGGAGCTCGGTCTGTGCGTAATCTGAAAGGTAATTGAAGATTGGGCAATTTCAGAATGGATTTTTTCAAGCTATTATCCGAAAAATAAGACAATACTTTCTGGAATGCAAATTTTAGGCATTCATTGTTTACAATTTTCTCGGGTTGATCTTTTGTTAGTAGGTTAGTAAATACTTCCGTTAGTTCAGCAAAATCTGGTATGAACTGCCTATAATAATTTATAAGTTCCAACAAACTTCTGACTTGCTTTTTCGTAGTCGGAAGTGAGAGTTTTAGTATTTGGACACAATGTTATCGTCTGTCGTGACAAAGCCATTAGATATTGTGTACCCCAAGGAAGGATATTTCCTGGTAGGCTATGTTCTACTTTTGCAGGCTTCACCGTCAGTCCGTGCTGTCTAATCCGTTCAAATGTCTGTTCTAATGTCTTTATGTGCTCTGTCATCGTCTTTGTGTGAACACAAATGTTCGTCTATATAACAGATGATGTTCGGTATGTCTAATAGTAGAAGTCGTGTCATACGTACGAATGTCGCTGGGCATTGACTAGCCCAAATGGAAGTTTGCACCATTCGTACCAGTCCCCAAGGTGTGGCAAATGCTGTCAGATGTCTGCTCTGTTCGTCTACCGCTATTTGCCAGTAACCTTTAGTCATGTCTACCTTCGTAAAGAACCTAGAGTCTGTCAGTTCTGTCAATAGATCTTCAGAGTTGGCCATCGGCTCTAGATCTAAGCGAGTTATCTTATTTACTTTCCTGTAGTCGACACAGAGTCTTATCGTGTTGTTCCTTTTTGCGTACTATGACCATTGGAGATGAGAAATGTGATTGGATCGTCTAATGATGTGTTTTTTTTTCTAAGCTGATGATTTCCTGATGTAAGTTTTCTTTGTAGTGCAATGGAATGGTGTATGGTCTGCATTTTATGGGTGTATTTGACGTGAGTGTGATGTGATGCTGTACTAATTCTGTTTGTCCTGGGTTGTTGGAAAAGATGGTGTTGTACTGTTGTATGAGGTGTTTGCAACTGTCTGTTTCTGCTTGAGTTAACTTTGGGTGTTTTTTAAATTTCCCTTCAAGCAGTTTGTCGTTTCAAATTTGCAGGTTTGGGAAATTTCGTCACTAACCTCGTCATCTTCATGGTCTTTATCAGACAGGCGTTGTATTTGTCTTGTTTGTTGTCTCTGCTGTAATATGGTCTTAGCATTTTATGTGGAATATTTGTGTTTGTCTTTTATTTAATCTCATAGTCTACGGTGAAATCTTTTTGTCACTTTAAATGGCCTTGCCCAAGGGGCCAGTCAATAAGTGTCTGTCATAGGTAGGAGAAGAAGAACGTCCTGTCCAGGTGTTTAACCCTTATTTTCCTGTTACCTTTTTAGCATATTGTCTATTGTTTCACCCCGAAATTTTAGTTTCATCTTTTGCACTTAAAACAAGTTTTATGATCCCTTTTACGCAATGATGTAACGTATACGTATGATGATATGGGGTTTTGTAATGGGTTTGGTTCAGTTAACCCTTTGATGGGTAGTACTTAATGGGCCACGTGGTTTTGGGACATGATAAATTAAAAAGGGAAAACCTGTCCCAGCCTTTTGGCACTCGCGATAAACCCAAAAAGTATAGCAGGTCTAGGGGTTTTTGATTTTCGCTTGGGGTGCGAGAGGTCCCGGGGGTCAGAAACCCCGGGCGAGCCCCCCCGTCCACCCCATGTTTTGGGGCTTAAACCGGCCGTTAACCCAAAAACATGTGAGACAGTACAAGTACAATGTGAAATTTAAATCGAGACACAAACGACACGAAAATTCAATGGATTTTTAAGTCACATGCAAAACGATCTAGTTTTACATGTGATGATCGTTTCAATACTAAATTGACATCAATAAATTTAAACCCCAAAAAAACAGCTCACAGTCTATCTCGCAAGATGTACAGGCACTCGACTTTCGGGCACAGAACTACACAAAGCCTTTTCATTTAACGTCCTGTCGGTCCGAGTACCTCAGCGTCGGTATTTTTCGCAACGCGCCTTCCCTCCTGGTGGCTTCAGGTCAGCGTGCGTCTTGCTTTGTCCTTGCCTGACCGGGGGCTGTCTCGTCACCAGCAACCTCGCGGCAGGAACTACTACTCGCCGGCGGCGTAACGTGTTAGGGCATCCCTGCTAGAGCCTATTCGCCTGGCGGGCGTAACGATGTACCTGCATCTCCGATGGCAACACTTTAGACTCTGACAGCGCCTTACCTATTTAGTTGATATTTTTGGGCAGCTGAATAACCTCAATCTTAAGATGCAGGGAAGGAATACAAATATCATACAATTTGCGGATGCTCTTGGAAACTTTTATGAACAAGCTGGACACCCGAAAAAGAAAGGTCAATATGAAAAATACCGCAATTTTTGAGAAGCTGTCATCCGTTCTTGTTGTTAATGGTAAAGACGAAATACTTTCACAATTTGCAAAGAATTAAATTATGCAGCATTTTACGGCACTAGAAAAGGAATTTGAGCGATATTTTTCTGAACTTAGTGATGATGAGTTGGATTTGACGCGAAACCCATTCGAATTATCAGTTGAAAAAGTTTCTGATGATTGCTAAGATTAATTTCTGGGGCTGAAACGTGTTCGGGAGCAAAAGATGTGTTCGATGAAAAACCAATCACGGAATTCTTGCCTTTGGTGTATGGTTCCTACTCAAACGTGGCTGAAAAAGCAGTCCATGCATTGCTTCCTTTTGTGTTATCATATCTTTGTGAGTCAGGCTTTTCAGCTCTGTTGGAAATTAAAATGAAACGACGTAGTAGATTAGATGTTCAAAAGTGATCTCCGTTGTGCCCTTTCAAGCACTCCTCCGCGTATTTCAGAGTCGCTGAGGAAATGAACAATCAAAATGTTCTCATTGATTACTATCTTCGTTTGAATGAAGTTAATTACAAATCTACTATGTCCTCTTTTTCTATTGTCGTGTATTAGGTTACAATTCTTTGACATTTTAACTGTTTGTTTATTGTAATATGTTTAATTTGGTGTGTTAATAAAATATTTTGAATATAAAAAATGCTTTTATTTAAGTTTTAATATCCATCTGCATATTCATTTGCCATTAAATGTATATAACTACACTGTAAAGTTAATTTATGCATGTAAAGGTTTTGTACAAACATGGAAAAAATAAGGATTTTCAGTATTATAGGCATGTTGTTTTGAATTCACCTTTTGAGGCTGACAATTTTGGAAATGGGGGAATGACTATTTGACATATGGTGAAAGTGTGCATTGGCCAAAAAGGATTGAGAACCACTGATCTAGATATAATTTGGGGGGAAGGGGGGACACAAACAATAGCAGTTGTGAACGAATCAACATGTCTCATGTGACGTCATACGGATGTCATCCAAGGGCCATTTCGCTGGGGCTAAATAAGAAAATTGGGTCTAATGAGCGTAGATCTCACAGAACAGTTCTTAAAATAGCTTGGACCAAGAAGAAGAAAAATACTGACACTCTAGATAGAAGATCACTGGCTCGTGAGCAGTGTCATGCTCGGAAACTGAACTATTTGGGCCTTATTACACGTCATGGGCGTTGCCAAGAACAGAGGTGGAGGGAATAGTTCCTGGAAGGCTGGGCAGGGGTCGAACAGCACAGAGATGGACACGGGACGAAAGTAGACAAGTATTCTGAAGTAGTTGAAAACGTGTTATCGACTTTTTGTAAGCTTGGATGCAACCTGAGCATAAAATTGTACTACTTCCATAACAACTTACATTTCTTCCCCGAGAATCTTGGCGAGTTTAGTGAGGAGCAAGGTGAAAGATTTCACCAAGATATAAAAACAATGGAAGAGAGATACCGAGGACTTCGGGATGCCCACATGATGGCAGATTACTGTTGGACCCTTAAGCGCGACTGTCCGGGTATATTCCAAGAAGTTCTCGAAAAGAAGCTTTGTGTGTATTGACTATAGATTTTTTAAAACTAGCTAGTGATAAAGTTTTGATACATTTTTTGGTAGTTTTATGAAGGTAACAAATGCACAGTAATTAAAAATAATGTGTGCGCAGATTACCGTCACAATGTCACTGATGGCATCTAACTCTAGACTTGAACTTAACAATTGCCCTACTAAGAAGGTCATTCTTGGTTACCTCAATACATAGAGCTGATAGGGGGGAAAATATGATTACATTTTTGGAATCAGCAAAACAAAATTACACAAGAACAGCTACACAATTTAAGGCATCAAAAGTGTGTAAACTAGTCATAACTAATTGCTTCTTATCCAGCGATCAATATTGGCTGTATGTCGATTCCTTCATGGATCACACACAGAACGGGGAGCTTGGGGTACTCACTGAACCCTCACTGAACACTGTTACACTTACTCACTGAACTCACTGAACACTGTTTGTCTTAGGGTCGGATGTCTTCTTCTTCTTCTTCTTCTTCTTCTTCTTCTTCTTCTTCTTCTTCTTCTTCTTCTTCTTCTTCTTCTTCTTCTTCTTCTTCTTCTTCTTCTCTCTTTCTCTCTCTCTCTCACACTCTCTTTCTCTCTCTCTCTCTCTCTCTCTCTCTCTCTCTCTCTCTCGTTCTCCCTCTTTTTCTCTCCCCCATTCTCTCTCTCTCTTTTCTCTCCCTCTGCTTCTCTCCCTCTTTTTCTCTCTCTCTCTTTCTCTCTCTCTCTCTCTCTTTCTCTTTCTCTCCATCTTTTTTCTCCCTCTTTTTCTCTCCCTCTCTCTCTCTTTTTCTCTCATTCGTTCTCTCTCTCTCTTTCTCTCTCTCTCTCTCTCTCTCTCTCTCTCTCTCTCTCACACACACACACACACTCTCGCCAAATCTACTGTCATGTAAGATGTGCTGTGGGGGAATTTATTCTGGGACTCCACACCTGTAAGAGTGCTGGTCAGTGAGACCCACCCGACTCTGAGTGTACTACGCCCTGTTGTAAGTCTGAACGTTCTGGCTTGCGAGTTTCCCCTCTTGCTTATTGATTGCGCCTTGCTCTGGTCTGTAATTATCATTTTCTTCTATCCTAGATTGTTTGCCAAGGTCTTTGTCTCTTTAAAGCCCTAGGGGGAGGGGGGGGCTGCACAATGTTCCCTCCAGCCGTTACAAGCCCATCTGCATTTTCATTTCCAAGAATAGCACAGTGGTGTGGCACACGCACAAAATACAGTCATAGTTTACATCAGAAACCGGCCATCGTTGGAGTGGATACTTACACATGGCGCATCTCAATGATAGTTGTTTACAATAGGCAAGCCAACATCTAGAAATAATACGACTAATGGGAAGCAAACAAGTATATAAGGAGGCAAAATTGTTATTTTAATTAGAAATTATGACATCATCGTCATCATCAAGTGCCCTGCCAGCTGGAGTAGGCGTTCATGGCTTTCCACAGATCTCGGTCTTTGGTTTTCTGGATCAACTCTGCTGCTGATATTCCTCCATGCCACCGTCTCAATCCATCCAGCGTCATTTCTCTTGGTCTGCCTCTGCCTTTCTTCCCCTCGATCATTCCAGTTGTCACTATCTTCTCCAATACCTCTCTCCTCATCACATGACCGAAGAAAGATGTATGTCTCTTTCTTATTGTTGTACATAATGTTCTAGTTTCATTAGCCTGTTTCAGACAGTCTGTGTTAGTTACTCTGACAGTCCAAGTAATTCGCAACATTCGTCTCAGGAACCACACCTCTGTTGCTTCTAATTTCTTCTTAATGTGTTCATTTACATTCCAAGATTCACTTTCATACAGCAAAACTGGTTCTACATAGCATTTCAGCACTCTCTTTCTTACATTCAGTGATAGTGACTTATTGCATAAGATACTTTACATTTTCTGAAATGCGGCTTTTGCTTGCCCTATTCTGCTCTTAGTCTCTGTTGTACATCTTCTATCTGATGTTGTAAATGCCCCTAGGTATCTAAATTTATATCCACTTGGTGAAGAATTGTCCCTTCTATCTCTATTTCACATTTGGATGTCACCTGTTTCTTTTATATCACCATTGTTACTGTTTTCTTGATATTCAAGGAGAGTCCTTTCCTTGCACTCTCTGTTACTACAGTGTCCAACAGTTGTTGTAGGTCTGTTGATTTATCCGCCACCAATACTGTGAGAAATTCATTCATTCATTCATTTAGTAGCATGTCCTTTGCAGAACCTCGCTCCCACAACAACCTTCCGGAAAACCTCTCGATCATAAGCAAGATGTCCCGCGTCTGATACACCCATCTGGAGATCATCCGCCACATCCTGCACATCCTGCACCCATCTTCTCTTTGGCCTTGCTCTTCCTCTCTTCCCAGGCATATACCCCTCCATTATTGTTTTCTCCAAACTTTCGTGACGTTTAAAATGACCAAAATATTTCCTTTTTCTTTGTTTTATCGTTTTAATAGCCAACCTTCTTCAATATTCAGCTCTTGAAGTATGGATGCATTTGTTCTTTTTTTTACCCAAGATATTCTTAGAACTCGTCTATAACATTTATATTCAAAGGCATTTATACGCTGTTCAGCTTGTTTAGTAAGTGTCCAGGTCTCACAGGCGTATGTTGCAATGGGAAAGATGCATGCTCTTAAAAATCTAATTTTTGTAGTTCTGTCTGTCCCACTCCATAATTTATTCAGTTGTTTTAGTCTTTGAAGAGCAATTGATAGTCGTCGTTTAATTTCTTTCATTGTGTCACCGTTGTTGGTAATCAATGACCCAAGATATTCAAAATTTTCCACCACCTCCAATTTTTCCTCATTAACATATATTTCTTTCTCCATAGTAGTTTTATCTGTATGCATTATCTTTGTTTTGCTATGTTAAGATATAAGTTGTGATTTTCACTATTCAATTGGGTTGAGGCTATTAGGTTTTCTATACCATTCTGTGTTGTGGATAGCAATACTGTATCATCAGCATATCGAATCTCCGGTATGTCATGACCGCCAATATTTAGGGCATCATATAGCTCCCTGTTTATATCATCTCTTACATTTCTCATTATATTTTCGGCGTACAGATTAAACAAATAGGGTGACAGCACGCAGCCCTGACGGACTCCTTGCTTGATGTCAAACAAATCTGATGCCTCGCCATCTATTCTAACCGCTGCTTGTTGGTCTAGATAGAGCATTCTTATGAGTTGTATTACATGTAATAGAAAGCCCATATTCCTCATGATTTCCCAAAGTTTCCATATACCATAATTTTATATCTTTTTACATAATGCGTGCTAGATTTGTTTGCTTTCTTCTCCTCCCGCTTTAATTAGTTCAGCTGGTATCTCATCACATCCAGGTGATTTACCATTCTTCAGGTTCTTTATTGCCCATGCAATTTCATCTAATGAAGGTTCAGGTTCTTGTCCCTGCTGTCATTGGTTCATGTAGCTCATTCATATCCTCACTGTCACTCATATCATACATTCCACTGCAGTACTGCCATCTTTCCAGAATTTGTCTAGATTCTAAGGTATTTCCCATCTTGTCACAGATAACATTCAATGTGAGAAATTATGACATTATAAATAATTGAAGCACAACGCTCTGCACTGAATTTATAGAAAGACAATATTGATATACGGTCTGCCGTTTGGAGAGAAAAGCTCAGTCAGCAGCCGTTCTGTGCTAACAACCACAACAGTTGTAGGACCTAGAAGAAGACCGGGAATCAGACGGATAACTTCTATCAAGCTATTTAACACAAACACTCATTATGGAAATAGTGGGAAATAGACTGTAGATGTTGTAACATCTTATAGCATAAACAAACTCAATAATATCAAAGTCATTCGGTGTGGTTTACAATGTATTATGTGAGAGTGATCCGTTCACGATCTCTAGCAAGACCCAGCCTCCACACCCACTTGTTCCCATTGAATCAGCCCCACACTATACACATAAACAATTCAGTATTTTGCCAGGATTCCAGCAGCGAACCTGTAGTAAACTTGAGTCCCCACAGCCTCTCCCAGGTCTACGCCCCAAATAGCTGCCTTGGTGACCTGATAAGAACACATGCCCTGCCCTGCCCTTCCAAACATCCTTGCATAACCAAGGCTTCAGATATTTCCCCCTTGCATGAATTCATGTGCATAGGTGTTTCCTCAGATAAAAATATTTTCGCAGGTTGCCAAAACACGTCCTTGTTATTTCATTTTGACAGCATACTTTTGCAAGTGTGAAGAATGGAGCTGTCCCACGCTCATATAACTCCTTCACATACCAGCGATGGCTGTTTCTGTCTATGATGTCTTCTTGTGTATCAGTTCCTCTCCGCCTTTCTTGGCGGTGTTATTAGGACATTTGCATGTTGGGTGTATGCGTCTACGCCCAGAGTACACGTTTCCCACAGACAATGTTAGAAAGTCAGACTAAAGAAATCATTCTTCCTCACGATAGTAATTGAGGCTGATATTTTATGCATTATGAATGCATCATTTACACCTATTTACGACGCGGCAAGCAAGATCAGATTTGGAAACCATATATTCTGGAGACATACGTGTTTATTAGATCAAACCTTGCCTGGAATCAATATTTCCGTTAATACACAACTGTGGGGATTTTAGGGACATTAAAAGTAATCCTGAATATGACAGAGGTTGTACAAGAAACATGCGAGCACGGGTGACGGGTGTCATTGATATATACAGCCGGTCTTCCTTTGTTCGATAGCATTGAAGCTATTCCCCCACCACCCCCAACTTGTAAGCGATACTGATGACCTGAGGATAGACTGGCCAGTATCTTACCGGGGCCCGTAAGGAAATCAAAGAGTGGCAACACTATACCCTAGCAAGCTTGTCGTCAGAGCCGACTAAGAAGGGCTTGTGCCCAGGGCAGGCTTCCCCATCACGTAGAGAAATGCAGTCACAAAATGCATCCAACCATCATCCGTCACATAAAGACACCAAGAAGAGCTTAACCAAGCAAGAGGAAAGGAAGATCATCTACAACAGCTATGACACATTGCGGCGAGAGCTGAAGGGGGTCCGCGGCGAGCGCTGCTTAACTTCCTTACACCAGAACACCTGATGATAGTTTACCTAGACACTCCCATGTCTGGAACCAGAAGGTGAACGAAATGTTGGGAGAGCTACATCACACACAGAAGGTGGACTAAATAGTGGGAGAGTTACATCACGCACAGAAGGTGGACTAAATGGTGGGAGAGTTACATCACGCACAGAAGGTGGACTAAATGGTGGGAGAGTTACATCACACGCAGAAGGTGAACGAAATGGTGGGAGAGTTACATAAGCACAGAAGGTGGACTAAATGGTGGGAGAGTTACATCACGCACAGAAGGTGGACTAAATGGTGGGGCAGCTACATCACACACAGAAGGTGGACTAAATAGTGGGAGAGTTACATCACACGCAGAAGGTGGACTAAATAGTGGGAGAGTTACATCACGCACAGAAGGTGGGATAGCTACATCACACACAGAAGGTGGACTAAATAGTGGGAGAGCTACATCACACACAGAAGGTGAACGAAATGGTGGGAGAGCTACATCACACAGAGAAGGTGAACGAAATGGTGGGAGAAATACATCACACACAGAAGGTGGACTAAATGATGAGAGAGCTACATCACACACAGAAGGTGAACGAAATTGTGGGAGAGCTACATCACACACAGAAGGTGAACGAAATGGTGGGAGAGCTACATCACACGTAGAGGCTGAACGAAATGGTGGGAGAGCTACATCACACGTAGAGGAGTATTCAAGGCAGGGGTGAATAATGTGGAAAGGACATAGGGGAACTACCAGAGACAGTACGGCCTGGTGTGAGTTGGTTAATGGCCAATGTCCCATTGGGGGAAGAGGGCACAAACAGAAGAAAGTAAAATCGCTCATAGCTGATGGTGTACACTGAGGACTGTTGGCCTAGCTTTAAAGAATAGATATAAGATCAGAGGATCATGGCATTGCGAACACTGAACAGACTGGTTATCACCCGCATTGATGACCAGCGACTGTTTCATGGGAGTTTCATATTCATGTCCTATTTACTCTCATCATCAGTGTCATGCCGATAAGTTAGGGCATCGAAATCTCACGGTCACTATAGTTTTGGATCGGGTCTGTGTTATTGTTCCGATTCTGCCATGTGGACCAGCCAACTTTGTATTTATCTCTCTGCCATAAGTTTTGCCAGTTGTCACCAATTTTTCAGTTCTATGTCTCCTCATCATATGCCCAAAATATCGACTGTCTACATCTAATTTCTCTAATCATTTTACGGTTGTAATTTGTTTCTTGAAGGACTGTCTCACTTCGTGTTTCTAACTGTCCATGGTATGTCTTTTCTTCAGAAACATCATTTCACCGCCATTACATGGTTTTCAGCTTGTCTGCTTATTGTCTTATTGTCTGCTCTTTTACTTATTGCAGTTGACAGCGTTTTATTGCTTTTCTATCTTGCGAAAGGCCACTTTGCCGTAACGATTCTTGTTTTGATCTATACAACACATCTTCCTTCAGATATTATGACTGTTCCGAGAAAAGTACCTATTCACCTGTACAATAATGTTCCCGCTTAGCTGGTAGCATTATAGTATTAAGCTAAATATAAACAGATCGCTGAATAATTGTTACTGTTAGTGCATAGACAGATCAAAGAAGTCAAACATACAATGTATAGAAAATGCAAAGACGCCGAGGGAAACAAATTATTAATAACTATCTAGGAACAGCAATCATTGTCGCTCATCACACGTGCCACTTACTAGTATCTTTAAGCTTCTATCAGAATATGGTATGACATATACAACAATACCAATACTAACATCCTAAAAACTGAACAGTTGAAGATTATTATTTCTTCTTCTTCTACTTCTTCTTCTTCTTCTTCTTCTTCTTCTTTCTTCTTCTTCTTCTTCTTCTTCACTTCCCCCATTTGCCTCAGCGAAGTGTTGTGGATTGGTGGAAATATGCTGTATCGCTCTTTCTAATGCTCTTTGTAAGTTGGTATTCGTTTCTCTAAAGTTGTTCTTGATACCATGGTTGTTGTTATGACTGTACCCTCACTATGTGAAGATACCATGATTGTTGTTATGACTGTACCCTCACTATGTGAAGATACCATCACTGTTGTTATGACTTTACCCTCACTGTGTGAAGGTACAATCAATGTTGTTATGACTGTACCCTGACCGTGCACTATGTGAAGATACCCTCACTATATGAAGATACCATTACTGTTGTTATGACTGTGCCCTCATTAGGTGAAGACAGCAGGCACATGAACAGTATCATGTTCCTGAATGTAAACCTTGCTGGCCACATCAAACGTCACGGTAGTTTACACGTGACAGTGCTGAACGGCGTGGTGACTGGAAGGTGGGCCAACACCAGGCTGGACACCGGACACGAGAGACACGAGAGACAGGAGAGACAGTGTGGGCATGAACATGCACGAGGCAGATGTAGAGTGTGTGATCAGAGCAAGAATCCTCAAAGTGCTTGCTGAACGATGAGTGTATATGGTGCTCACTTCTGTTTCAGTAGATGAACTCCCTCCAGCACTGGCAGCCAACATTTGTTTATTGACGTTTGCTAACCTGTAAGCCACAAGAAGGGGCCAGGGTTAGAGATGCCTCTCTTTGATAATAAGCCACAAGCTCACACCAGACACAATGAGCCAGTGTTGTACAGAACCACCAGACACAATGCGCCAGTGTTGTACAGAACCACCAGACACAATGCGCCAGTGTTGTACAGAACCACCAGACACAATGAGCCAGTGTTGTACGGAACCACCAGACACAATGAGCCAGTGTTGTACGGAACCACCAGACACAATGAGCAAGTGTTGAACAGAACCACCAGACACAATGAGCAAGTGTTGTACAGAACCACCAGACACAATGAGCCAGTGTTGTACGGAACCAGGACACGTCCTGGGAAGTAAAGATTGCCGATGTGATACTGACCTCGTATCTCACCAAGTGAGCCGATTGGGCTTGAGAAATATGGGTCGAAGCACCATGTACCATGTTTGCCTTAAGGCGTGTAGAAGGTAATTAACTTACTGTACTACAGTTGTACAGATGACCCATATAACACACAGGTTCACATAGATGGAAGTAAAATTGCTTTCATGCTGTGATGTTTCTCATACAAACCTCAACAGATGTGGCTAGCCATGCGGTTATTCCTAACTCCGAGCACGCACGCAGGAGAGCCATCCATCAGTCTGTGACGTCGTAGTTATTCAAGGGACGATGACGTTATTAACAGTTTTTATTTTAAATATCTACAAGATGTATAAATAGACAAGCATTAAAGTAGTCTCCGATACATATAGGTACAAGTATTGAAGATAAAATAAACTACCTGTTGCATGCCGTCATCTAAGACTGTTTTTATTGTGCTTATTTCGTACGCGTATAACACAGGTGAACTTGCTTGTTCCAATATCTGCTCGTATTCTGTGCTCTTAAGGTGAGCATAGTCACTTTACACAAGCAGGCGTGTATTGTGTACGCATTCCAGTGTCTATAGCTTTCAACTGTTCTTGACCAGATATATGTCATCTACTTGTCTGTAGGGCTTTCTGACCAGTATCTGTCATCTACATGTCTGTACTTCCGTTCTTGACCGTATTGCATCTACTGTCTGTAGCTTCAACTGTTCTTGACCAGATATCTGTCATCTACTGTCTGTAGCTTTCAACTGTTCTTGACCAGATATCTGTCATCTACTGTGTATGTTCAACTGTTCTTGACCAGATATCTGTCATCTACGGTCTGTAGCTTTCAAACTGTTTCTTGACCAGATATATGTCATCTACTGTCTGTAGCTTTCAACTGTTCTTGACCAGATATATGTCATCTACTGTCTGTAGCTTTCAACTGTTCTTGACCAGCATATATGTCATCTACTGTCTGTAGCTTTCAACTGTTCTTGACCAGATATCTGTCATCTACTGTCTGTAGCTTTCAACTGTTCTTGACCAGATATATGTCATCTACTGTCTGTAGCTTTCTTGACCAGATATCTGTCATCTACTGTCTGTAGCTTTCAACTGTTCTTGACCAGATATCTGTCATCTACTGTCTGTAGCTGTCAACTGTTCTTGACCAGATATCTGTCATCTACTGTCCTGTAGCTTTCAACTGTTCTTGCCAGATATCTGTCATCTACTGTCTGTAGCTTTCAACTGTTCTTGACCAGATATATGTCATCTACTGTCTGTAGCTTTCTTGACCAGATATCTGTCATCTACTGTCTGTAGCTTTCAACTGTTCTTGGACCAGATATCTGTCATCTACTGGTCTGTAGCTTTCAACTGTTCTTGACCAGATATCTGTCATCTACTGTCTGTAGCTTTCAACTGTTCTTGACCAGATATCTGTCATCTACTGTCTGTAGCTTTCAACTGTTCTTGACCAGATATCTGTCATCTACTGTCTGTAGCTTTCAACTGTTCTTGACCAGATATCTTCATCTACTGTCTGTAGCTTTCAACTGTTCTTGACCAGAATTCTGTACATCTACTGTCTATAGCTTTCAACTGTTCGTTGACCAGATATCTGTCATCTACTGTCTGTAGCTTTCAACTGTTCTTGACCAGATATCTGTCATCTACTGTCTATAGTTCAACTGTTCTTGACCAGATATCTTGTCATCTACTGTCTGATAGCTTTCAACTGTTCTTGACCAGATATCTGTCATCTACTGTACTGTAGCTTTCAAACTGTTTCTTGCCAGATATCTGTCATCTACTGTCTGTAGCTTTCAACTGTTCTTGACCAGATATCTGTCATCTACTGTCTGTAGCTTTCAACTGTTCTTGACCAGATATCTGTCATCTACTGTCTGTAGCTTTCAACTGTTCTTGACCAGATATCTGTCATCTACTGTCTGTAGCTTTCAACTGTTCTTGACCAGATATCTGTCATCTACTGTCTGTAGCTTTCAACTGTTCTTGACCTAGATATCTGTCATCTACTGTCTGTAGCTTTCAACTGTTCTTGACCAGATATCTGTCATCTACTGTCTGTAGCTTTCAACTGTTCTTGACCAGATATCTGTCATCTACTGTCTGTAGCTTTCAACTGTTCTTGACCAGATATCTGTCATCTACTGTCTGTAGCTTTCAACTGTTCTTGACCAGATATCTGTCATCTACTGTCTGTAGCTTTCAACTGTTCTTGACCAGATATCTGTCATCTACTGTCTGTAGCTTTCAACTGTTCTTGACCAGATATCTGTCATCTACTGTCTGTAGCTTTCAACTGTTCTTGACCAGATATCTGTCATCTACTGTCTGTAGCTTTTCAACTGTTCTTGACCAGATATCTGTCATCTACTGTCTATAGCTTTCAACTGTTCTTGACCAGATATCTGTCATCTACTGTCTATAGCTTTCAACTGTTCTTGACCAGATATCTGTCATCTACTGTCTATAGCTTTCAACTGTTCTTGACCAGATATCTGTCATCTACTGTCTATAGCTTTCAACTGTTCTTGACCAGATATCTGTCATCTACTGTCTATAGCTTTAAACTGTTCTTGACCAGATATCTGTCATCTACTGTCTTAGCTTTCAACTGTTCTTGACCAGATATCTGTCATCTACTGTCTGTAGCTTTCAACTGTTCTTGACCAGATATTTGTCATCTACTGTCTGTAGCTTTCAACTTTTCTTGACCAGATATCTGTCATCTACTGTCTGTAGCTTTCAACAGTTCTTGACCGATATCTGTCATCTACTGTCTGTAGCTTTCAACTGTTCTTGACCAGATATTGTCATCTACTGTTGTAGCTTTCAACTGTTCTGACCAGATATCTGTCATCTACTGTCTGTAGCTTTCAACTGTTCTTGACCAGATATCTGTCATCTACTATCTGTAGCTTTCAACTGTTCTTGACCAGATATCTGTCATCTACTGTCTGTAGCTTTCAACTGTTCTTGACCAGATATCTGTCATCTACTGTCTGTAGCTTTCATGACCAGATATCTGTCATCTACTGTCTGTAGCTTTCAACTGTTCTTGACCAGATATATGTCATCTACTGTCTGTAGCTTTCAACTGTTCTTGACCAGATATCTGTCATCTACTGTCTGTAGCTTTCAACAGTTCTTGACCAGATATCTGCCATCTACTGTCTGTAGCTTTCAACTGTTCTTGACCAGATATTTGTCATCTACTGTCTGTAGCTTTCAACTGTTCTTGACCAGATATCTGTCATCTACTGTCTGTAGCTTTCAACTGTTCTTGACCAGATATCTGTCATCTACTGTCTGTAGCTTTCAACTGTTCTTGACCAGATATCTGTCATCTACTGTCTGTAGCTTTCAACTGTTCTTGACCAGATATCTGCCATCTACTGTTTATAGCTTTCAACTGTTCTTGACCAGATATTTGTCATCTACTGTCTGTAGCTTTCAACTGTTCTTGACCAGATATATGTCATCTACTGTCTGTAGCTTTCAACTGTTCTTGACCAGATATTTGTCATCTACTGTCTGTAGCTTTCAACTGTTCTTGACCAGATATCTGTCATCTACTGTCTGTAGCTTTCAACAGTTCTTGACCAGATATCTGCCATCTACTGTCTGTAGCTTTCAACTGTTCTTGACCAGATATCTGCCATCTACTGTATGTAGCTTTCAACTGTTCTTGACCAGATATCTGTCATCTACTGTCTATAGCTTTCAACTGTTCTTGACCAGATATCTGTCATCTACTATCTGTAGCTTTCAACTGTTCTTGACCAGATATCTGTCATCTACTGTCTGTAGCTTTCAACTGTTCTTGACCAGATATCTGTCATCTACTTTCTGTAGCTTTCAACTGTTCTTGACCAGATATCTGTCATCTACTGTCTGTAGCTTTCAACTGTTCTTGACCAGATATATGTCATCTACTGTATGTAGCTTTCAACTGTTCTTGACCAGATATCTGTCATCTACTGTCTGTAGCTTTCAACAGTTCTTGACCAGATATCTGCCATCTACTGTCTGTAGCTTTCAACTGTTCTTGACCAGATATCTGTCATCTACTGTCTGTAGCTTTCAACTGTTCTTGACCAGATATCTGTCATCTACTGTCTGTAGCTTTCAACTGTTCTTGACCAGATATCTGTCATCTACTGTTTATAGCTTTCAACTGTTCTTGACCAGATATCTGTCATCTACTGTCTGTAGCTTTCAACTGTTCTTGACCAGATATCTGTCATCTACTGTCTATAGCTTTCAAACTGTTCTTGACCAGATATCTGTCATCTACTGTCTGTAGCTTTCAACTGTTCTTGACCAGATATCTGTCATCTACTGTCTATAGCTTTCAACTGTTCTTGACCAGATATCTGTCATCTACTGTCTGTAGCTTTCTTGACCAGATATCTGTCATCTACTGTCTGTAGCTTTCAACTGTTCTTGACCAGATATCTGTCATCTACTGTCTATAGCTTTCAACTGTTCTTGACCAGATATCTGTCATCTACTGCCTAAAGTTTTTTTGCGGTGTAGAACAGGTGGCTGGAAAGGGGGGAGGGGGGGGGGGGGCTTGAGCCTGAGGATATACCAAAATATCAAATAAGCAAGTCCTCTATCAGCAGGTGCGTTAGCAAGGTTGATAAAGAACTGCGCTAAGGTCGTGGCCATGCTCGGACGAGAGTTCTATGTCTGGACTCGTTGTCTGCTAGATGAGAGAAAGACTGGCCACTTATTTCTCCTACACAATGCCATGGCCCTGTCTCGTTATAGACTCATAGCAGCAAACTACTTCGGGACAAATGTAATTAATACCTACAGCAGGAATCTGGTGGGGGTATGTGGGGTGTCAGTGGCACCAGGTGTGTGTGGGTCTAAGTGCTGGGGTATGTGGGGTGTCAATGACATCAGGTTGTGTGGGTCTCAGTGCTGGGGTATGTGGGGTGTCAGTGACATCACGTGTGTGTGGGTCTCAGTGCTACAGGGTATATGGTGTGTCAGTGATATCACGTGTATGTAGGTCTCAGTGCTACAGGGTATTTGGTGTGTCAGTGATATCACGTGTGTGTGGGTCTCAGTGCTACAGGGTATTTGGTGTAACAGTGACATCACGTGTGTGTGGGTCTCAGTGCTAGGGTATTTGGTGTGTCAGTGATATCACGTGTGTGTGGGTCTCAGTGCTAGGGTATTTGGTGTAACAGTGACATCACGTGTGTGTGGGTCTCAGTGCTAGGGTATGTGGGGTGTCAGTGATATCACGTGTGTGTGGGTCTCAGTGCTGGGGTTTGTGGGGTGTCAGTGACATCACGTGTGTGTGGGTCTCAGTGCTGGGGTTTGTGGGGTGTCAGTGACATCACGTGTGTGTCGGTCTCAGTGCTACAGGGTATTTGGTGTGTCAGTGACATCACGTGTGTGTGGGTCTCAGTGCTACACGGTATTTGGTGTGTCAGTGACATCACGTGTGTGTGGGTCTCAGTGCTACAGGGTATTTGGTGTGTCAGTGACATCACGTGTGTGTGGGTCTCAGTGCTACAGGGTATTTGGTGTGTCAGTGACATCACGTGTGTGTGGGTCTCAGTGATCGGGGGAATAGGCCACCAATCTTTTCCATCCGAAGCGAACGACGAGTCCTGGCATAGAACTCTTATCCGACTATACTTATGCCATTCTCAGCTAGTTAGTTAGTTAGTTAGTCGACAGATCATCCTCGTTGCACATCGAACCATTCAGTCCATAAGTGCTCGGATCCCCTCCTCAGCAAATCCCGCAGCGTGTAGCGGCTAACGACGCCAGTTCTGTGTTGGTTTATCAATCTTCTTTGGCTTCCTGCGTAGTGTTCTTGTTTGGCCACCCCTCTTTTAATTTGCTGCTCCCGCAGTCTGGCCATTGTTGTAGATTCACAGTCATCACTTGGTTCTCGCAAAAGTCTCACTTCTCGTAGAGCATTCAGAATGTCAGCCTGGTCCATGGCGCGTCCGCCCTCCACAGTAGCCTCACCTGCGAGCTTGTCAGCCCGCTCATTTCCTTGTACTCCCGCATGACCTGGCACGAAGATGAAACTAATCTTTGCCAGCCGAGACCGCTTCAGAGGCAGCAACCATTCTCTTCGGATCGACCCCTCCTCTATCCTCTTGATCATGTTCATTGAGTCGCTAAGGAAACAAGCCCTAGTGAATGTCTGTGTCTCGAGCCATGTTATTGCTTTACTTACTGCCATGACTTCCATGGTCAGGCTACTTGTGGTTTCAGTGAAAGCACCAGAGTCCTCCTTCACAATTCTCCCTCCGGCCCGAGCTGTAAAGGCCCATGAGCTTCTCACATGTCGGACGACCGACCCATCTGTGTAGATGACCGCGTCACCGTCTAGCGAATTCTCGAAAATCAACGCTTGTACTTCAGCCTCAACAGCAGCCGGATTTTCTTGTCTGCATTTTCTATCTAGTTGGATGCAAACTGAAAAGGATGTGCAGAAGTCTGTTGGCACTTGCACCCACTCCTCGCCAGGTTCTAAGTCCTCAAGTGAACACACCTGTTGAAGAATGTCTTCGGCTTGACCCATCCACGACCGTCCTCTTTTTAACCTGCTGCCCTTCACCTTCCTAATTTCACTATGCAGTGGATGTTGTGTGTTTGCGTTAATTCTGAGGTAGGCGCGTGCCCTGCAAACTTGTATTCTCTCTTCAATGGTTGGAAAATCAAGAAGGTAGCGCATCGCCCTGCATGCTGTATCTCTTGTACATCCAAGAATAATGCGCATAGCTTCATTCTGTATCCTTTCCATCCTTTCTATCTGCTTATGGCTGAGAGTCAGGATTGCCATTGCATACTCCAAAACAGACATGACCAGCCCCTCGTACAGAAGACATAGATGGCGCTGCTCACAGTTTGCTGCCGCCATCACCCGCATCGCTGCCAAACCCCGCTTGGCCTTTGTTATCACCTGGTCTATGTGCACATTATAAGCAAGGCTTCGATCAAACCGTATCCCCAGGTAATTCATTGCCTGCGTTCTTTCCACCGTCTCTGAACACAGCATTACAGTTGGTGTTGGATTGTTGACAATATGATTATTCAACGAGAACCAAGTCACTGTTGCCTTTGTTGGGTTGACCATTGCCCCAGCTTCATCACACCAAGTACTTATGCGATTGAGTTCGGTTTGTAGTTCCACAGCAACCTCCTCTCTATCCTTACCCTGACGATACACTAAAACATCATCGGCATACGACAATGTCCTGCCAGGTCCAGTGATCTGCTCACTGGTGATTCTCACTGTGTAGGCGTTGAACAGTACCGGAGATAATGGTGATCCCTGTGGTAGGCCAGGATATATTGTTGTTGGTTCCGAAGTCCAACTGCCACATCTAAAAACTACTTTCCGTTGGTAGAGGGCTGCAGCGATCCAACTAAGGAGGAATGGACTTACGTTTAGTTCAAGAAGCTGAAACATTAAAAAATCCAGTGGTACTCTGTTGTATGCGTCCTCAAGATCAATCGCTGCAGCAACGGTTTCAGTGCCTGAGTGGAAACCTTCATAGACATCATGGGCAAAGACTGCTGCATTGCGTCCAGGCTTCTCTTTTGGACGGTACCTACCCAGGGTAGGTGGGAAAACACCTTGCCTCTCTAGTTGGCTTGATATTTTCCTGGCAATTACCTTCTCCAGCAGCTTGCCTATTGTATTCTGCATGGTTATAATTCGATATCCCTGAATTTTTTTGTGGTCTTTGTCAGGCTTCGGCAAGGGAATCAGATAGCTGTGTAACCATTCCTCCTTGTTGCTAGCACTCCCTATACTGTTGTTGTACATGTCTGCTAGTTTCTCTAGCTCATTGTCGGTACACCTATTTATGTCGTCGTATCTTATGCCATCAGGACCTGGAGCACTGTTTTTTGATCGTCGAAGCACAGCCTTGATTTCTTTCACTGTCACTGTGTCTTCATCCGAAGTGTTCTGGGCCTTGCATCTGTCTGAGGTGACCTCCTTGGCCAGATTTCGGCCTCCCATGTCTGTCTGGTTGCTCTGCTCAAGGTAGCGTTCAAAGAGGGCTTTGAACTTGTCCTCGTCAGTCCTCTGCCAGGTGAGGTCAGCACCTTGGAAGTCAGAAATGTTCTTATTCTTGACTACACCACTCATGCTTTTATGTAGTCGCCAAAACAATTTCAGTGACTTGTCTGTGCTTACTCTTTGACACACCTCTGCCCATTTTTCGCTTTTAACCACCTTGACCAGTTTTTTTAAATAGCTTACTTTTGTGTGCATCTCTCTTTCTAAGTGCAAGCAGGGACTAGGATGACCAGCTCTGTTCTTCTTGGCATTTTGCCATCTCCTTACAGCACTACGCTTATCCACCCAAGCCTTCTCCACCTCGAAACTCCACCACGGTGGCTGCTCCCAGCTTTTTCCCAGCCATTCTCAGCGTCACCTCCTAACCATTACACAAACACAACAGCTTGTTGTCCCGATCCTCCACTGCTGTCTACTTCCTTGTCTTCAGGGAGATTCGTCCATCAACGCCTCTGGGTGTAGCAACATTATTACTGCTGAAATGACGTGCAAAGACAGGCATCATCACTGAAATGTACACTTTATGAGATCACGTTTCTTACTTTACGATATAATGTCTTTATCTTTACGAGATAGATGAGACTGTAAGAACGACATGCTAATAGATAACCGGAGACAAAAAACAGACTTGAACATCTTGGATGATTGTATGCGAACAGTTATCATTAACTTCGGAGATTAACGTGGCGGTTATACACTAGCAGGGTTAGGCAGTTAGAAAGACAGTTGAGCAGATAATTAGACTGAAAGTTAGGCATATAGTTAAGCAGACATTTTGGCAGATATACAGATATTTAGGCAGATAGATAGGCAGATAGTCGAGTAGATAGACAGATGGTTAGACAGTTAGACGTATATTTAGTCCGATAGTTAGGCAGATAGTTAAACAGATGGTGGACGGTAGTTAGGAGATAGGCAGATAGCTAGGAATTCACACACAAATGACAGTTAGATGGGCAGATATTTAGGCAGACAGATAGTCATATGAGGAGCGGCTGGCCGAGTGGCTAGAATGCCGGATTCTCCTTCGGGAGATCCAGGTTCGAATCCTCGGTAAGGTGTGGAGTTTGTTTTGTTTTTTTTTTGCTGTCGGGGGGCGAAAAGAAAACTAACCTGCACAGTTGTCGGCGACTGTACTAGCCAGGCGGCCTTAATTCCCCAGGCTCAAGACCCCCGCCCCCTACCATACACCACAAGGTACTATATTTGCAGTAAATAATTTTTTTTTTTTTTAACAGACAGTCTATAGCTGGGCATATAGTTTAGACAGATAGTTAGACAGATAGTTAGACAGATAGTTAGACAGATAGTTAGACAGATAGTTAGACAGATAGTTAGTTGTTGTTTGTCCATCAAGAATGATGATGACCATTCATTTCATCCAGTGGGATTGAAGGTATGGAGCCGTGGGTTCTAAGATGGCTGATAAGGCCTATTTTGGCTCGAAATGTTCTTTGACAATGTGTACAAAGAATGCTTGACGTTTCTGGAGGAGGATTTCCTGCAGTGGTTTTTCTGTCCTGCCTTTTCTTCACAGCTCTTGCAGTCCTGGTTGCCTCGCATATGACTGCACCTTTGCGTAATGATTCACGCCACGAATTTCGGTCTCTGGCTGCAGCCTCCCAGGTGTCATGATGAATTCCAAAAGCATTCAGTGAAATTTTCAGAGTGTCTTTAAAGCGTTTCCTCTGGCCACCTTGGTAGCGTTTACCACAACGCAGTTCGCTGTAAAAAATTCGTTTAGGGAGCCTGTGATCTGGCATGCGAGTCAAGTGACCAGCCCAAAGAATCTGATTCTTCATCAGGATAGTGTGGATACTGGGCATGGACGCTCTTTCTAGGACTTCAGTGTCTGGAATCTTGTCTTGCCATTTAATCTTCAGTAGCTTCCTTAGGCAGACTGTGTGGAAGTGGTTTAATTTCCTAGCGTGTCGCTGACAAACAGTCCAGGTTTCACAAGCATATAGCAGTGTGGATAATACAACTGCTTTGTAGACTTTCAGCTTTGTTTGTATGCTTATTCCAGTTCTGTCCCATACATTCTTGTACAGTCTGACAGATAGATAGACACATAGCTGGACCTACAAATGTGCATATAGCTGGACAGATAGATTAGACAGATAGATTAGACAGATAGATTAGACAGATAGTTAGACAGATAGCTGGACCTACAAATGTACATATAGCTGGACAGATTGTCTACGGAGACAGCAAGGATAGGCGACTGTCTTTTGTCAATGACAACGTCCAGTCTCGCATGTACAGCAAAGATAAGGGAGGGACTAAGTTTTGCAACGAAAACGTTTCATCGATCATGTATAGGTAGAATATAGGACTGGTTGGTTGATTGATGGGTTAGTTGTGAGTCCTCTGGGAGTCTGGGAGTTACAACTCTAAGTCCGATGATTGATTTGTTGGTTGTGGGTCCTCTAGAAGTATGTCTAGAAGTATATGAATTGCAACTCTGAAGTTTGATTCAGAAATAAGCTTGCATTGATAGAAGTGCGGTTGATGTAGGGACTTTTTTCTCTCGACCCGGTACCAACAGACCATCTCTAAGGGGATTTTGTGGCGGAACTCTCTTTCCCCTCCTAGGCTCAGAAACCAGCGGGTGTGCCAGTCAAGCAATAGAAGCTGACATCTGCGAAGAAACATATTGGAATGTAACCAGGTCAAGATACAGCACAGCACACACTGATTGGCTGGGACCAGGCCTTGGGTGGTCATGTTTCTTCCCCGGGTCTCAGGTAGTGCATTGTCAGACTCCAATGACATGCCCAGAGGGGGGATATAATACTAATTTGTGTCAACAACAACATCTGATCTCAAGAATTTCTCAGTTATTTCTTAGATACCACGGACTGATCAAAGATTAGCATGTTTTTATCAAAGGTTATTTAGTTAGTTAGTTAGTTAGTTAGTTAGTTAGTTAGTTAGTTAGTTAGTTAGTTAGTTAGTTAGTCGCAGTTCCAACTTCACAGCAACGGATCGTCCCCATTATGCTCTGTTCCTGTGCCAGTGAATATCACACAAAATGCTCCCCACTGCCCAATGTGAAACGTGGAAAAGACAGGAGTCTCGACAAACAACAGCCCGCACAGATACACTGTGCATAATGCCGCCACCAGAATGTCAACACACGAGTCGCCCACGAAACACCTTGTTCATCTCTGATGGAATCGGCAGTCATTTTCCTATCTGAATGTTTCCTAGATGTTCACTCACACAGTCCACGAAAATACAGTTCATCGCTGATGGCAGTGGCAGTAAACCAGAAGCCCAGCAGCCACGCATTTCTGCATAAGGCAAAACCCGGTCAACTCTGGGACATAGCCACCTGCCATCGCTCCGAACATGCAGTCACGTTTAAAAAAGGTTAAAAGGTTATTTGTCTCTAACTAAAGATCCTCAGTATCATCATTCGTTTGTTGTTGTTGTTGTTGTTTTTTGTTTGTTTTTTGTTGTTGTTGTTTTGTTTGTTTTTTTTTTTTTGTTTTTTTTTTGGGGGGGGGGGGGGGGGGGGTTGTTCGACCGTGGCAAACCACGTCACACATCCTTCCTCTTCTGTCCTTAACACCCATTGAGGCATATACCCTCAACTAAACCACGCCAGACAGTTCTATCATGTGCTATCTCCTGCAGTTCTCTCTATGTCCTCCCAACATATGCCCTCAACTAAACCACGCCAGACAGTTCTATCATGTGCTATCTCCTGCAGTTCTCTCTATGTCCTCCCAACATATGCCCTCAACTAAACCACGCCAGACAGTTCTATCATGTGCTATCTACTGGAGCTCCCTCTATGTCCTCCCAACATATGCCCTCAACTAAACCACGCCAGACAGTTCTATCTTGTGCTATCTCATGCAGCTCCCTACATGTCCTCCCATGACCATGCATCTCTGTCTGTAATTCTCTTAACCATGTCTTTTAAGGTCTCCCGCTGTTTCGGTTGCCTCACGCAGAATATGCGGTTTTCTATTTATGTAGCATGCTTTGCGAGTCTGCCACAAACACAATGTATCCTTTTGTTCTACTTTCCATCCATCGGAACGCTCCGGTTACAACCTCCACTTCCATTCTCATGATTAAAGTCGTGATATCATACGCTAGATTCTCCTTCTTGACACATCATAACTTAATATTTGCGGTAAAACCCTACCCACTCCGTTTACCTCGCACCACAGACCATTTCGTGTATATTATCATGTTATTTGAGTATCAGCTGTTGTCTCTGTCTCAAAAACGTCCTATTCCCGCACTCTCTTACAAATTTCACAAACATATCTAATCGCATCTTCAACCTGTGTCAGCCCAGAACTGCTTCTCTTCAACCTGTGTCAGTCGTGTCATCCAATGTCTTTTACAAAGGGTGTTAGTTGTCCGCCACAACCCTAAGATACGTGTTCATCTATAGCACCTTGTGCCAATATATTCAGACGACTGAGCAAGTAAGGGGTGCTTGTAAAGTCTCACTACACTTTGTATGTAGAACAAATTTGAAAAATGAAGTACATGACGTCATCAAAAAATGTGCTTCACATTCCATCTTGAAGCAACACGCGGGGAATGGCTGTCGTCTGCTGTAGTAATTATTTGCACTCCGAGTAGAATGATATTATCAATGGAAGAAAGATGTTTTGTTTGAACAAATGTTTCGAAATGGCGGTCGATACACACGGATGGTTGTTCAAAGATTTATAGCAAGATTTCCTGATAAGCAACCTCCTCATCGCATTTTTCCCCCGCGTTTCCATCCTGTTTCAGGATATTACGGTCAACATCAGCATCTTTCAGCTGTATGTTGATTCCTAAGCTAGATTACGCTCATCGGCACGCAGCGACTTTCTGAGCGACCGGCTCCATACTCTCATAAGTCACTGGCGCAACTTGAACCGCTTCCAATTCTCGTGGCTCACGTCAACCACGAGAGTATTCGGGGTTACGGAAAAAGCTGCTAACTCCTCGACCAGGGAAACCGGCTCCTCATCGATTACGGTTAGACATTTGTTGAATAAGTTTCTTGCTACGGGAAATGTGGAAGATGCTCCGCGATCTGGTATGCATGCTGCGTCTGAAGTAAAAGGTCTAGATATCCAAGACATCATCCCGAAAAGTACAAGCAAGTCCTTAAGGAAATGTCGCAACAAGTGAACGTATCAGTGAGCTACAGTGCACACAATTCTTAAACAACAATTAAATTTTCATCCATACAGGATTTCTGTTGTGTCTGAACTAAAAGAGTGTGATAATCAATCCAGAGTCAACTACTCCACGTGGTTTCAAGCATTTTTAGCTACAGAAGACGAGTCAATTCTCGATGTTACACTCTTCTCTGGTGAGGCATGGTTTCATCTATCGGGATACGTTAATAGCCAAAATAATCGTAACTGGAGCACTTTTAATCACAATGCATTTCATGAAGTGTCTCTTACACGATGAGAAAATCGGGGTATGGTATGTCGTCAGTAGAAAACATCTTATTTGACAATTTTCTTCAACAACACTATAAATGCCAATCAGTATCGTACTGACATTCTGGAACCCTTGGATGAGCGTGAAATTGAAGAAACGTGGTTCCAGCGAGTTGGTGCACACAGTACTACAGCATCACTGCGTTTTTTGGAAGACATTTTCGCAAATCGCATAATATCACGTGGAATTTGGCCTGCTCATTCTCTAGATCTAATTCCATTAGATGATTATTTATGGGATTTCTTGAAAGGGAATGTTTACAAAAATACTGTACACACAATTGAGGACCTGAAAAAAGCCATCAGAATTATCATTCAAGAAATAACAACAGACACGTTGCAGAAGGTATTTGACAATATGAAGAGACGCGTACAGCCATGTCTTGAAGCCCGTGGTGGACATTTTCAACACATATTATAATTAATACTTCATTGGTACTTTCCAGCTTTCCCAAAACAGCGTAAGACCATAGAAGTGACTATTGTAACTAATTTAATGAATTTTAGTCCATTTTTTATGACGTCCATCTATCCTTCATGTACCATACCGATAAGCGTGGGCGGTCATGTTCTGCCATCTCACTCGATCACCAGAGTCGTGGATCAGCTCTGTGTTCCTGTCTCGACCATGCCATGTGGCCAAGCCATCCAGGTATTTACTTCTCGGTCTTCCCATTGGTCTCTTCCCTTCGATCTTGCCAGTCGTCACCAAGTTCTCCAAGTCATTTCTTCTCATAACATGCCCAAAAAATTTTGACTGTCTACGTCTAATGTCTCTAATCAGTTTACGATCTTCATTTGTTTCTTGAAGGACTTGTTCATTGGTTTTTCTGTCTGTCCATGGTATTCTTTGCATTTTCTCAGAAACCATAAGACTGCAGTACATGATGACGTCATGTACTTCAATTTTTTTAAACCTATTCTACATACAAAGTGTAGTGAGACTTTACAAACACCCGGTATATGATGCATGGACGTGTTCCTTGTTATTGCCAGATATAACTCTCATGGCCTCTTTGTGCAGGAGCGTTCCCGCTTCTCCTGCTCCTGTGCGATATTATCAGCAACACCGGACCATGCTTGTTGGTTAAAAAGTTATTTTCATGTCCTTCACAGAACATCACAGTCAACCCCAACATTTATTGGCTGTTTGTGATTTTGTAGACAACTTTACTTTCCCGATATTGCCTGCCATCAGCCCGATATGTTTGAATCGTGAAATTACATTCACTGACTTCCCCTAAGTCCCAGGCGCCGAAAACTTCTTCACAGAGGGTAGACAGACAATGGTGTCTGACTCGGTCGTTGACATCACCGTCAGTGCAGCGTCCTTCTTGACCTGTAACATTTCTCCTCCCACGTGGTCCCTAAACGATAACCGTCTGTCAAGTGTGACTCCGAGGTATTTAATTGTATTCTTTCGCTGAATCGGACCGCCATTTACAAACTATCCTTATGAAAGGTGAGTGTCAGCGTTTCAGTCACTCGTTAGTCGTGGTTATGACAGAAATTGATACATGCATGAATAATTTGTCAACACAGTGTACATGTATAGGTATTTATTAACGTGAAATATGTTCTACGTTAATCACAAGTTATGTTTATAACAATTTATGGCAAAATACAATACGATACTCAGCAATGCACTCGTGCGCTCTCGTATCGCAGGTTATCTCACATACTATCGCACAGGATATTCAATGCCACACTCTCTCAGCATTAGCAAACTCTTGTCAGGTATTCAGTACACTCTCTCTCACAAATATCCAAACACCTCCTCTCTCAACCACAGCCTAGTCCAGTCTGTCCGTTTCTACCCTCGGTCTGTGGACGTAATAATAACTGAGATAATAATTACTGAGAAGTAATATAGTTGTCAGACTACGCTATCTGATAGACAGGAGTATGTTTGTCAGTCTACGCTATCTGTATAGTAGGAGAGTATGTTTGTCAGTCTACGCTATCTGTATTGGAGGGGAGTATGTTTGAAAGCCTACGCTATCTGTATAGGCGGAGAGTATATTTGTCAGTCTACGCTATCTGTATAGGCGGAGAGTATATTTGTCAGTCTACGCTATCTGTATAGTAGGAGAGTATGTTTGTCAGTCTACTCTATCTGTATAGAAGGAGTGTATGTTTCTCAGTCTACGCTATCTGTATAGGAGGGAAGTATGTTTGTCAGTCTACGCTATGTGTATAGGAGGGGAGCATGTTTGTCAGTCTACGCTATCTGTATAGGAGGAGAGTATGTTTGTCAGTCTACTCTATCTGTATATAAGGAGAGTATGTTTGTCAGTCTACTCTATCTGTATAGAAGGAGAGTATGTTTGTCAGTCTACGCTATCTGTATAGAAGGAGAGTATGTTTGTCAGTCTACGCTATCTGTATAGAAGGAGAGTATGTTTGTCAGTCTACGCTATCTGTATAGTAGGAAAGTATGTTTGTCAGTCTACGCTATCTGTATTGGAGGGGAGTATGTTTGAAAGCCTACGCTATCTGTATAGGCGGAGAGTATATTTGTCAGTCTACGCTATCTGTATAGGCGGAGAGTATATTTGTCAGTCTACGCTATCTGTATAGAAGGAGAGTATGTTTGTCAGTCTACGCTATCTGTATAGAAGGAGAGTATGTTTGTCAGTCTACGCTATCTGTATAGAAGGAGAGTATGTTTGTCAGTCTACGCTATCTGTATAGGAGGAGAGTATGTTTGTCAGTCTACGCTATCTGTATAGGAGGAGAGTATGCTTGTCAGTCTACGCTATCTGTAAAAGGAGGAGAGTATGTTTGTCAGCACACGGTATTCATATAAAAGGTGAGAAATTAACAAACATGGAATCACCTGCGTGCACTAATTGCCATCGGATTATTTCTTTTCAACCTCTAAAGCTGAAGCTGTCAGTCATTGGCCCAAGAGGTGAGAAAAACTGTCATAGAAGGTAAACGGTCCTCTCTCGGCTAAAGGCCAAGAACACATACTGAGACAGGTTTCTATTGTCCTCATGGGAATATGGTCGGCTTTGATAGTTTCCAATACCCGGTGGAGTATTCGAGATATTTATTGCTTTCGTTCAAGCTATTCTCTCGGGAGCCGTCTTGACACACGTAGACGGATGATTCACAGTCAACACTTGTCTCCGACCACCAGACGGAGCAAGTACACTAAGGGTACAAGGTACTGGCGACAACAGAGCAAGTACACTAAGGGTACAAGGTACTGGCGACAACAGAGCAAGTACACTAAGGGTACAAGGTACTGGCGACAACAGAGCAAGTACACTAAGGGTACAAGGTACTGGCGACAACAGAGCAAGTACACTAAGGGTACAAGGTACTGGCGACAACAGAGCAAGTACACTAAGGGTACAAGGTACTGGCGACAACAGAGCAAGTACACTAAGGGTACAAGGTACTGGCGACAAACATTGTGTCGGAGACGAATGGCTGCTCACATCTGATGTGTTGATGAGATTCATGCAGCATGTCAGAAGATAGTATAAACAATATACAGTACATAGAATGTTTTATAAGACATGGATACTCCGGAAAAGAAGATATTTCTTAGTGAACGCAAGTGATAAGTGAACGCAAGTGATAAGTGAACGCAAGTGATAAGTAAGCAAAAGGGTAGATAAAGGCTAGACATGTAGTGCATCCAACAGTTGCAAGAATGGGACAGAAAGTGCGAACAATTTTCTTCACCTGAGTAGCAGCAGTAATCTCATCCACTAGGTCTGAGCTTTGATAACGGCTGTCACGATCAGTGCTTGTGTAGCGTCATCCATCCATCTCACGATCTGTGCTTGTGTAGCGTCATTCATCCATATCACGATATATGTTTATGTAGCGTCATCCATCTATATCACGATATGTGCTTGTGTAATATCATCCATCCATGTCACGATCAGTGATTGTGTAGCGTCATCCATCCATATCACAATCAGTGCTTATGTAGCGTCATCCATCCATATCACGATCTATGCTTGTGTAGCGTCATCCATCTATATCACGATATGTGCTTGTGTAATATCATCCATCCATGTCACGATCAGTGATTGTGTAGCGTCATCCATCCATATCACAATCAGTGCTTATGTAGCGTCATCCATCCATATCACGATATGCGCTTGTGTAGCGTCATCCATCTATATCGTCATCTGTGATTGCGTAGCGGCATTCATCAATATCCCGATCTGTGCTTGTGTAGCATCATCCATGCAAGTCAAGATCTGTACTTGTGTAGCGTCATCCATTCATGTCACGATCTGTACTTGTGTAGCATCATCCATGCAAGTCAAGATCTGTACTTGTGTAGCGTCATCCATTCATGTCACGATCTGTACTTGTGTAGCATCATCCATGCAAGTCAAGATCTGTACTTGTGTAGCGTCATCCATTCATTTCACGATCTGTACTTGTGTAGCGTCATCCACCTATGTCACGATCTGTGCTTGTGTAGCACCATCCATCTATATCGTCATCTGTGCTTGTGTAGCGTCATCCATCTATATCGTCATCTGTGCTTGTGTGAAACCGTCCATCCGATGAAAATATTACCAACGTAATATGCAGTATCAAGTATAGGACCCGAGTCTACTGATTGAGGCTGCTGGGTATATTGTGCTAACCCCATGTTTGTGTAGATCAGTCAGCTCTAGAGGATGGGTGATATCGTCAGTATTCTCCCCTGCCGCCGCTACTTCCCAGAATTCTCTGGTACCATGATGGTAATTAGATTATACTCGTACATCGAAATATGTATGAATAACAAAACCACTTCATGCGGCAACAGTCAAGACACACTTACACACACGCTTCACGAGTCACCTGAAGTGATCAAACTATATTTCTGAACTGCCTGTCACGTGTATGTAAAAGAAATACTTTTGTTGGACACAGTTCCCTCCACAGGGTGTGGGGGTCTGTGGTGCCAGCCCACAAGTTTATAAACCAATCGCAACCCGATCGTCACAGGTTGTGGGGGTCTTTGGTGCCAGCCACACGTTTATAAACCAATCGGAACCCCATGGGCGATGTGGTCAATATCACACCGGTCACTTTTACTTCCCAAGACATTTCCTGGTACCCACCTTAAGCTGGACCGACCTCGGAGCCCTGGTCCATTTTATTTTAACCCACCCCGGTGCGGATTCGAACTCATGACCATCGACCCACGAGCGAGAGTCTAACCACCACCCTCCCTGGATTCCCTAGTAGCTATTGGTGTGCTCGAATATTCTTTGAGGCTTTATGGTTTCTTAATTATCCTGTAATTTACACTTTATATTTGATATCAACAGTTTGATTTGGTTATCTTAAGATAACGGTCTAAATTCATGTTAGCTGGAGGGCGTTGGAAATAAATTCCCGCCAATTGGTACTGCCTGTCTGTCCTCCGTGCGCAGATTAAGTATTCTCCATACGTTAATATAGTTTGAATTAGCAGAAATTACACCCGTACGCCTTCAAACAAAGCAGTTTGTTTGACTTCCAAGTTAACACATTTCTCTTATTTATCCACATTCCGAGTTAAATTCGAGTTTTCAGTTAAAATCATTGAAGTTTTCCTAACTGACATCTCTGTAAAGAGATTCTATATAGTCCTTATTTATTTTCTCTAAACTAATTACAAAGATGTTTCCACAAGATATGCACACCGTGTACGCCTTTATCTCTTTGATTTCCCATAATTTTATTTTTATTTGAAATATGTCTCTGGTTGCCTGTATTCAGTAAAGTGAAATAAAACAAAGTTGGGTGGATAGTTTGGCGCAGACAGTGCACCTGACATCTATCAGCTTTCTTTCATCGGTATTTTCATCATCCCAGGTGCCGTGATAAACCCGTGCCGAGAACCTGCACGTTTCTACGTGATCAGGTGAAACTTCTCAGACCCAGTTCATGTTGATATTCTGTCAGTTGTATTGAGAGTGCATTTCGTGTGCAAATGTAACCTCAGACAAGCGGGCGTCATTTAGGGCTTATTGGAGTTCTTGTCCATATAGGAGACTTCATGGCGCCTTCCCTTAGGTTCCTCCAGACGCACAGACATATGTTTTGGTTACTTTTCAACAGCGCTCCGTCATTGAACTCTTACGTGTGGAATACTGATTATGTCTGCAGTATCCATGATGAGGCCAGGGTCACTGGTCAGTCAAATGGGACGGGTGTAGTCAGACAAGAGACAGATATTCACTGAAGACATGTGTCTTCACAGACCAGCACATGCAGTTTTAACTGATTCAGTGCCCAAGGATTGTATGTCGTCACATGCGACCTTCCATTCGGACAGAAGGACGATATATCGCCATACTTGAGTCACAGTGTTATTTGTTTCGCTGTGTAGTATCTTCTGCAGTGTCAATGCTCAGTCAATGGACATTTACATTATAATACTTGTTCATTTGATTGTAAACCATGATTTGGTCCAAACCTACTTTTCCTCCCGTAGCGAAGGTCGAAACGCACTCATTTCATTGTTTGCATAATGTCCTAACCGTAAAACCAACAGAAAGAAGGAAAAGATCTCGTCTTCAAAGAAACATTAGTAGATGAAGGTAGCTGTTGACAAAATAGTATTGCTCTAAAGAACAAAAAGTTGATAAGGAACAGAATCTGCTGGTGATCACGCTTGTCCATCAAGCCTGGCTTTGTCAGAGATACTAGCCTAGTCTATCAACTGAAATTCTTCTTCTTCTTCTTTCGTTCGCTTGAAATATGTCTATAACTGCAAAGCTGTCTCTTGTATGAATTGAACTGTCTTTTTCAGTTCACACAGCGGTCCATATAGTTTATCTTCCACTGTCGTCTTTCTAGGCCAGAAGGTTTGCCTAGATATGTTATATTTTGGGCAGTCTTGGAGTATGTGCTCTGCTGTCTGCGAGACCAATCCACATGTGCACATGGCTGTTTCACCAATCTTGAATTTTGTATACAGTTGTGTTGCGTAATCTATTGTGCCCTGTTCTGAGGCGCAGAATAATGACTTGTTCTGGTCTGTCCATAACGTGGTAGTCATCCTGAGCAGGTTTTGGTGGCTTTCTGGCTGATTTGATCATTCTTTTCTTTTGGTGGTATGTAACGGGCACATCAGGCTGTTCTTCTTTGGCTCCTTCCTTAGCCAATTGATCAGCTCTGTCGTTTCCGGGTACTCCACAGTGGGATGGTATCCACTGTATGGTGACCTTATGCTGACTGCTAAGTTCAGAAAGTAGTGTCCTTAGTACTGGCAATTTCCCAGACAGGAGCGCCTCGAGTACTGATTTTGCATCTGTCAATAGCACCACAGGTTGTGTACCATTGCTGGTATTTAGTAATTTCTCTGTTGCTATCATTGATTGCCTCAATTTCAGCATCGTAGTTATGGCAGTACTTTCCTGTCGGTACTCTAGCTGTGTCCCTAGTATTATTTGGGTATTCTATGTACACTCCTGCTCCTCCATTTCGAACAGCATTTTGTGCTGACCCATCTGTGTAGACTCGGATCCAGAGGTCCCGTGGGTATTCTTCATCAAGGAAGCTGAGAGTGGCTGTTCTGCGCTGCACACTGTTCTGTTCTTCCTTGTCAAATATTCCTCTCACTTTTGTCTGGATTTGTAATGATAGTCTATGCTCATCTTTCCATGGAGTTCGCTCTGGAATAGTTGTTAGGGGGATACCAACTGTGGGCAGATCGGTGGTTTCTCTGCAGAGTCGTTTGGCCTGGTGGATAAAACTACTTCTTTTCAACCGCCCCATAGCTAGGTTTTCAAATCTGTTCTTCATAGGGTGGCCTGGCAAGCTGAGGAACTTTTCTGCTTGTATTAGCGTTTTCGTATCTCTGCGCTCACTCAGTGCTTGTGTCCTCCCCATCTTCTCCATTTCCACTATAGGGGTTGATCTCATCCCTCCTGTGGTGACTCTAAGTGCTTGATTTTGCACTTTGTCCAGCTCTTGTAGTGTGGTTTTTGATGCCGAACACCACGCAGTTGACCCGTATTCCAGGTGTGGTCGTATGCTCTGTTGATAAACTTTGCTAAGTATTTTCCCACTGGCTCCCCATGTGGTTCCACTTAGCTTTCTCAGGATGGCTATTTTCCTTCTGGCTTTTGCTACTGCTTTGTTGATGTGCTTTCTCCATGTCAGCCTGCCATCAAATGTTACTCCAAGGTATGTTGGTTCTTTATCTTCTCTTATGGGTGTTCCATTTATCTGGATGGTCCCTGCCTTTTGTTTTGGAGAGAGGGTAAATAGGGTGGTGCTGCACTTGTCAGTGTTTATACTGACACACCATCTATTTGCCCATGCAACAAATGTATCTACAACTCTTTGTAGCAATCTGGTGGCCACTGATGCATGTTCATTTGTGCTCCATAGAACCAGGTCATCGGCGTACATTGCCGCTTTAATTCCATGCGGTAGATTAGCAACGAGATCATTGATGAAGATTAGAAAAAGTGTGGGGGACAAGACTCCGCCCTGGGGAACACCGTGACGCAGTAGTACTTTCTTGCTCTTTAGTCCGTCTATCTGTACTCGGGCTCTTCTGTTGTGCAAGTATGCTTTCACCCATTTGTACATTCTTCCATTGACTTTGCAGTTTCTCAGTTTATTCATCAAACCTTCTTTCCAGACTTTGTCAAAGGCTTTCTTCAAATCTATCCATGCCGCAAGCACTAGCTTCTTCTCTTGGAACGCATCCTCAATTTCTTGAGAGAGGTAGGTTGTCTGATCTTCCGTAGAGTAGCACTGCCTAAAGCCAGCCTGCTGTGGCACAAGGATGTTTTTACTTTCAATTTACCACTGCAGTCTGCGATTGATGATGCGCTCCAGTGTTTTGCAGAGACAGCTGGTGAGGCTAATTGGTCTGTAGCTAGAGGCAATGGAACTATCTTTCCCTGATTTTAGGAGGGGTATCACGATTGCTTCTCTCCAGGCTTGTGGAACACTGCCTAAGGTCCAACTGTTATTGAAGATCTGCAACAGCTTTGCTTTGGCCTCTGTTCCTAGGTTCCTGATCATTTCATTGGAGATACCATCAGCTCCTGGTGACTTTCTCATTTTCAGTTTTGATATGGCTAGCTCCAGTTCGCTGATTGTGATGGGTGCCTCCATATCCTCCTGTACTATTTCCTTCTGGCCTGTATGTTGTCGTTTCTCTCGAATCTCTTGTTGTTTCTCTGGACTAATTTTGATATTGTTATCTTGTGAGAATGAGTCCGCAAAATGGTCAGCTGCTTGTTTCTTGTTAAGATATTACCATCTTTATGTAGTGCAATTTTTGAGTTTCTCCCTGTGCCCTCATCGTTAAGTTGTTTTATTAGCTTCCACAATTTCCTTGTGTCTCTTTCAAAGTTCAGAGACTGTTTTTTCCTGCCAGCTTGGCCCTTTGAAATTTGGCTTTTGCGTGCTGGAATTTATTGTGGTGCTCTTGGCTGGGTGTGGCCTCTGCTTGCTTTCTACACACTTCCACATCATTATGCAACTGTTCCAGTTTACTACTCCAGTAGGGTTTATATTGTTTACGGGCTCCTCTTGGTACTGTTTCTCGCGCTGCCTGTAGTATGCATTTCCCAAACTCATCAACTACTTTATTTATGTCTTTCTCAGTGTTCAGGTTTCTAACCAGTATGCTGGTGCGATGCTTGTACATTGCCCAGTCTGCTTTCTTGTAGTTCCACCTCGAGAGGGTTCTGCTTTCACTTACAAGCTCATTTTCTACAGTTAGAAAGACTGGCCGATGGTCACTGCCACCAAGTTGTTTCCCAACAATTCGTGTAATGTTCCACTCCAGGTCTGGTGAATGAAAAGCCAGGTCAGGTGTAGTTGTAGTGTGCCATGATCTCGAGTAGAAAGTATGTGGGTCGGACGGCTTGTTAACCAAGATGAATCTATTCTCATCCTGCCATAAAAATTTCAACAATAAGATTGTACAAAAATTAACAATTAAATTTCTACATGAAACGTTCAATTTGGAAACAGAAAGAGAAACTTAATTGTTAATTTTTGTACAATCTTATTGTTGAAATTTTATTTTTTCATTCAATAAGATACATTTAATTTTCTGAAATACAGTTGTTGTTTGCATAGGGGAAAGACGGATATCTATAGCAGGTTGGGGATTTAAAATGACAACGTGAGATATTTTTCCCATTTGGTTAAGGAATTGTCCTACTTTTTATAAATTTTGGCTGAAATTTGATTTAAATATTTCCTATTGTGTTAAAAATATTTCCTATTTTTTGTAAGCTATGGATGAAATATTTCTTCACTTGTCCAAACATTTTCACATTTGGTTAACAAAGTTTCCTACTTTTTATAAGTTTCAATGAACTTTGGCCAAACTTTTCACATTTGGTTAACAAAGTTTCCTACTTTTCATAAGTTTGGATGAAATTTGGTCAAACTTTTCACATCTTGACAACAGAATTTCCCACTTTTCACAAGTTTGGGTGAAATTTGACCAAACTTTTCACATTTGGTTATCAAAGTTTCCCACTTTTCATATGTTTCATTAAGATTTTTATAAGTTTGGTTTGAAATTTGGTTAACCTTTTCACATTTGGTTAACACATTTTCTTACTTGGCCAAGATTTTTGCCAATTGGTTAACAAAGTTCCTTAATTTTCATAAGTTTGGGTGAAATTTGGTCAAACTTTTCACATCTGGACAACAAAATTTCCCACTTTTCATAAGATTGGGTGAAAGTTGGCCAAACTTTTCACGTTTGGTTAACACATTTTCCTACTTTTCATAAGTTTGGGTGAAATTTAGTCAACCTGTTCACATCTTGACAACAGAATTTCCACTTTTGACAAGTTTGGGTGAAATTTGACAAACTTTTCACATTTGGTTATCAAAGTTTCCTACTTTTCATATGTTTGATGAAGATTTTTATAAGTTTGGTTTGAAATTTGACTAACCTTTTCACATTTGGTTAACACATTTTCTTACTTGGCCAAGATTTTTGCCAATTGGTTAACAAAGTTTCCTAATTTTCATAAGTTTGGGTGAAATTTGGTCAAACTTTTCACATCTGGACAACAAAATTTCCCACTTTTCATAAGATTGGGTGAAAGTTGACCAAACTGTTCACGTTCGGTTAACAGATTTTCCTACTTTTCATAAGTTTGGGTGAAATTTGGTCAAACTTTTCACATCTGGACAACAAAATTTCCCACTTTTTATAAGTTTGGTTTGAAATTTGGCTAACCTTTTCACCTTTGGTTAACAAATGTTCCTACTTTTCATAAGTTTGACTCAGATGTTTATAAGTGTGCTTTGAAATTTGGTTAACCTTTTCACTTTTGGTTAACAAATTTTCTTACTTGACCAAGCTTTTTTACCATTTGGTTAACAAGTTTTCCTACTTTTCATAAATTTGATTGAAATGTGGCCAAATATTTTTTTCCTTTTTGGGTAACAGATTTTCATAGGTTTTGCAAAGTTTCCTACATTTCATAATTTTGGTTGAGATATTTCAGACTATGGCCAACATTTTTCCTACTTTGGTTAACCCGTTTCATTAGTTTTGTTGAAATATTTCTTGAATTTGTGACCAATATGTATCATTCGCTCATCACATGACAACTATATACACCGTAAACACTAACACCAATTCAACAACCAAGACGTAATTATAATATATGCCCTTTTATTTTACAGTATTTCAGTACATTTTAGAGTATTTCAGTACATTCTTCAAGAATAAAAATGCATAATGTCATTATACGAAATGGAAGATCTGATATGAGGTGGTGTACATAGTATCATCACAACATTTTATTTTCACATACAGAGCTATACACATTGTAGGTGTTTTAATACTCATATGGCTTGCCTCTTCAGATATATGCGTCTAGCACCATATATCCCTTGTATTATACTAGTATTGTTAGATTAACCATATGCCTACTTAGAGAAACACAACGAAAATGTAAAAGATAATCATCTGAGTGTCAGGTACATCATGTCTTCGGACAATCTGAGGTTTCGACGTAACGCAACGTATTTCACCATTATTCTAGGTCTGATCTCTTCCGAACTCGAAAATGTAACGTCAGCACTGAAGTCCGGGTAGTGAATGAGACCGTTGTTCCCGTATCAGTGGTTAGAAGTATTTCCACCGTATCGAAGGAGTAACGATTCAGCGGTATGTAGTGAGATTTGTCATAGGCGCGAAACACTGAGGTCGAGCGCTGATTCATGATAGGAACCGTCCTTAGTAGTGGGACCATGACGTCTCCGGCTGGTCTTGCCGCAATGAGATCGCAGTAGACATAGACATTTTGCATGTCATTATTCAGGTCTATCGCCTCTTCACCTTCAATTGTATCTAGTACCTCTTGCAACTTCTCACTAAATGTAATAGTGGCCCCGGTTTCGAGTATTTTCACGCTGACTTTCTTTGATGTCTTGTCGAAATGGAATAGAACACAGAGTTGATCGTCCACTTTCCGATCTTTCATTAGACGATTCAGTGCAGCTATAAACGCGTCTGGTGACCTGTACAGGCTCGGGGGACACGCCTTTCTTATCACTCTACGGTTGGGTGGGATGTATCTTAGCCATACTTCATTCTCTAGCACATTGCAGTAGTAGTTGGGGAATTGAATTTCGGCCAGACCCACTTCAAAATGTTGACTCACCTCAATAGTCTGAGGTAGCTTGACGAAATAGTGATCTGGTGAGTTCTTGGGAAATATGTTCGGTGAAGCATTACTCGGTAATGTCAGGTAGAAGCTCATATTTTAGGGTTTGGTAGCATTGTAACCCAGACAGCTGCTTAGAAGAGTGATCCACAACTTGCCCTCGACTGCGTCGACGCTGGCTCGAGACAGATTGAATAGTGATACGCCAATGAGTGTGTATATAACAACTAGTTGACAGCAGAAGACAATCTCTAGTCGCGGTACTTGCCGACCACACATGCCCCAGAACGAATTTTTTTCCCCTCTGGGTTATTTTGTGGGTTAGTTTCCACGTTGGTTGCTTCCATTACTTCTGTTTTTGACCTACTGGGTCATTACACTCGTGTTTCGGTTGTATCATTAGTTGCTATTGGCAAATGCAAAAATCAGTGCTCGAGGCGGTCCTTGTAGGACATTACCGGTACTAAGGACACTACTTTCTGTATGCAGGCTTGATGAATCAGCCATGTGCACTTGTTGATTGGCGTCGCAGCCAGCAGAACACATACTCCAGTTATATGTGATTAGCATATACCATATATCTCTTTATTATACTAGTATTGTTAGGTTAACTGTATGCCTACGTGGAGAACCCCAATGAAAATGTGAAAGATTTATCAAAAAAGCCATCCTACCATTAGAGACTTGTACATTGTGACCTGATCGGTGTTCACTGAGACCGGGATTTCTAGACGGTGAACGGTGGGTGTTATATAAACGATATCTGCTGGTGAAGACTCCTGACTGAGTTGAATATTGTCTGGACATGTCTGACCTTGATGTATTCACATGCTAAGGGCGTGGTCTATCACCACGACATAGTGTAGTATCCTTTTTATCCACGTGTTCTAGCTATAACATTACAGCTATAACCAGCTGTGCCGTCATTTTTACCGGTTTTAGCTAGTTAGCATGTAGTCGCTAGCTTGACTGCAATTTGTAAAAGTAATTCAGTCGTTCAGAAAGACAACGAAAACCTTGCCCAGGAAGCATGAATGTTGGGGTTGACTGTGATGTCCTGTAAAGGCAATGCACTAAGCTTGGCTGTCACCTGTAATAGGTAGACACATAGTACGGGGCAAACATTTGGTCGTGAAATGACACGGCAAATCATGATAGCACACGGGCAACCAAACAAGGTTGGGGCTGACTGCGACGTCCTGTAATAGATAGCACACACACACGCATGTACATACACACGCACACACACACGGCTGTCACGCTGGCACACGGGCAACCAGTCAATATTGGGGATGTCTGCAACGTCTTGTAAATGTATTGCATAAACAATGTTGGGGCTGACTGCGACGTCCTGTAATAGATAGACATCTAGCTGTTGATACACCCTCTTCACACGCATATGACTAGTACAAGGCATACACTGTGTCCTGAGATGACATGACCAATCATGATGGCACACGAACAAACAAATAATGTTGGGGCTGACTGCGACGTCGTGTAATAGATAGCACACACCCACACACACGTACATGTAACATACACACTCAGAACACACGGATGTCACGATGGCACATGATCAACCAATCAATGTTGGGGCTGTCTGCAACGTCCTGTAAATGCATTGCATAAACAATGTTGGGGCTGACTGCGACGTCCTGTAATAGATAGCACACACACACACACGCATGTACATACACACGCACGCACACACGGATGTCACGATGGCACACGAGCAACCAATCAATGTTGGGGCTGTCTGCAACGTCCTGTAAATGCATTGCATAAACAATGTTGGGGCTGACTGCGATGTCCTGTAATAGCCAGACATCTAGCTGTTGATACACCCTCTTCACGCGCATATGACTAGTACAAGGCATACATTGTGTCCTGAGATGACATGACACATCATGATGGCACACGAACAATCAAACAATGTTGGGGCTGACTGCGATGTCCTGTAATAGATAGCTAGCACACACACACACACACGTGTACATACACACGCACGCTTACACGTATGTCACGATGGCACACGCGCAACCAATCAATATTGAGGCTGTCTGCAACGTCCTGTAAATGCATTGCATAAACAATGTTGGGGCTGACTGCGACGTCCTGTAATAGATAGCGCACACACACACGCTCGCACACGGATGTCACGGTGGCACATGGGCAACCAATCAATGTTGGGACTGTCTGCAACGTCCTGTAAATTTCGGTTACAGTGCTATTCATTGGACAGGCTACAAGATGAGCGAGAGAGAGAGAGAGAGAGAGAGAGAGAGAGAGAGAGAGAGAGAGAGAGATGAGAAAGAGAGAGAGAGAGAGAGAGCGCTAGGGAGGGCGAGAGAGAGAGAAAGAGATAAAGAGGGCGAGAGAGAAAGTAAGAGATAGGGAGGGAGAGAGAAAGAGATAGCGAGGGAGAGAAAAGAAGAGAAAGAGAGAGAGAGAGAGATAGGGGCAGAGAGAGTGAGAGAGACAGAGAGGTAGAGGGAGAGAGAGACAGCCAGCGAGGGAGAGAAAAATATACATATATAAATAAATACATACACAAATACATACATATCTAGTAAAATTTAATATTTCATACCATATGTGTAACGGCTTCGTATAGCTATATTTTAGAATAGCTTATTTTTTCTGCGCAAATATCCCCTTCACAATCCCGGTTGTACCACGTCTTCTTATCTCTATCTGTGATAAGCATTGAAGTCCGTCGACGTTAATTGAAAATTCCCTAGGCGTTCTGGTTGATCGGTATCAGATAATCTCATACGACGGTCGCTGGCCATTGTATTTCTAGCGGAGCGTGATGGGTCAGCACGTGATCTTTGCCTGTGCGCGCAGGGTACGCGGTCATTCAAGGGGCGGTTAGTATGCAAGAGGGGAAACAATTCTGGTTGAGTCAAGAGCCACGAATAGTCTCCCTTGGCATACTTTTATAATTAAGGGGTATAACTGCGGGGTTTAATAATATTACATATTTTTTATAATTATCTTAGCACGTTATCGTTGTTATTAATTGAGAATCGTAGTTTTATATTGACATAACTACTCGCCGCTATACATACAAGAAATTTAACCGGTATTATTTTATTACGCTTAATTTTTAGTATTATTGTATGCGTGTCTAGTATATTTTTAAACCAGATTTTCACCAAGCGCTTAATGTTGATACCTGGGTAGGGACATCTGCCGATTTAACTAGCATACTGAGCCGTGAAAAAGTTTATTCATGCGGTCATAACTTGACCTACTCAGAGTAACTCGAGAGATTGAATAAATAAATTTTTTTGTCATATTTGATTTCGATCTCCTCATCGAAGGGGGTCGATATCAATATGACTGGGGCTCGATCACACCACGTGACCGCACCACACACATACACACTGGGACTCGAACCCAGGTGACCGACAACTATTTGGTCAACTTATTTATATAGGTATTCCACATGCCGTGGGCTTGCCTCGCTGTCTTTGAATGGACTCGGAAGTGATCGGGGGAAGCCGAGGCGGCCGGTGGAGGTACGTGGTCGCGCCCGCCCGCCCCTGGGACCGGAAGTGACAACAGGAAGTAGTCATCCAGACCAAAGAACATAACCGCCAAGTTCAAATATCGGGGTCATTTGCGGGCCGTTTTCAGGGGGGGGGGCAGTGTGGGCGGGATAACATTCATATAGGAAAATACGACTTCTGGCCCCCAGGATGGCCCACAAAATATACCCAACTTGCGTGTGCCTTACTACTATCATAGCCCCAACTCTGCGAGTGGCTGTTTAAATCGCCACACACAATCATTTTTTCTGTTAATGGTAGTGTGTCCAGTGCCTGTAGGCGGTCACTTGGACAGTAGTAATTGATCAGATGTTGGTCTGTATAGCCTGTCTTAAGGTTAAGTGTCTGATACTCGGCCCCTTCCATGTAGACTTCGATTTGGGAAGCAATTATGTTATCTTTTACAAGGGTAAGTATCCCACCTTTTCGCATGTCCTTTCGGTTAGATCGGTTACACTGGTAGCCTCTGATTTTGAAGGCTATATTTTCGTTGAGGTGAGTTTCTTGCAAGCAACATATTCTTACTTTTTCTTGGTCCATGATGTTTTCTACTTCTATTTTTTTTTTTTTTTTTTTTTTTTTTTTGTTACTGACTCCCTCCGCATTCCAGTGCATTATTTTAATTCTTTGTTTAGTATGGCCAGCCGTTCTATTCTCATGTCCCCTGGCTCCACAGGACATCTGAGAAGGACCTCCAGTAGTTGGGGTTGGACACTTTCGAGACATAGGGCCCCGCACTGCACCTGCCTGGGGGTCCAAAGCAGGGCGAGCACCATAACATTTAGCAGTAGTCGACATATTCCATTTTGCGTAATTGCGTGGCATCCTAATTTCTGTGGTGCGCCTCCTGGCTGGTTACCTCCGTCTTCAGCACCTTTCCTTTGCTAGAGCAGACTGTGGTCTCACTCGAGTTTAGATGTGTACACACGCGCACACGTGTCTGCACATGCATGTATATGTATACACATCTAGAGCACACTGGTTATTTTCGGCGCCAGAAACTCGCCGTCGCCCCTTCTCCTGTTAGTAGAAACAGTTCCGCCACGTGAAGGCCAGGAGTTGGACTTTTACTGCATAGGTTATGTATTCACGAGCCATTGGGACTTTTAAGCAATGTTGGGCGCTCACCCCAACACCCTGCCCCGGCTACATACAGCAACATTTGGAACCATCAACTGACATGATTTCTGCAGTGTTGTGTCCGGAAGCTTTATCACCCGCCCTTCCACTTCATTCCACGCTGCATGCATTCTTTATAAACACACATACCCAAGAGGGAACCCGCAATGGGTCGGTGAATTGCGATGGCCATCACATTGTGCAGGCCTAACTGCCCAGAGGTGATCCTCGATATCATTATACTGTCGGCCATTTCTCCCAAGAGTGCTTTTCACGTTATGACTCGCTTAACTGCACATCTCGTAATCTCATATATACATAGTTCTTTGACACAGACATGTCATGTCACACAGGGGACAGACTGTCAGACATTTAGCTGCCAGACGAGCTGCTCCTCTGGGCGATGTCTCACAACATTCTGGCAAACCTGTTGCTAACAACTTCAAGTTCCCTGGACAAACGAGTCTTGGAGAAGAATGTGTTATTGTCATCTAGCCATTATATTAGGACATTAATACGTGGATTAAAGTGGAAAGCCATTTTATTTGGTCTATGGGTTGTTCAACCCCCAGGAAAAAAATGCTGTTTTCGATTCCACAGAGTAACACAACCGTTACATCTGTCATACATGCTGCTGAGTGTTGCAGTTATAATATTGTATCTCACAGTCACTTCTCTAATGGCTATGATCATGAGAGAGTATCCAGTTCTACTGTATCTCCCAGTCACTTCTCTAATGGATATTATCATGAGAGAGTATCCAGTTCTACTGTATCTCCAAGTCACTTCTCTATTGGTTATGATCATGAAATAGTATCCCGTTCTACTGTATCTTCCAGTCACTTGTCTAATGGTTATTATCAAGAGAGAGCATCCAGTTCTACTTATCTTCCAGTTACTTGTCTAATGGTTATTATCAAGAGAGAACATCCAGTTCTACTGTATCTTCCAGTCACTTGTCTAATGGTTATGATCATGAGAGAACATCCAGTTCTACTGTATCTTCCAGTCACTTGTCTAATGGTTATGATCATGAGAGAGCATCCAGTTATACTGGTAATTTAATGGGGTGTCGCGGTAGAGCAGTGGTGAGCACGCTTGTTGTGATGAGAGCGATGCTTGTCCAAGGGCTGGCTATATGATCAACATCGGGTTTTAATTTATCGGTGTGCATTAATTATAATGCAGTTGATAATAATAATGACAAAAATTTCCCGTTGCAAATCAACGACTGGCAAGAGAAGGTCCACCGGAGAGACGAATGGAGACGGATTGTATCTGCAGCAAAGAACCTCAATGGCTCGGAACGCTGAAGAAGAAGAAGAAATGATAAATACCAGACGTGACATAAACAGGTTGGCACAAGCTGACACTGAGGCCGCTGAATCCATGCGGCTTATATCTTGTCATTTGTATCATGTGCAGTACTAGCTGACGTCATCACAGGCGCAAACGATATAGTAGCCATTTATAGAGTGTCCTATGGGAACCACCAGTAACCCGACAACTGCTGGGGGAGAGGGGGAGAGCACACATCGATGTTCCCTGTGTGCAATAAGTTCATTCTAGCTCAGTGGTTCTCAAACGGTGGGGAATTCCCCCCCCCCCCAGGGGGGAATTTTAGGGTTTCCAAGGGGGGAATTAAGATTATTTCAAGACCGCGTTAATAAAAAGAACCGATTACTTGATGTTGTTTTTCCCTTCATACTTTATGGTTCTGTACGTCTCACCCGTCTGAAATTCATTTTATAACGTAAGTAGACCCGCAAATCATGTTTTATGTAGGCATCTAGACAGTTTTAGTATGTGCTATTAAAATTTTGCCCATTATTAAGTATACTGTGTAGGGGGGGGGGGATTTTTAGGGTGAAAAAACGAAAGGGGGGGGGGGGGTGCGTTAGAAAAATGGTGAAGGGAGACACGGGGGCCAAAAAGGTTGAGAACCACTGTTCTAGTTTTATCGACCAGTCAATCACCGCGTAGGATGAAAGATTTGTAAGGGCAATAAACATAGGGGAATTTAGACATGGGAGTCACAAAATAACTGATGCTTGAAAATATGCCTGTTCTTAGTAATCAGTTGGCGTTCAGTCATTAGTGTTTCTAAAGGCCACTTTTTCCAGCAGTTTTCCCCTTTTAACCAGCCGTTTTGCTTTAGTTGTTTCTGTCTTACCCAGCAGTGTTGCTTTAGTTGTTCTGCTCTAACCACCAGTTGTTGTTTGTTGTTTTTTTCTCTAACCCAGCCAGTTGTTGATTTAGTTGTTTCTGTCTCTAACCCAGCCAGTTTGTTGCTTTAGTTGTTTCTGTCTCTAACCCAGCCAGTTGTTGCTTTAGTTGTTTCTTTCTCTAACCCAGCCAGTTGTTGCTTTAGTTGTTTCTTTCCTCTACCCAGCCAGTTGTTGCTTTAGTTGTTTCTTTCTCTAGCCCAGCCTATTGTTGCTTTAGTTGTTTCTTTCTCTACCCCAGCCAGTTGTTGCTTTAGTTGTTTCTTTCTCTAGCCCAGCCTATTGTTGCTTAGTTGTTTCTTTCTCTAACCCAGCCAGTTGTTGCTTTAGTTGTTTCTTTCTCTAGCCCAGCCTATTGTTGCTTTAGATGTTTCTGTCTCTAACCCAGCAGTTGTTGCTTTAGTTGTTTCTTTCTCTAGCCCAGCCTATTGTTGCTTTAGTTGTTTCTTTCTCTAACCCAGCCAGTTGTTGCTTTAGGTTGTTTCTGTCTCTAACACCAGCCAGTTGTTTGCTTTAGTTGTTTCTTTCTCTAGCCCAGCCTATTGTTGCTTTAGTTGTTTCTTTCTCTAACCCAGCCAGTTGTTGCTTTAGTTGTTTCTGTCCCTAACTCAGCCAGTTGTTGCTTTAGATGTTTCTGTCTCTAACCCAGCCAGATGTTGCTTTAGTTGTTTCTGTCTCTAACCCAGCCTATTGTTGATTTAGTTGTTTCTGTCTCTACCCCAGCCAGTTGTTGCTTTAGTTGTTTCTGTCCCTAACTCAGCCAGTTGTTGCTTTAGATGTTTCTGTCTCTAACCCAGCCTATTGTTGCTTTAGTTGTTTCTTTCTCTAACCCAGCCAGTTGTTGCTTTAGTTGTTTCTGTCTCTAACCCAGCCAGTTGTTGATTTAGTTGTTTCTGTCTCTAACCCAGCCTATTGTTGCTTTAGTTGTTTCTGTCTCTAACCCAGCCAGTTGTTGCTTTAGTTGTTTCTTTCTCTAACCCAGCCAGTTGTTGCTTTAGTTGTTTCTTTCTCTAACCCAGCCAGTTGTTGCTTTAGTTGTTTCTTTCTCTAGCCCAGCCTATTGTTGCTTTAGTTGTTTCTTTCTCTAACCCAGCCAGTTGTTGCTTTAGTTGTTTCTTTCTCTAGCCCAGCCTATTGTTGCTTTAGTTGTTTCTTTCTCTAACCCAGCCAGTTGTTGCTTTAGTTGTTTCTTTCTCTAGCCCAGCCTATTGTTGCTTTAGATGTTTCTGTCTCTAACCCAGCCAGTTGTTGCTTTAGTTGTTTCTTTCTCTAGCCCAGCCTATTGTTGCTTTAGTTGTTTCTTTCTCTAACCCAGCCAGTTGTTGCTTTAGTTGTTTCTTTCTCTAGCCCAGCCTATTGTTGCTTTAGATGTTTCTGTCTCTAACCCAGCCAGTTGTTGCTTTAGTTGTTTCTTTCTCTAGCCCAGCCTATTGTTGCTTTAGTTGTTTCTTTCTCTAACCCAGCCAGTTGTTGCTTTAGTTGTTTCTGTCTCTAACCCAGCCAGTTGTTGCTTTAGTTGTTTCTTTCTCTAGCCCAGCCTATTGTTGCTTTAGTTGTTTCTTTCTCTAACCCAGCCAGTTGTTGCTTTAGTTGTTTCTGTCCCTAACTCAGCCAGTTGTTGCTTTAGATGTTTCTGTCTCTAACCCAGCCAGATGTTGCTTTAGTTGTTTCTGTCTCTAACCCAGCCTATTGTTGATTTAGTTGTTTCTGTCTCTACCCCAGCCAGTTGTTGCTTTAGTTGTTTCTGTCCCTAACTCAGCCAGTTGTTGCTTTAGATGTTTCTGTCTCTAACCCAGCCTATTGTTGCTTTAGTTGTTTCTTTCTCTAACCCAGCCAGTTGTTGCTTTAGTTGTTTCTTTCTCTAACCCAGCTAGTTGTTGCTTTAGTTGTTTCTGTCTCTAACCCAGCCACTTGTTGATTTAGTTGTTTCTGTCTCTAACCCAGCCAGTTGTTGCTTTAGTTGTTTCTGTCTCTAACACAGCCAGTTGTTGCTTTAGTTGTTTCTTTCTCTAACCCAGCCTATTGTTGCTTTAGTTGTTTCTTTCTCTAGCCCAGCCAGTTGTTGCTTTAGTTGTTTCTGTCTCTAACCCAGCCAGTTGTTGCTTTAGTTGTTTCTAACTCTGTCGATTGTTATTACTTCAGTTTTTTCTAATTTTGTTTCTAAGTTGTTACTTTAGTTACCCTCTTTTGTTTTTCTTCAATGTTGTATTTTAAAGTTATGCATGTGTCTGTTTCAAGCAGTTACAACAGTAAAATTAAGCGAACCAAGAAGTTAAAGTAACGGTTCGAGGAGACTAGAATAATGCAACAAGTCTTTTTTTTTATTTTGCGTTCGCGTAGTTCATACACTATATTTCTAGTAGCACTGGACTGAATTTTGCGTGTGGATTAGCTTTCCCTAGTACCTGTGTCCCTCGCCATCAGGCGAACCCACCCCGACTTCAGAGGTACTTGTAATTTACTTCCCCAAGTCAAGGATGATAAGTTCACATTTTAGTCTAACTGTCCGTTGTAGGGGTTGAACCCCTTACCTCGGTATCATCACACCGGATGCTTAAGAACGCGCGTTCTTATCCATTCGGCCATGATGACCTCTCAACAAGTGTTTGAGATAGAAGGAAATTAGAAAAGTACATCTTGCAGGAGTCAACATTAGAATATGGTGAAGTGCAAACCCGGTTAAACACACGAGAAGATATTGAGAAGTTCAGTTTTCCGATGACGCATATTCTGGAGTCCAAGCCGTGTTCATTCTCAGTGACGCAAGTTGCGGAGTCTCAATCTAGTATGTCACATACCGGAGCAGTGTTCATTCTCAGTGACGCAGGTTGCGGAGTCTCAATCTAGTATGTCACATACCGGAGCAGTGTTCATTCTCACTGACGCAGGTTGCGGAGTCTCAATCTAGTATGTCACATACCGGAGCAGTGTTCGTTCTCAGTGACGCAGGTTGCGGAGTCTCAATCTAGTATGTCACATACCGGAGCCGTGTTCATTCTCACTGACGCAGGTTGCGGAGTCTCAGTCTAGTATGTCACATACCGGAGCAGTGTTCGTTCTCACTGACGGGCGCAGGTTGCGGAGTCTCAATCTAGTATGTCACATACCGGAGCCGTGTTCATTCTCACTGACGCAGGTTGCGGAGCCTCAGTCTAGTACTTGACTTACCCGGGCAGTGTTCCTTCCCGATGACCTCAGGACAGTGCCTTAGCTAGCCTGTTGAGATCAGGGCCACAGACGGCCATGGAATATGGATTTGTTGCTACAGGTAAACAGCCATGGAATATGGATTTGTTGCTACAGGTAAACAGCCATGGAATATGGATTTGTTACTACAGGTAAACAGCCATGGAATATGGATTTGTTGCTACAGGTAAACAGCCATGGAATATGGATTTGTTGCTACAGGTAAACAGCCATGGAATATGGATTTGTTGCTACAGGTAAACAGCCATGGAATATGGATTTGTTGCTACAGGTAAACAGCCATGGAATATGGATTTGTTGCTACAGGTAAACAGCCATGGAATATGGATTTGTTGCTACAGGTAAACAGCCATGGCCAAGGGTGAACGTAAACAACCACAGGAACATGGACCTGCTAATACAAATACACAGAAAGAGAACGACGGTAGATAACAAATGTTATTACGAAGACGTTTATACAAAGAGTTTCTATAACCACAATAAAATGTATAATAAACGGAAAAATAAAATGCGAACAGAAGTTAACAGACAAGCATTGTTGTTCAGAAGACAACCACAAGGCTACGCTAGTTTGAAACCAATTTAACAGAAAACTCACTTGGTCTTCCGCCATCTTCTTCCTCTTGTCTTTCTGCCTTCTTCGTTCTTTGCTCTCTGTTTAGTTTTCATGGATTTTAGCTAACTCAGTAACTACCAGGGGTGATCAGTTCCCTTGTCTGTCGACTTTCTTCCGAGATCATTCTTAGACAATTCTGGAAGTTACGCGATTCCGATTATATAAAGCTGGGTAGATTCCAGAGCCGTGAAGGTAAAAAAAATAGAGTCATGCTACGGCTGGAAGATGAACCCAGACCACTGTCATGGCAAGTAGAGGCACTGGTCACTTTGCCACCGCGACCAGCGACACAAGTTAGTAAACATAGAAAACCTCCACACCTGCCTCCGTTTAACAACAAATATGGTCACCGGAGAGCAGAGGCAACCCTCCATCTAGTGTTGATATGTGGATGCATGTTTTCTAGTTGTACATGTGAACACAGAAGACACAAACAATAGGCTGCATATTTCCTTGTATCCCGTCAGGTTTATACAATAAAGTAAGACGTAATATAAAGTATACGGATGATAAACTGTTGGCTGAACTATACAGCACTACTCTACACAACCAGCATACACTGTATGCTGTTATTGCTATCTCACACGACCACCACTCGTGAGTCAGGTCTGCGTTCTTGTTCCGAATATCCCCGGGAAGGTTAACCCGGTCAACAAATGCCCGCAGAAGTCGGATGTGTCGGCCTAACGGCGCAAGAACGCAGCTCTGCAGTAAACAGGCACAACGCAATCACGTCCGGAAAAAAAAAACTACTACTATACTATACTACATTACTATAACATTGTAGTCAGCTTGTCGGCAATGTAGTTGCAATATAGCTCCTTACCGCACTTTGTCTCTCTGCAATTTACAGTTTTCTTATTTTATTGGTGAGTATGTTTTTCCATCTTGCAAAAGGCAACCTTTGCCATGGCGAATTTTGTTCTAGTCTCTAGAATTCATCTTTCACCAGATGTTATGACTGTTCTAGATAGTTGCACCGATTCACCGATGTAATAATGTTCCTATTGACTTTGATATTACGATATATTTCTTTCTTTTCGGAAATTACCTTCATTTCATTGTTCTTGCAATTTAATTCTAGCCCCAGTTGCTGACTGTGTGCAATAACGACGCCCACTAAATGCCGCAGATGCTCTTCCCTGTCTGCAATCAATACTGCAATAATTATAAGGTTGTGCATGTTTCATGGTCTCTGGCTTTAACAGCTCTGGTTTTGCAATTATTTAAATCTTTTGTTTTTTACTATTGTTATTCTTCTTTCTTTTATTTCCAGTGGTATCCTGATTTATGTTTTCGTTTCTGTTTTCCAAGGACTTCGATTCATAATTCGTTTTAAATGCTTTTCATCTGCAGCCAGCTGTCTTCTCCATTCATCTCGTCATCTAACTGTTGCCGGATCTTGTGCTAATCAGCAACTGTGGCCTTAGAGCTGTGTTTCCCAACGTGGGGCCCACGCCCCACAGGGGGGCAATTCGATTGTTAAGGGGGGCAATTCGAAAATGGAAGAAATCGGCTGGATATAAGAAAATGGGGAGACTTGAGAGTTAACTAAATTGGAACCTGACATAAGATCTCTTTGCAGCAAGCATCAAGCGCAAGGATCTCACTAAATTTAAATAATAAATAATTACTAATAATTAAAATCATAGAGAAAATCTTTCATTAAAATTATTTTGTACTTGAATTTCAGTTCTCCATTATATGTTTTGAAAATTTACTTACTGTGTTTGCTCAATAATTTCCTAATGATTTCTTCCTAAAACCTATCAATCAAGTTTCTTTAGTAAACATTTCAATTTTTTAATATTAAAAATAATGTATATGTTGGGGGGGGGGGGTGCGGCGGGCGAGGGGGGGGGGGATAGAATTTTAGAAAGGCTTAGGTTGGGAAACACTGCCATAGAGTGTCTTACTTTCTTGATTTAAGAGATATCCTGCATTTTATGGATTTCCATATATATATTATGTTATGTATTTCTTATGTTTTAGCTTAATTTTACTTATCAGTAGATGGTGATCCGATTTTACATTCACGCCTCTAAAAACTTTTACATCTTGTTACGATGATCTAAATTTCTTGTTAAACATACATGGTCGACATGGTTTTCTGAACTGTGGTCTGGTGGTATCCAAACTGTTTTCTGTGTTATTTTGTGTGGGAAAACAATCCTGTCTGTGATATATTGATTTTCGGGGGAGGGGGGGTGAATAATTATCCTTTTTCGTTCATTACCGATAATCCTTGTTTCTCCACAATCTCTGCATAACCCGTGTTATCCGATCCTGTCTTGGCAGTTAAGTGGAGCATTAAAGTTTGATATTATCTTTTCTTTGATTAATTATAATATTGTGAAGATTCGTTTAACATTTCTCATGAACTGGTTCATCCGTATGATTTGTGTAAGTGCGTAACATTGGATCCTGTTCATGTTTACTTTCACTTTTGTGTTTCGAAACATTATTTTTAGACATCGCTGCTCTGACTCTGTTAGTGCTTTCACTGACGTTTTAGAGAACATGATGCAGCCAAAATAGTATTGGTCTGTTCATGTTACAGTCACAATGACATCCCTCTTACTATATTACAATTACACTTTTATCTCACTGTACATACTGCGGTCACAATGTTATCTCTCTGCTCATATTAATGTCCCGGTATGATCGTTTATTATCTATTACGTTAGAAATGTAATTCATTGTTCTTATTACCATCAAGCTGTTATCTCTGTTCCTAAAAATGTCATGCTGTTACCTCTGTCACTATTTCCGTCATGGTGTTACCTCGGTCACCATTGTCTTTATGGTTTTAACGCTGCAACTAATACTGCTAAAGGTGTTTCCTCTATCGCTATTTCTGTTATGGTGTTACCTCTGTCACTATTACCGTTATGGTGTAATCTCTGTAAATGTTATCGTCCTGTGAGCCCCGGCAGGACACTTTTGCATGGCTGCTTTATTATTGATGTGGTCGAACCCTCATCAAGACTGAAAGTGTTCTTAATTTACTTGGGCTGTCAGGTCGACCCCGCCTAAAATAGGTCACCGGAAATGTTCGGGAAGGTAAGGCGGCCGGTGTGTTATAGACCACGTTACCCACCAAGTGCCTATTAGTCTATAACATTGTTCTGACTGCATCATATACCCAGTACGTGTATCACACATATCTCTGTCCTCACTACCATCATACATATCTCTGTCCTCACTACCATCACACATATCTTTGTCTTCACTACCATCATACATATCTCTGTCCTCACTACCATCACACACATCTCTGTCCACACTACATTTATACATATCTCTGTCCACACTACATTTATACATATCTCTGTCCACACTACATTTATACATATCTCTGTCCACACTACATTTATACATATCTCTGTTCACAAAACCATCACACATATCTCTGTTCACACTACCATCATCTACAGATCATAGAGATCTGTGTTTACCTGTGCCGTACTAAGGTACGGAGGAGAAACCTATTTGAGAAGCGACCTGGATTAATGATAATATAATCATTGTCACACAGCGGTTTCCTGATATGATTCTGTGAAGTAATAGCGCTATCACATTTGGCAAACGTGTGACCAAGGAGTAAAAGGTGGCCAATCTTTCCCTCACTTTTGACAAGTGAAGAGGCCAGGCGTGGAACCGGCATCTAACCGTGCTCCTGACATAATATAGCTGATAATGGTACGGCGATTAGAAAGTCCACCACGAAATCAACATGGAAACGGCATTCTCCCATCACAAACTAGTTTGCGTGCTAGTCACAATAGGCAGATGTGCGCCATTAGCCTGGGAAGCTATATTTAACTGTTAACATTAGACTATCTCAGCCCGCGGAAGGAAGGAATCTCCCTGTATATAAATAGCCTGGATGTGCACCGAGTTGACAGATAACTGCCAGGCAAATCTGCGCAGGAGTTCATAGAATGCACCGTTGTGTTTATCAGCAATAGGGACGCAATCGTCCACATATGTGAATGCAGGCTGCAGAAAACCCCTATGGCAGATACAAGCTGAGGAGTGTACAGATTGAGCACCGGATGAGCGTATACGAGTATTTATCTATAGAAGCCGCGGTATTGTAGTGGCTTGCATGTCTACATGTTGGCCCGCTTGTCATGGGTTCCATTTCGTATCGCGTCGGAATTTGTTTTTTGTTTTGTTTAATTAACTAACCTGGGCGCCTATCTCGATCCAGAAAAAGTTTGAGTACTAAGGATTGTCTTGGCAAGTGAATGCTGCCTGTGTGAAATTGATCAAATCACCCCTTGAGTGCATGTTAGTCTATAAACGTTTGCCTCTAGTACCATATACCCAATACGTTTTAGGGAGTGTAAAAGGATCCTATTTATATAGGCATTTACATTATCTAAATCACCCCTTGGGTACATGTTAGTCTATAAACGTTTGCCTCTAGTACCATATACCCAATACGTTTTAGGAAGTGTAAAAGGATCCTATTTATATAGGCATTTACATTATCTAAATCACCCCTTGGGTACATGTTAGTCTATAAACGTTTGCCTCTAGTACCATATACCCAATACGTTTTAGGGAGTGTAAAAGGATCCTATTTATATAGGCATTTACATTATCTACATGTTTGATCGCTGATTGTCCAACAACAGCATTTACACATTTGATTGTCCAACAACAGCATTTACACATTTGATCGCTGATTGTCCAAAAACAGCATTTACACATTTGATTGTCCAACAACTGCTTTTACATATTTGATCGCTGATTGTCCAACAACAGCATTTACATATTTGATCGCTTAGTGTCGAATAACAGCATTTACTTATTTGATGGCTTATTTGAATTCCCTGTATCATGGTGGTATTTATCTTAGTAACAGTGCCCCTAGATATGGCCATTCTTGTCAAGGAACAGACACAAGATGCTGGCATGAAGAGACTACTGGTGTGCAGACGCACCATAGATTAATATCTATGCTGGAGCATATATACACATGCCCATAGAACAGGCAAACATGAACAGAAAGCAAAATAAACAAAAACACTAGTTAGATTTGTGTGTGTGTGTGTGTGTATTCTATACACACTACTTCTAGTAGCGCTGGACTGAAATTACTGGATTAGCTTTCCCAATTAACAGCGTCCCTCGCCATCAGGCGAACCCATCCGACTTCAGAGGTTCCCATGTCAAGGTCGATCATCATCATCATCAAGTGCCCTGTCGGCTGGCGTAGGCGTTCATGGCTCTCCACAGATTTCGGTCTTAGGTGTTCTGGGTCAACTCTGCTGTTGATATTCCTCCATGTCACCGTCTCACTCCGTCCAACATCATTTCTCTTGGTCTGCCTCTGCCTCTCTTCCCCTCGATCTTTCCAGCTATTACGATGTTCTCCAATGCCTCTCTTCTTATCACATGACCAAAGAAAGCTGTTTGTCTCTTTCTTATTGTTGTATATAGTGTTCTAGTTTCATTAGCCTCATTCATGCAATCGTTGTTAGTTACTCTGGCAGTTCAAGGAATTCGCAACATTCGTCTTAACAATCACATCTCTGTTGCTTCTAAGTTCTTCCTAATTTGTTCATTTACATTCCAAGATTCGCTGCCATACAGCAAAACTGGTTCTATATGGTATTTTAGCACTCTCTTTCTTACATTCACTGATATCGACTTATTGCATAAGATACTCTTCATTTTCTGAAATGCGGCTTTTGTCTGCCCTATTCAGCTCTTAATCTCTGTTGTACATTTTCCATCTGATGTTATAAGTGCCCCTAGGTATTTAAATTATCCACTTGGTTTAGAATTTTCCCTTCTATTTCTATGTCATATTTTGATGTCCCCATTTTCTTTGATATCACCATTGTTAATGTTTTCTTGATATTCAAGGACGATAGGTCAACATTTTAGTCCATCTGTCCGGTGTAGGGGTTGAAGCCCTTATCTTGGCATCAGACATCGGATATTTATGAATTCGCGTTCTTATCCATTCTGCCATGCTGACCTACACTAGTTAGATATGAAGGTAATGACGATTGGGAGGAAGAGGAGAACGACATTGTAACGATGGGGACGATGATGCACGTGGTGGAGGATTATCATTTTTCATTGTTGGTATCATGTTCATTACCTTGTCCAGTAGTATCAGTCAGTACAATGAAGGTCCCCTCTACTGCGTGCTGGCATATGGCGGCTAGACCCATGTTTGTATAGACCAGGCGGCACTCAGTGGGAGATGATATCTGTATAGACCAGGCGTCACTCAGTGGGAGATGATATCTGTATAGACCAGGCGTGACTCAGTGGGAGATGAAGTATGTATAGACCAGGCGTCACTCAGTGGGAGATGATATCTGTATAGACCAGGCGTCACTCAGTGGGAGATGATATCTGTATAGACCAGGCTTCACTCAGTGGAGGATGATATCTGTATAGACCAGGCGTGACTCAGTGGGAGATTAAGTATGTATAGACCAGGCGTCACTCAGTGGCAGATGATATCTGTATAGACCAGGCTTCACTCAGTGGCAGATGATATCTGTATAGACCAGGCGTGACTCAGTGGGAGATTAAGTATGTATAGACCAGGCGTCACTCGTGGGAGATGATATCTGTATAGACCAGGCTTCACTCAGTGGGAGATGTGGTCTGTATAGACCAGGCTTCACTCAGTGGGAGATGTGGTCTGTATAGACCAGGCGTCACTCAGTGGGAGATGTCTGTATAGACCAGGCGTCACTCAGTGGGAGATGATATCTGTATCGACCAGGCGTCACTCAGTGGGAGATGTGGTCTGTATAGACCAGGCTTCACTCAGTGGGAGATGTGGTCTGTATAGACCAGGCGTCACTCAGTGGGAGATTAAGTATGTATAGACCAGGCGTCACTCAGTAGAGATTATATCTGTATAGATCAGGCTTCACTCAGTGGGAGATGTGGTCTGTATAGACCAGGCGTCACTCAGTGGGAGATTAAGTATGTATAGACCAGGCGGCATTCAGTGGGAGATGATATCTGTATACACCAGGCGTCACTCAGTGGGAGATGAGGTATGTATAGACCAGGCGTCACTCAGTGGGAGATTAAGTATGTATAGACCAGGCGTCACTCAGTGGGAGATGATATCTGTATAGATCAGGCGTCACTCAGTGGGAGATGAGGTCTGTATAGACCAGGCGTCACTCAGTGGGAGATGATATCTGTATATATCAGGCGTCACTCAGTGGGAGATGATATCTGTATAGATCAGGCGTCACTCAGTGGGAGATAAGGTCTGTATAGACCAGGCGTCACTCAGTGGGAGATAAGGTCTGTATAGACCAGGCGTCACTCAGTGGGAGATAAGGTCTGTATATACCAGGCGTCACTCAGTGGGAGATAAGGTCTGTATAGACTAGGTGTCACTCAGTGGGAGATGAGGTCTGTATAGACTAGGCGTCACTCAGTGGGAGATAAGGTCTGTATAGACCAGGCGTCACTCAGTGGGAGATAAGGTCTGTATACACCAGGCGTCACTCAGTGGGAGATAAGGTCTGTATGGACCAGGCGTCACTCAGTGGGAGATGAGGTCTGTATAGACCAGGCGTCACTCAGTGGGAGATAAGGTCTGTATAGACCAGGCGTCACTCAGTGGGAGATAAGGTCTGTATAGACCATGCGTCACTCAGTGGGAGATAAGGTCTGTATAGACCAGGCGTCACTCAGTGGGAGATAAGGTCTGTATAGACCAGGCGTCACTCAGTGGGAGATTATATCTGTATAGACCAGGCGTCACTCAGTGGGAGATGATATCTGTATAGACCAGGCGTCACTCAGTGGGAGATGATATTTGTATAGACCAGGCGTCACTCAGTGGGAGATTACGTCTGTATAGACCAGGCGTCACTCAGTAAGAGATGCGGTCTGTATAGACCTGTCGTTACTCATTGGGAGATTAGGTATGTATAGACCAGGTGTCACTCAGTGGGAGATGAGGTATGTATAGACCAGGTGTCACTCAGTGGGAGATTAGGTCTGTATAGACCTGTCGTTACTCATTGGGAGATTAGGTATGTATAGACCAGGTGTCACTCAGTGGGAGATTAGGTCTGTATAGACCAGGCGGTACCCAATTTAGGTCAGGTCGACCTGGGAATCCAGAACAATTTTAAAATTTATAACCTCTTGGATGCGAATCGAACCCAAGGTCACCGGTACTGCAGGCGAATACCTAGCCGCTAGACTACCGCCGCTCCCTGGCAGTATCAGGGATGTACAGAACACTAATGGGTGGACAGTGTCCAGGCAAACATTCTCTGACATCGGTCATGTTGTATATTTGTGTATTAAGACACATATTTAAAACAGGTTTAAAGATGAATTGGAATGTATTTCTCTTAATTTCATTAGCGTTGCTCTGATAAAGAAGTATTGTAGGGGAACATTTATGAAACATATGGTTCTGCAATTGAGGAAAGTCACGTTAACGATACACTCTATCTATCATAACGTCATCATTCTTTTACAAACGCACTGTGTGCATTTGCTAGCTTGTAAATTTTCTCACAGCTGCACGAGATTCGGCAGCGGATCGCGTCGCATTGATTTTTTACGGAACGACCGAACGAACGAACGAACGAACTTTATTTTTAAAGGGTAACGAATTGGGCAAGCAGGCCTGTCTTACATTCGGCCCTTTCGATCACTCATTTTTCATTCATCAAATGTGCATATTACATTTACATAGGGGGAAAAAAAATAAAATTGTCAAATAGATTTTGTAAGCATACACAATGCATATTACGCATGGTACATTCATGTGGGGGGGGGGGGGGGGGGGGGGGAACATTGTCAAATGAAAGTTGTAAACATATGCATATTGCAATGTTGTGAGACACATCCCCTATCCACCCTCACACCCCGCAGCCACCCACACATCCCTCAGCCACCCACACATCCCCCACCCACCACACCCCCACCCACCCACACATACCTCCACGCACTCACACAGACTCAGGCAAACATACATGCCGCCACCCACCCACTGATCCCCCACCCACACACATTTCCCCACCCACACATACATCCCCCACCCATCCCATAACCGACACACACACACCCACCCACATATTCTCCACCACCCACCCACACACCCGCAACCACCCAGCAAAACACACATCACAAAACCACACACACATACCCCCGTCAACCCACACATCCCGCACCTATCCACACATACATCCCGCACCCTCACAATTTTCCCCACCCACCCACACACACATCAGCCAACCTACACCCACTCACCCACCCAATATCCGCCACCTCTCAACTACACATCCCCCACCTATACACACATCCCCACCCACAAACACATCTCCCCACCTGCCCACACATATCCCCCACCCATAAACACCCAAAAACACACACCTCCCACCCACACACACCCCACCACCTACATATACCCCACCCACACACATCCGCCGCTCACACACATCTTCCCACAAACACACACATCCACCAAACATACACTCATCTCTCACACACATCCACCCACTCACTTACTCATCCATCAACCACTCACACCCACACATCGCCGACTCTCCCATCAACACATGTATCTTTCATCTACCCTCCCACCCACATACACCCCAACCACCCAGCCAAACACACATCCCCCATCCCCACATACATCCATCATCCACCTACACATCCCACACCTCCCCCACCTTTCACACATCTCCCCTCCCACACAAAACTCCATCCATAAAGACATCCCCCACACATCCCCCACATGCATTCCTCATACACATTCCCGCCCACACATCTCTCACCCACTCATACATCTCCCCACCCACCCACACATACCCCACCTACAAACATCCTCACCACCCACACATACACCCTCCACCCACTCACACTTACCCCATCCACACTCACACACTCCTACCCACACAGACATATCCCATTCACAGACACCCCCACACTCATCTCCCACACCCATTACACACCCATCCCCCAACCCACACAATCACCCACCCAAATACACATTCCCTACCCACACCCCCAACCCACCAACACCCACATACTTCCAATAATCCTCCCAAATATCCCCCCACATACACACACACGCACACACATCCCTCACACACACACATACATCCCCCACCGACTACACATCCCTTCACCCATCCATACATCACCCATCAACCCATACACTTCCCCCACATACAACCCCTCCACACATACATTCCCCACACCACCACACACATCCCTCACATACACACCCACACAAACATCCTCACATCTACACACATACATGATCACTGAAACTAATAAAAACAAACTAGCACACTTTACATACAGTTGAGACACTGATGATTGTCGTGAGCATTCTCGCAATAATTGTAAGAAGTGGAGAAAAAATTTTACATATACATTGTGTAGCGTAAAAATTAGTGATGCAATTCAACTCTCTATCTCTCTCTCTCTCTCTCTCTCTCTCTCTCTCACACACACACACACACACACACACACACACACACACACACACACAGTAAAGTTATATTATACATGATAAAATCAAGTGGCATACAAAATGATAATATGAAAGATGAGAAACAGAGAAAGGTATGCGAGCCGGTCGTTCAGAAATCAATGGCAAACTACTGAACGTAAAACTTGCCAAGACATCAACAACGGCAGTAAAATGCTGGTATTGACTGCAACATCATGTAAAGGATCTGCAACTTTAAAAAAAAAAAAGAAAGAAACAAATTGCTTGCCTTTCTGATACTACGGGCGTTAACCCCACACAGAACATTTCCGAATCTTGCTGTGGAAATTGTGTCTTTAGCTACATCAATCGTTCATCTTTGCGTTCTCATTAGATACCCATTAGAAATCATTGGAGGGAGCCGGCATCAAGCTTGCAAATCATAATACTGGACAAAATGGCTGGAGGACAATTTATCTTAGTATCATTAGGAGATTAGCACCAGTCACTATTTCAGCAAGACGACATCTTGCGAGCAAGTGTCAACAAATGAACTTCTAACTAGTGCACTTCTCGTGGTTTGAATTAAGTAAGCGATTTGTTCTCATCGCTCTTACAAGAGTCAGCTTTAAACACAATTTGATTGCAATCCTGGCAATTAGTTTGCGATTAATTGACATAAAATTACCGCGGTTGTTGCATTCTTTGGAAGACGAGTTGATGGATGCCAGACATAGTTGCAATAGTCAGGTCAGTTTTCTGTAGCTGCTTACATGGTTGTGTCACGTTTCCACATAGAGATATATGTGAGATATGTGTGAGGTATGTGTGAGATATGTGTGAGGTATGTGTGAGATATTCGAGAGATATGTGAGAGATATGTGAGAGATATGTGTGAGATATGTGTGAGATATGTGTGAGATATGTGTGAGATATGTGTGAGATATGTGTGAGATATGTGTGAGATATGTGTGAAGTATTTGTGAGATATGTGAGAGATATGTGTGAGATATGTGTAAGATATGTGTGAGATATGTGTGAAGTATTTGTGAGATATGTGAGAGGTATGTGTGACATATGTGAGAGATATGTGTGAGATATGTGTGACGTATGTGTGAGATATGTGTGACGTATGTGTGAGATATTCGAGAGATATGTGAGAGATATGTGAGAGATATGTGTGAGATATGTGTGAGATATGTGTGAAGTATGTGTGAGATATGTGTAGGATATGTGTGAGGTATGTGTGAGATATGTGTGAGGTATGTGTGAAATATGTGAGAGATATGTGTGACGTATGTGTGAGATATGTGTAGGATATGTGTGAGGTATGTGTGAGATATGTGTGAGGTATGTGTGAAATATGTGAGAGATATGTGTGAGATATGTTTAAGGTATGTCTGAGATATATGTGTGATATGTGTGAGATATGTTTGAAGTATTAGAACAGTGTTATAAGACAACAAGGCCGCTGTATACAATTGATGGCACGTGTCGATAGATAACAAAGTCCAACTTGACGATGTATTCAAGTTTATTTGACATCAGTTTATAAAAATAGCCGTACAGATGAAAATCATACGACTTGTTCTTCTAGGCTGACTAATGGAAGACTGTTTACGTCAACGCGTGAGCAACCCTAGATACCTAAACTACTGGTGCTCACGCGTTCACAAACCTATTTCCCCATTTTGCACAGCATCCATTAACTCACCAACTCCCTAACAGAGATGGTGCTCTGTTACATTCCTCCCTATCCTCAACAAGACTTTTTCTTTAAAAGTCTTAATCCCTAGCCTACTTACCTAATGTATTTCTCTCAACCCGCTTACTCATCTTAAACTAACCCCTTCTTACTCAATGAGCTTTAGTTATTACTCTTTCTATTCCTAAGAGTCTACTTGTCTACTTATATCTTATAGCAAACCGCTATGTTCCGTCACAGTTCTTCGTGAAGTTATACTTCTTCTTCGGTTACCATAAATGCTACTTCTTCTTAACAATATCTAATCCTGACTATAAAAGTTCAAAATGCATACTCTTCTAAAAATACTTCATTCTCCCTATCATCATCCCCCACAAGTCTATGCCAACAATTCAGTACGTCAGCATTACTAATTCCCCATTCAACCAACTTGAAACCACTCGTACTAATCACACGATAGGAAGATAAAGAATCGGTGGCCACCGGAAAGCAAAGAACAAGAACTCTTCCTCACAAAAGCATACTTACATTTACCCCCCCCCCCCCCCTCCCCCATGTCACCCTGAGACTTTATGCAGTAAAGTCTAAAAAATACATATCTCTCACAATTCAATTATACCAGTCATTATGGCAATTTCATATCATATCTTCGAATTTCGCCTAATTATTTAATCTCTGACTAATACAGTTTGCGCTGATATCCCCAGCATCAATCACCAAAAATATCATTCACCCCTAAATGTCAATTTATCACAGACAGTACTGATACTATGGCTCTGAACAAAACACTTCTCGAGGACCCAAATCAAAAGGTTCACCTAGGGTTCTACTACTCAAAACCTCCTCCAACATTATAAATATCACCCACCTAACCAAATCTATTAACCTTATTTATATCACTCCAGCAACTCAGGAATAATTCATATCAGCTTCCCTATTAATCTCGCTGAAAGCCTCAGCAACCCACTACTACTATTAATGTCCATTTGTTATGGGCAATACCTCCTAAAACCTCCACTTGTCACTTCATGCCGTTATCAACAGCAATAAAAATACCGTCACTGAACGTATGTCTGTGACCTTCTAAGCTATCTACCCCATCATATCTCTGTCTATCTATTATAGACATTCCATTATTACCCAAAAATTAATATCGCTGTTCACTTACTGTGAACTTAACTTCTATTCTTTGTCATTCAAACTATATTCATCTCGTCCCATGCTGCAATCACAGCACGAAAAATAACATTCGTAATTCATATATTATTAATCTACCCCTCATGGCTCTCAGTCCATGTTTATTCCAATCGTTGCTGATAACCACAGCCATTACCTTTCATAATTCACTATTCATTATCTAATCCCCCAACTATTGTACTGATATCCACAGTATATGATTACTCTTCGGACTAAAACATGGCATTCAATTCATGTTTTACTATTTACACATTAACGCTGTCTGGCGCAGCACTTATTATAAGCATTACCCACGTCTACTTCTTCTAAAACCCAGCAAACACATGGTGCTCACTCCATGGTAAACCTACTACTAACAAGGTGATATGTCTCTCTTTATCTGAATGTAGTGTCCTATTTCTATTAGACCTAGTCTAAATCAACTTTTTAACAAACTTAATCATAAATAGCAACATAACAAGTGTCTAATAATTACAAGTTAAAACAAAAAATCAAACAAGGCAATTCACAAATATGAGCAATCCAAATTAAAACAGGATATCTTTCCCCCCAACATTTTCTATGCAATGTTTATCCCCAACATTTTCATAATGAAACAAGCATCAATTTAAATTAAAAGAAAATATCTAGTGTTATCTAACACTACTGGTCTCTTTTACGGACCAGTAGTTTGTACGCAAAAGACTGAAAACACAACAATCTTATTCTAAAATCAAATGGTAATCGTTTTACAGAACCAAGTCAATCAAAAAATAATATAACATACCATATATGATGCATTGAAAGATCAAATTCAATTAATACCAACTGTCTTCTCGCTAAAGAGAAGAGTTATCCCCCTTCATAATATTCCATACATTACCAAACTAAATCATAGTAACACCACTGTATTTGCAATATTAAACAAGCAATTACTGTTAACTACAGCACAAATTGCTCCATTTTCCAAGTAGTGTGGCTATTTCAGCACACCACAATTCAGCTACTTACTAAAGGAAATTGTAACTCGGCACACTAGTTGTTTCCCTTGGATTTGATTTGTACCAAGAATTATTATAACTTCTTACACATTACCGTTTACTACGGTATCTCCACAATGCTACAACTACCAAAAAAATGTCTATTTACTATAGCCTTCACCAACACATCTAGTTACTAGATTTGTCAACAACTAATTCTACTGTTACTTTATAAAGCCATTCTTTCAGTTTACGAGTCTCGTCCACCTGACTCAACTAAAGTTTCATTCTCCCGCATAGCTACTCTCCATCATCTCACCACAACAAACCAGGGTTACACTCAACTCTCTCCTAACTCACATACCTGCGACGGTAGTCACGCCACTCACAATTATCGAAACACGTTCTACAGTGCCCTACTTATAATACTCTGATGTTCAGCTGGTTAATCACATTCTCTCCTTCCTCTGCTTGCATCGCTCATCTCTCATCTTTCACCACTACTCAAGGTTACTCACATTTATCGGGACGCTTTCAGAAACTAACCAAAACTGCATACGACTAATGGGTATCTCCTTACAACAAACCTCACTCCGATTGGGCATGCAAATTATATCTTCTCTCATTTCTCTGTATCAAGCATTCTTGCTTCGATATGTCTCTGCCAACGATACTGAGTCTGTTTTATGAAACGACATCCATAACGTTAATTCTCTTTCTGTCATCCTGTCATATAATATTCATTAATTCTGTCTAACATCACACATTCTAAACAAAAGACATCGCAAATTTCCAATCATCTTCTTTCTACCTCCCAACTTTCGCATACTCAGTTACTCTGTCCTCCACGAAATCACCAGTATGCTTTATCAGCGTCACTATTCAGCAAGTCTTCACATATTCGCACGGCAGTCGTAGTTTATGCTTCTCATATGCACTAACCACTCACTGTGTACAGACAACCTCGTTCTCGTCATTATTCTCATATCACGACAACCTGACGTGCCTATACTATTACTTTCAAGAAAACAAATTAGACAGCAATTCAACATTCTACCAATTACTCACCGCAGCCTAAGCATATCGATCACTTTTTCTTCCATAGACAGTGACACAATTTCTCTTCACACCATTTCAAATCTAGGATAGACCAAGCGTTCCGTACATGTATGCGCTAGTACTAATCACCTAACATCGTTCTATCCATGCTATCAACTATCTTTCACAACAACTTTCTCAGATTTAGTCGCCTCTTATTTCTCGACAAGCATCACGTAATTATTTCATCCCTCTCACCAAGAACTCGCATTCTTTAAGCATCGGCTTCCACAGTCTTCTACTCTTAATACTCTCTCGCGCTCAGCTGGCTATTTTACACAGGATACTCAATTCCTCCTCAATCTACATCTCCTTACCGGACACGCTCAGTTCATCTGCCAATGCTACTATACCTGCTTCTCAAACCAACAAGCGAAACTATCTCAGACATCACGTCATAGCATTTTCATACTCCAGTTACTCTTTCAAAAGCTCTGAGTCAAGCCCTCTCAAACAACGCGTCAAGTTTAGTACGAGCATTCATCATTAGTTTATCTCTCTCCGTGTAAATTCTGTGCTGAGTCTATCCAATTATACATTACTCATCATTATCAACCCACTCCATCCGGCCATTCCGGAGAAGAGACATTCCATTTTCCACATTGTCTATTCTCCCCGCACTACTACTAAACACAAGATAGATATTCTTTATAACGTATGCACGTAGAATATTCCATCATTCACCAGCTTTAGCTTAAAAATTATCTCTATCCTCAACAACACTATTGCCTGTCCTGCACCATATATTGTGATGCTACACTATAAAAATTCATCTGCCTATTTTAGACAGAACATATGTATATGCTCAAACCGCAATTCATCTCGTAAGCCAAGACAATGCCATATGCCATTCCTCACCCTCGGAATTCTAACAGCCATAGAGTGCATCTAAGCCAAATATTTCATTGTCTCCTACTGCCAGTGTGTGTCTCTTTTCAACTATCTCATCTTCAGTATCCATAACTGTTAGACTGTCAGTAAAGTACTCAGGTTTTAAGGTCATATATTCTCTAATTTTTCTTATGTCATCTTCCGTCGTCGAGTAAATTTCTGCTATCTGTCTATTACTATTCTTCTTCTTAAGTGCTTTCTTTCTGTTCCCTTTATTTGCTATTCCTGTTTTTCCCGCGTCGGTCTGCTCAGTGTTTTCTGTATAAGTTATATAACGCTTATATTTTCCCATCTCGTCTTCAGAAGATTCACTGATGATAGTTCCCTCAACAGGCTTATTATAATTGGCGATAATATCCCTATGGTCATCACTAAAACGTCTGACCTTCTTCTTTTCTACACCTCTATCCCTCATGCTCCGGTTCGGGACAACTTCAATGTCTTTACCTGAGGAAACTGACATATCAGTTGTACCTCTATTGACTATCAGACTATTTATATTCCTCTCCCTAGTACTTTTCCTCAGCTGCCTTTTGACGTCCTTGGTTCTCGTCTGTTTGTCTTTCTTAATTTCAACCGTGTCTCCCTTAGTCACTTTCAAGTGAGTTGATTTTGATTGAGTTTCTACTAACTCGGTTTGACTTCCCTTCGTTATCTTGCTGGTTGGTTGTACCTGGACTTTCTTTTCTACTGTATCAACTTGTGTCTGTGTATTCCCTTCTACCACTTCAATCACCTGCGTCTGAGTCTCTTGGTCTATTTTCTTTACTAATACCGTCGTCTTCTTTTCCTGTTTAACAGTCAGATTCGCAACCACCTTAGGAGTAGTTGAATTTCTTTTTATGTGTTCTACCCTGTCCTTCGACCCTGACTTCAGATACTGTCTCCGTCTTTGCTCAAACCAAGTCGTCCCGTCTTTTTCTAGCAGTCACACTATAGGAAGGCCAATTCCATTGTTTACTGGAAAGGTCTCTCTCAGGCCCATCTCTGTATCTTCGTCTATTATAACCACTTCTGACCTTAGTCACATCTGGCTCAACGTAACTGTCTCTATATATAACGTTATGTTGTCTTCTGTCATTAAACAGTGACTGTCTTCTGTTATTCGTTCCTACCCTATTGCATTCCATCTTAAAATTATAAGTCTCTTGCCCAATCGTTCTTCTCCTTAACCCTTCTACAAAATGTTCAACCTCACCGACCGCTACCTTCAATTCTTCTAGCCATATGGACACCCTTTTCAATTCTTGGCTCAAACCTTTCATGTTCTTTGCTACGTGTCTCAATGAAATAATAATTAATATAACTAATATAATCCAGAATTAACACTATCTAATCTAACTAATCTAATTAAATCTACATATAAGTACTTCACCAGCGTATACAAGTTCTGTCCTCTGGTCAGCAAATCAGGGGCTCGACAAGTTAGTAGTCCCGACAGCAACGATCATACAGTAACCAGAGCGAAACAGCGATGTAATGCAGCGGCTTTCGGTAGCCCGTTGAGTCTAGATCGTAGGTGTCTTGACAGTAGGTCTCCCACGGATCAGAGTGCGTCACTTCTTCGACGTCAGGTCTCTCGAGGATCAGTATTGCACGAGAGCGATCACAGTGCAGGCAGGCGTTGAGACGACAAACGATAATACAGGTGGCGGCTTACTGACTTGACAAAGCGGCTCTCGTGAACAACAGAGCCCGGAGATGATTCGACAGCGGCTCTCATATACAACAGAGCCCGGAGATGATCTGACAGCGGCTCTCACATACGACAGAAGCCCGGCGGAGACTTGACAGCGACTCTCACATACGACAGAGCCCGGCGGAGACTTGACAGCGGCTCTCACATACGACAGAGCCCGGAGATGTTGATCGATTTATAATCTTTAGTTAGTAATGTTGCCTGGTCGAGCACTTCCCAGCTGAACAAACTGATCAGGTGCCTGTCCTACGTTCCTGGGTGAAAATGACGTTAAGGCTCACGAAGTATAGTACAGCGTCCAAGAGATATGGCCCAATCGACAGAGTAATGAACTATTTGACTGCCGGTTCTCGGTGGATCTTTGATGGAAAACTTTTCTTCACTGACAATTCGCCCCTGGTCGGGTTCTTGACTGCCGCCTTGGATGGCCTTCGATGGAAACTCTCTTCACTAAAACGATTTAGTTGCAGTGGCTTCAAAAATTGCTGAACATCATTCAATTGCAAGTTCCTTCGACTTTGGATGAGACTCGACAAAACGGCCAGTTCAAATTAATCGCCATTCTGGAAAATTTTACTGACTTGAGATAACTTGAGCAGTCTCAAAAATTTTACTGACCTGGGGTAACAGCCGACCTTGAGTGACCTCAAAAAATTAACTGGGCTGAGGCAACGTTTGTACTTGAGTAGAGTTTAGCGTTATCGTGGCTTTGCTGTCCGATTAGACCTGATTATCCGGCTGCAGGTAGACAATTCTCACAGTAACGCCCCAGGTTTATAAGGTGGATGATGTATCCACCAGCGGCATCATCCAAGAGTGACGACGTGAAGCAGCAGTAAGTTACTCCAATTGGCTTCGAGTTCAGCAAAAATCACTGTACGTCAAGTATCAGGCCACTGTGTAACAATGACTCAGGCATGGCCACAGAACATCGGTACCTTAGTTAGGCAATACTGAGTAGCTTCTTGACCTTCACAGAGGACTATATTTCGATAATTCAGTAGCCCGAGAAATCACAACAACTACCCCTGGGCGGGCTTTCAGTTGCTGCGTCTCTCAAATATAATCAACAAAAATAGTATGCATCCATTTTCCAGACGCGGTCAAAAGAAGTCTTCGCTTGTGCCAAGATGATTCCCGCGGCGACCCATATGTTGGAAATCCTGGGTCTACGGCAACAAAATAGACTCCTATAACAGTGTTATAGGACAACAAGGCCGCTGTATACAATTGATGGCACGTGTCGATAGATAACAAAGTCCAACTTAACGATGTATTCAAGTTTATTTGACATCAGTTTATAAAAATATCGTACAGATGAAAATCATACGACTTGTTCTTCTAGGCGGCTAATGGAAGACTGTTTACGTCAACGCGTGAGCAACCCTAGATACCTAAACTACTGGTGCTCACGCGTTCACAAACCTATTTCCCCATTTTGCACAGCATCCATTAACTCACCAACTCCCTAACAGAGATGGTGCTCTGTTACAGTTTGTCTGAGGTATGTGTGAGATATGTATGAGATATGTGGGAAGTATGTGTGAGATATGTGAGAGATATGTGTGAGATATGTTTGAGGTATGTCTGAGATATGTGTGGGATATGTTTGAGGTATGTGTGAGATATGTGTGAGATATGTGTGAAGTATGTGTGAGATATGTGAGAGATATGTGTGACGTATGTCTGAGATATGTGTGGGATATGTGTGAGGTATGTGTGAGATATGTGTGAGATATGTGTGAAGTATGTGTGAGATATGTATGGGATATGTGAGAGATATGTGTGAGATATGTGTGACGTATGTGTGAGATATGTGAGAGATATGTGTGAGATATGTGAGAGATATGTGTCAGATATGCGTGAGATGTGTGTGAAGACTAGTTGATGGATGCCAGATAGAGTTGCCGTAGGTCAGTTCAGTTTTCTGTAGTTTCTTACGTTATCTTGTCACGTGTTCGCAATGTAACGCTTAATGCAGTGGTTCATAACCGGTGGGGAATTCCCCCCCCCCCCCGTGGGAGGATGGGGGGTTTAGGGTTTCCGGGAGTGGGGGGGGGATTAAGATTATTTCAAGATCGCATTAATACAAGAACCAGTTACTTGATATTGTTTTTTCCTCTAAATTTTACGGTTCTGTACTTCTCGCCTTAATGAAATTCGTTTTATCACGTAAGTAGACCCGCAAATCACGTTTTATGTAGATATCTAGACTTGTTCTAGTATGTGTTATTAAATTTAGCTTCCATTTTTATGTATACTGTGTAAGAGGTGGGGGATGGGAATTTATAAGGAGGAAATTCAAAACGCGGGGGAGGGGTGGAATGACGTTTTGAACATATGGTAAAGGGTGGGGGGGCCAAAAAAGGTTGAGAACCACTGGCTTAATGATTGACTGTCGTCGAACACTGGAGAAATATAGTACACACTTATTATTATTATTATTATTATTATTATTATTATTATTATTTGCCTTCTCCTTCTTTTCCTATTTCTTCTTTTTCTTCGCCTTCTCATCTTCCTCCTCCTCCTCCTCGTCCTCCTCCTCCTCCTTCTTCTTCTTCTTCTTCTTCTTCTTCTTCTTCTTCTTCTTCTTCTTCTTCTTCTTCTTCTTCTTCTTCTTCTTCTTCTTCGCTTTCTGCTCCTCTACCCCCACCTTCTTCTCCCCTCCTCCTCCTTCGTCTGTTATTCTTTCTTCTTCTGCATCTTCTTCTATGCTTTCCTCTTTAACTTAATCTTAGTTATAATTGTTTCTTATTTTGAGACGTCTGGTCTGGGACTGGTATTGGCTATCACAATCCTCCAGTGATCTCTGTCACCTGATATTTAAATTGCAGATGTAATTTCTAAAATTACTTCTATTTGTAGGAAGTGTGGAGAATTCTAGAATTCCCGCTCTATGATGAATAAAGGGTGTTACTTTCATCAACAACGAGATTACATGTTGATTAAACATTATAAATAAACCCCCAGCAGAAATTTTACACAACTGTGCTAGTGCTACGGACATCGACAAATACTAGAAGCATTATCTGCCCTAACGTTTTTCCCACATCCTTCTTTTTTTACACATTTACTGTTATCAACAAACAGAGGTTACACAATGAAAATAAGAGAACTCGACTCGGTGTTATACTTACATTTAAAGACATATTGTCGTTAACTTTCGCATTACAAAATGGTAAGTGAATGTGTCACATAAACGCTGAGATACCCACAGAATATCCAGTAGCCTATAACTATTATAGTATTCGGTTTATAGTCCTTGGCGAGTGGCGTTGGTGATCATGTCTGTCCATAATCCATAATAGTGCTGTCAATCGTTTCTGATGCTAATATTCCTCCATGCCATGATGTTAAACTGTCCGGTATCTTCTCTCTTGGTCTTCCCCTTCCTCTCTTCCCTCCAGCTGTTCCGTTCTGACGACAGCTTTCCCCTTCTCGTGACATGTCTAAAGAATGTATAATGTTTTTGACTCGAGTACCTAGTTTTCTTTGTGAGTTAACTTCTTTCAAGGTATCTTCACTACTCTTTCTATCCATCAATGGTGTGTTCGTCAATTTTCTATAAAACCACACATCTGCAGCTTCCACGTAATTCCTCACTTGTCTGCTAACTATCTATGATATGCACCCATACATCAAGATTGGGTCAATATAGCTCGTAAGAACTCTTTTTCTGACGCCGATTGACACAGATAGATTGCAGAGAAATTGTTATATCTCGTTATATGCTGCCTGTGCTTGGACTGTTCAACATTTAACTTCCTGAATACATCTTCTATCTGCTGTTATTGAAGTACTTAAATACTTAAATACATTGACTTGTGCTTGATTAGTTCCATTCACTTTCATGTTGCACTTGGTATACACTTTGTTTTAAAATAACCCTGCTTAACACCTTGTTTAATGTGTTGAAAAGTTTCTAGTTTGTTTTTAATTCTTATGGCTTCTCTTTGTTGCCAATCCATGTTCTTCGGTATTCTTAGATCTTTACCATCAACGTTTGAAATTTCCAACATCCTAATGTTTTCTTTGTGTTTAACCTTATAAAATGCGTTAGTATAGTCAAATGCATATCTCTGTTCATTTCAATCATGCTTTCTGTTAATGTTCTCAAGATGTATAAAGCATTGCTTTAGCTTTATCTTTCACAAATCCACACAGCTCATCTCAATTTTCTAGTTTTAAATATGTCTTATTCTCTTCATGATTTATTAGTATTTTATTTAAATGTCATTAAACTAATTGTGAGATATTCTCTACATTTCGTTGCGCCAGATGTCTTTGATAGAGCCATGACTTACAATTAAATTGTAATAAGACACGGATTATGAGCGTCACAAGGAAGAAAGAAATACGACAATGGGTCTGTCTGTCAAAACTGTCATTTACTGCCAATATAGTACCTTGCGGTGTATGGAGGGGGCGATGGGGAGGAGGGGTTGAGCCTGAGGAATTGATTGATTGATTGATCGATTTAGGAACCGACATCACAGCATTCGAGACATTCCCATAAGCGCTCCGTCCCCATCCTCAGCAGCCAGCGAAGAGTTCCAACACTAATAGTTCCAGTAGCAATCTGATTATATGTTCGTCTCGCCTTTACTCTGAGCGTCGATCGTCGGCCAGATCCCCTCGTCACACCCAGCCTGAGGAATTAAGGTCGCTTGGCTAGTGCAGTCGTTACTGTATTCTTTCTAATGCCTGATAATTCTTGTATATGTTTGTTCATACTTGTTGTCTTCTAGTTGTCCTTCAATATCTATACACTCGCTGTTTAGCCAGACTTCTTTCGTACTATTTCCCTTTGTACTATTTTATACTCATCTTGTTTGTGTTTGCATTTCCTTCTAAAATTCATCAGTTATATAATTTCCTTTAACATTTAGTCTTCTTTATTTTTAATAATATTTCCTTTGTTGTATATTGTATTGACTTCTTTAGTATTTGCTATTGTTCATTTATACTGCCTTTTTTTTTTTTTAAGCATTGTACCTATTTTGTACAGTAATGACATAGTTGTAACGAATTTCCTTATTTGATCCGTGTATTGCCAAAACTTGGCCCAGGGGTTAGCAACTTTCTCCGTAATCCCGTATACTCTCGTGAGTAACGTGACGTGCGCGAGAATCTGTGGCGGTTCTAGCCGCGTCGGTAACTTACGGGGTACCTGAGCCGGTCGCTCAGAAAGCAATGACAAACTACTGAGCGTAACCTTGCCAAGAAATGAACAATCAGCTGAAAGATGCTGATGTTGACAGCGATGTCCTGTAAAGGAAATGCGAAAAAAAAAACACATTGCTAAATCTAACTTGATGTGCCTCTTTACTTCTCAGTTTTATTCTTAGATTGTTTTTTGTTTGTTTTTTTCAATTACTGCTGCATGGCCACTTTTACAGTCTGCTCCTGGTCTTGTCTTTACTGACAGTAAACTATTTCCAAGTCAATTGTTTATTAGAATGTAATCAGTTTGATTAAGAAAATTGTTTCCTGGGCTTTTCCGTGTTCAAATTGGTCTAGGATGTTGCTGGAAGAAAGAGTTTCCGATTATTATGTTATGTGCCCGTGCCTATTAACCGGTTTATCCCCTCTCTCACGTGCCTCTCCGGGGTCATATCCCACAATAACATCTTTTTTTCTCTTCTCCAAATTTTGCATTGAAATCTCCCAGTGCGATAGTTGTTTCAGTTTTTACATCGTAAGTAACGTGATGTGCGCGAGAATTGAGAGCGGTTCTCTCCGCGTCGGTAACTTACGGGGTATGTGAGCCGGTCGCTCAGAAAGCAATGGCAAACTACTGAGTGTAATCTTCCCAAGAAATCAACAATCAGCTGAAAGATGCTGATGTTGACAGCGATGTCCTATAAAGGATGTGCGAACAAAAAAAAAAAAAAGAAAACTATAGCCTTAAGTTATTCATAACAGTTATCATTTTCTATGGTATAAATCCCCGGTAACAGTGGTTTTCTGAAAACAATCTACGGGTTTTCCTTTCAGATTAGCTTGTGGTGTTTTCTGGAGCAATATCTGAGATCGGCTCACCAGTCAGGGCTCTCGTCTTGGTAGGAGCTGACTCGTCTGCTGATAACTGACTGCACCCTGGTTATTTTCTGATACTCCAACTTGAGACACCCACCAAACCGTGTCGTGTGACTAATCCACTTAAAATACACCAATTATACATTCGCCTCTTTTTGGCGACTTGTCAAACTATGTGATGAGGAAGTCTTACTTTAGATCAAATGTGTAAATTACATTTAGTACACATGTATCGGGCTTGCTCTGTCGTTAGCATGATGTCCTTCTAGTCCTACACTGGAACTACAATTTATAGGGGAAGGGGGGTTGGGGGGGGGGGGGTTGATTCCACAAGCAGTTTCCTGCTATGGTTGTGTGAGGTGACAGAGGTGACAGAGCCATCACATATTGTCGGTATGAATGTCCGGGAGCAAGAGACGAGCCTCGTTAGGCCGGGCTCATTCCATTAAAAACGCAGTTTCCTATCAAATTCGCTAGCTTGCTTGTGTTCGCTGGCTGTGAACTCCAGCGTAAAGTCTTGTATGTCGGATGAAAACATCCTGTAGTCCAACATCAGTGTGATGTCATACAGGACCTGAGGGTTTGCTTGAGTATCCGTTGTCCCATGTCTGGCTTATTGGTGTGCAGACTGGTGGTTCCTCGCCGTGCAGGCAGATACTCTCCGACATCGGAAGAATCAGCGATCCTACTACATTAGCCAGGACCCCGAAGGGACCTGTTGCCCAGGACGCACGACCAGGGCGTGTTAATAGGTCTTGGTCAGTATAAAACCTGGCTCTGGTGCCTTAGAAACACCTCTGCGTTCCTAAATTCACTAGGGAGTCGGCTAAACTGGTACTCCACGCAGGAGTTATTTATTGATCGTCATCTCTGGTTTATTGTTCAAAAAATCTAACTTTCCATATCTCCGATTGACATCACATGTTTCCATCGTGGTTCCATCCTCGGTTACCTCTGCTGTCTGGTGTTGTCATTACACGGCGTTATTTCTCCTCGCCTCCCTCGGGCTTTCCCGAGTGTGAGATTTCTCGTGTTTCTAGTCTCTCTATGGATGTTTGAAATGTAATGTCCTCATTAATGTTCATTAAACACGGTGTGTTCCATCTTCTCCGATGGCATCCCTTGTGTCTCATCTTGTATAGTTGCTGGGTTTTAAATGTGAAGTAATTCAATGTACTGTAAAGTGACATACAAGTGTGAAATACTGTCTGGCTACGTCCAGGTAACTCACCACTTGTCAGCGATAACCTCTGGTTTCTTCGCCGCAACTGCGTGCTCAGTAGCAGCTATCTGCATGTCTTTACAGGAGGTTGCAGTCAACCCCAAAATTTATTGGCTCTGTGTGATTTACTGCGGACTCCATGACGAATGCGTAACAGACGTAGTTCATAATCCTGCATACCGCGTTCGAAATACAGCTGCGGGCGATTTGGCAGCAGACCGCCTTGCGTTGGTTTTTTTAACGAAATGGTATGGGTGCCTGTGTCAGATACGTCGAGATTGATGGCTCAACCCCAAAGAGATTAAGGATACAAAATCCTTTTTCCCAATGTGATCCTGCCCGTTTAATTAATTTAGCTGTACTGACTCAATTGTTTGAGACCAGAAATAAAGTTTTAGAGAACCAAAGAGTACCTTCAGGAAATAACTGAAAAAGTTGTATTTCTTTTTATACCCAAGATATCCTTTAAGTGGTTCCTTGCCTCTCCTCTACCAACTAATTAATTCTATCTAGGGTAGTTTAAAACAATTTGACTATGACAAGTAAAAATACAATCAATACATGACATGACCTCATTTTTTAATGATTTAATAAACACAAACATGGATTTTGTAAATTGCATTCAAAATTACAATTTCCAGTCATAAAACAAGGACATACACATATAATGGTAATTATACAGAATTGATGTGCCAATTATAATGTGTATAATAACAGCTATATTTTTTCCAGTGGCATGTACTGCTAATCTTTTACTGGCCTGGGTGATCTGAAACAAAGAACTATCTACACTCAGGGTTCTCCACTTCCAGCTTTGGGAATCCCTCTGGCTATCAATTAATTGCTGTATGTTCTGTAGTCTTAGTGTTCTAGGTCTGAGTAGAACCTAAGTTGGCTCTTGGTTTTCTTTCCCATTTTGGCAGGTAAATGTTTAAATAAAGATTACCTCTCCTATGAGACAAATGGAATGTTTGCAGGTAGATAAGTTTCTGCACTACTCTATCAAGGGCATCACTCAACAATGTGCTCACTCAACAGGTGCTGCATTCAATCTTCACCAAGTCAGGTCTGGATTTACATGAGTATGACCACTACCTTATTTATCAGAATGACTTCAACATGTCGACACGTTTCATGATCTGAATGAGATGCAATTTCTCACAAGCGATGTCGCAGGCTGAGGATTTTCTTTTCTCGTGTGATTTTGAAACTCTCTCACTCCTTCCGCTATTTCAGGTCTTATGTCTCATGCTGGCTGATGAACAAACGGGCCATGTCGCTTTGCGTGCTGCTATTTATACGGTGCCTTTCCCGGTTCACGTTTTTCATGGCCAATGGGTATATTAAATCTTGGATCGTACAATTGTGGAACAAACAATACTGTTGCGGTCTTCAGGCTTTAACTGTCGACGGGAAATATCTACAGCATGTTACGTTTGTGAAAATAAAGTATATCACAGCCTGTTGGTGGACATACTATAAATAACCTACGTTATGCTGATGATACCGTCTTGATAGCAACAAGTGAGAACAATCTACAGGAAATTATAAAAACAGTGATTTAGAAAGTGATAAACATGGGCCTCAGTTTGAATAATAAAAAGACAGAAGTCATGGTGATGTCAAAGAAACGTATAGTTCCTGCATGTGCAATTAAAGTACAGGACGTTATTTTGGAGCAAATGCAGAAATTCAAATATCTAGGCACATAGATAACATCAGATGGAGGATGCACCACTGAGATAAAGAACAGAACAGGTTAAGCAAAAACTGCATGCTATCAAATGAAGAACGATTTTTGCAATAATGCAATCTCCTTGAAAGTTAGAAAAAGAGTTCTTGCATGTGACATAGAACCAGTTTTAACATACGGCTGCAAATCCTGGACAATTAGTAAACAGGCGAAAAACTCCTTGGAAGCTATGGAGATGTGGTTTTATAGAAGAATGCTGAAAATTAATTGATTAAAATTAGAAGAACTGCTGTAAAGCTGTTCAATTGTAAACAATAAAAAAATAACGCAAAGTAATACAGCTTTACAGAACAGAATTACACAAAACACTGGACGTAGCGGCGACTAGCTGTCGTATTATTTCTATGTGTCGTCCCTGGGGCGAGGGGAATCAACACCGACATTCTTTTAACCCCATATCATTATCTTGAAGATCTTCTTGATTTCTGTCCACAACACCCCGTCAGTCTCTCACTCTCTCTCTCTCTCTCTCTCTCTCTCTCTCTCTCTCTCTCTCTCTCTCTCTCTCTCTCTCTCTCTCTCTCTCTCTCTCTCTCTCTCTCTTACTACTGAACCAAGCCCCCTCTCATTCTTTTCCCAAAACACACTACACAACACTGGCTCTAACAAAAACAACAAATTAGTTTAATAGAGGTGTATGTATAATCAGACCGAATAGCGCAAGAGCAAAGTCTGTTTCATCACTGTACTGGCCACACAACAGCACCATATATGATGGACAGAAGACCTCACCCAAATGTTGTGTCTCTCAGGCCAAGTGTCGACTTTCTCCGATAGCTCTTGGACAATCCAGATGCTTGGTCATCAATAGTGGAAACAGTCCAACATCGATCATCAATCTAACACACACACAGTGTAACTACTCTTTTCATAAATGTTCTGTGATCAGAGAATCCTAAAATAATGTTACTGTCACTTTGAAAACTAAATGTTAGTATTTCACTTTTTGTAGGTATTCCCCAATTGTAATACACACTGGTACTTGGTAATGATAGGTATTCCCCAATGTTAACACACAATGTTAATGTTTCAGGTAGCTATATCTACTAATGTTCCTGGTACAGGTGTTATTGTCAGTGCCTTTATTTTACTGTGATGTAAACTGTCACTTAGGAAACACACTATATATACTCCTCGTTTCCTGCTCAGCAGAGGCCAGGGTCCTGCCGACCCTCTGGGTTATGGGCCCAGTGCAAAAGCCTCTCAGTAAACTCTGCCTTCAATACTCGAGTCATGACTTTTCTTCTAGTTGGTGTTACAATCTAGTGGAACCTGTTGAAGAGAGAACACACCTGGTGAGAGCAACCCGATTCCAACCTTTATTAGGTGAGTGTAGGCCACCGGCCGCACTCAGAAATATAACAGAGAACCAAACTCTGTCATAAGGCCGAGGAGCTCATCACATCGGTCTGAGTCATGGTAAAACAAGGAAAGACTAAAGGAAAAGGGCAGAAACCCAGCAGATGCCCTACTGGAAGATCCTACCATTTCCTTCATCCCCCCAACCATCCTCAATCTCCCTAAATATTATCCCACTACATTGTCCTTAACTCACTGAGTTAAATGACATCTCACACCAGCTAGTGTAAGCTACGCGATAGGCTACTGTTGCCGACGCTCTTATAATACATTCTATCAACGCACATTACTGCATTCGATTCCTAAGAATAATCTAATGTAGGTTTATTTAATTAATTATATACCATATAGTTATTCCTGTTTGAGATGGAGACTATGAAATCACACACTGGATAGATGTCCGCCGATAGAAATCAACAGTAGACACTATAGTCTCTCTCCAGAAACAAACTAGAAATATTGCACACGTCCGTAGCTCTTCACAACTTTTGGTCGACTACCCCAAAATTGTTTACCCCCAACTCTTTTTAATACTTTTGTCTGAGTGACGTCACAAAACTGTCTAGACACTAGACAGTCTAGAAGCTATTTTTCTCTCTCCTTTTTAGACTGGATGGAAACAACCCGCCGTCTATTCAGCTTTCATCTGGGGACCTGTTTTCCGTACAACAAAAAGTCGTGCCCGCCTGTGAACTAGAAAATTCGTGTCCCCACAACAAAAGATCTCGCCGCCTTACATCCAGACAGAGTGTCTCCAACAACAAAGGATGGCTGCCGCCTTGCAGACGTACGGCGCTATAAGTCCTTCCTCGATCAACAACACATTAAAGAAATGCCGACTGTTTATAGACGTTTGGTGCGACTTTCTGTCATCGATCGACCTCCAAGATTTATTGTGACACTAGCCTTCATCAGCAAACAAATACATACACAAAACACAACATATAATCACGGAGAAGACACTCCAGTGACTACATTAAGGCACAAGAATATGATGAGAAGAATGAAAAGATGAAAAAATTAGAACAATGAAGAGAAAATGAAAACTTGAGAAATCTGTCGCTATTTATCTCAGAATCCCAGGCTGTGATACTAACATGAAATTCGCCTTGATACTCTTATATAGACAGCCGTGGGGGTTTGTGGGGACCGGGGTAGGGGATGGTAATGGTTCAGTGAAGATCCCAGGTAAATGAGTGAAAGTGGTACATGAAAAAACCGATGAGGAAGGTAATACGGGACAGTGAATGCAATTGGGATGTGATGGTGGTCCGAGAGTGAAAACTAAGGAATTCCCCGGTGGATGTCCGTACAATGTATGCGTGTGTGCCAGTAAAGGGTTGCCATAGTGAACGAATGTTAAAAATCAATGATGTGTGTACCCACGTATGATGGTGATAATAACAATTATTTGCTCCTTTATGTGTGTGCCAAGGGAATCCTAAGGCCTGGGTGGACTGATATGTGTGAGAGCATATTTTTTCGCATATCCTTTACAGGACATTGCAGTCAACACCAGCATGTTTCAGCTGCTGTTGATGTCTTGGCAAGGTTTACGTTCAGTAGTTTGCCATTGCTTTCTGAACGATCAGCTCACATATCTTCTGTAAGTAACTAACCCTACGCGATCCGCTGCCGAATCTCGCGCAGCTGTATTTCTTACGAGAGTATACGGGATTGCGAACAGCGTCGTTAACTCCTTCACCAGGGAGACCGGTAACATACATACATACATACATGTACACACCTCAAAAAATATTCATATAACCATATACAAACATATGTATGTGGCATATATGAGACGAGAGAGGGGGTGGATAGAGAGAGCGGGGGAGGGTTGTGATTCTTTGGCAAGTTTACGTTCAGTAGTTTGCCATTGCTATCTGGACGACCGGCACTCATACCATTTTAGAGAAAATAGCGCAAGGCCGTCTGTTTCCAAATCCCACGCAACTGAGTTTCAAACGCGGTGTATCGAAATAGAGATGATATATTCAAAATGAGAAAATGGATATGAAAACAAGAAATATAATGAAAATATACAACTATCTCGTATGTGTGAAAGAAATAGAATAATGGTATGTAATCAGATTAAGTCAACAATGACATGGAAATGTAGGTAGAAAGAATAGGAAAAACATACAACTAAGAGAGTTAACAAAGAAACTGAACACAGAAAAATAGCAAAGAGGCAAAACACAGAAAATGTATGTCATAATAAGACTTCATTGACGGCGATATAGAGAACCAACAGGAGTGTGTAGCCTTGCTGTGGTCGATTTGGATGTAGTGTAGATGCGTTCTAAGTGCAAATAATATATTGCCAATTTTTAAACAGGCGGTGCGCATCAACTAGGCATCATTTCATTTCCATATTCTCGGGTATTAACATCACATCTCTGTCTCAACTTCTTCTAGATTCATCTTTATTTCAATACACGCGTGTTTTATCTTTAGTGTACATAAATGTTAAGCTAGTGTCATTTAAAGACGTTGCAATCAGTCCCAGCATGTATATGGCTGTTTGTGATTTACAAGGCAATGTTACTTTAGCCATTTGCCATTATTTTCTTAACTGCCGACGCCTCGTGCCATCGAAATCAACGCAAAGTTGTCTGTTTTCAGACCGCCCGCAGCTGATTTCGAAAGCCTCGACTTGGTATGTCTGGGGATGGTGAACCGCAGTTTCCAGATCCCCTATGCCACAGCGCCTGCTGTATGTACATGTAGAAATGTTTTATATTTTATTTCTTGATATATTTACTATCTACATTCCATTTGATTCGTTTCACTTTTCATCTTAGTTTCTGTGGTCTCTATTTTTATTAACTGCTGGCTGGAATTTCGCGTTCACTTGATACAACTTCAAGGTTTAAAATCCTGTCTTGTGATTTGTTTATATTGTAGGATGAATAATTTACCTGCACTATTGTTGCATTAAACATTGGACTGTTCTTGTCCTGCAGTAGTCACTTGATCCAAATATACACATTTAGTGTTTACATTCAGTGTCTCTTGGCAGAAACGTGTCTAGCAACCAGCAGCCAGCAACCACCATGTTCATTGTACGAGATTCAAATATGTTAAGTGTCTAATTATTGTAAACGGATAAGGATCCCCAACGATTGCTACTCATGCAGGGAACAATTAATCAATCAGCTGCCGTCTCCACGGTGAAAGCTGACTGCAATGGATCTCCGACAATCTTTCTCACTTGTCATCTTTGCACTTGCAGATTTATGTGAGTCCATCTCTGGATGTTATCTGTTCACTTGTATTACTGTCTATCTCTTGCCGGCGTGTCTTTGGCTTTTCCCTACACTGTGTTTTTATAAGAGTATTATGTCTTTTAATGCGACAGAAATATTTCACGTGTCTCTGTTTTATTTCTTTCATCAGCTCTCTTTGCATTCCCAGCCTCTCGACCTCTGTAGTTTATTGTTGTTTTTGTTTTTTTCATTGTCCAGGCTTCTGCGACATATAGTCGTGTTGAGTTGAGTTGAGTTAAGAACCGACATCACTGCACTCAGGACATTCTCATACGTGCTCAGTCCCCTCATTCAACAGCCAGCGAAGAGTCATACTACTAATTGTTCCCACCGCTATCTGATTAAAGGTTCTCCTGGTCTTCCCTGTCAGTTTTGAGATTCTTCTAGAACACCTGCCGATCCCCCGCAATCTCATTCTGTCCACATATGGGTTCTCAATCTGTTCCTCCGCCTTCTCCACCTGATCCCACAAGCGCACGACCACCTCCCCCCTATATAGTTGTGTTAAATGTAAACAGCATATGAGAACTCCAGCTTGCAATATATTGTTTATCTGTCTAGATATTAATTGTTTTTAATGTCGTTGATTATATTTTTGACAATTTTTATTCTTCTTTAGCTTTCTGTTTCACTTGTGACATTATCTGTTTCTACTTGTCCAAAATAGTAGACATGTGATACTTGTTTTAGTATCTCCCCCGATTAGAGTAATGGTCACTGGTGACCTCTCCTTTCCGTTGCTAATTATCGTAATGTTAGTTGTGTATATATATATATATATATATATATATATATATATATATATATATATATATATATATATATATATATATATATATATATATATATATATATATAATAGTGTGCATTGTGGTTTCATGAATTTAGATATATCGCCTCAGTTTGTTCTCTCTGACTGCTGTAATGCAGTTTGTTCTATTTCCTGGACGACTGTAATACAATTGCTTCGTACAGAAGAGTTTAGATAACTTGGCTCATCGTTGTTTATAGTGTCATTGGTTGCTTCGGACAGAATACTTCAACATAACGTCATGATCAATCACTACTGTGAGGCTGGTGAAATAGCAGAAGGGATGAGCACTGACTCCTGTAACGTTCTGTCCCTCACCCTTTTGTTCTGCCGTGTGATAGGTAAACCCTGGCGCCTGTTGCCGCCTGACAGGCAGTAAGCGTCTAATCACCTGGCTGACACCTCAAACCCTGGCCAGACTTGCCAAGAAATTACCGCTTGGCTACGGCTCAGATATAATTATGTCAGTTAACCACAAGTTCTGGTTTCGAGTTTGTCGGCACGCTCCAGGTAATGTTTTTCTTAAGTATTCTGATTATTCAAAACACAAGACAAACTAGATCCGGTTCCAGTTCCAAGATTTCATATTTGCTGACAATTTATGTGAATTCTCGAATGAGAATCATACATCACTTGGCACCAATGTGCCGCGTTAGTTCATGTACACATCTTGCAATAACAGAGATTGTTCCGATATTTGTACCTGGTCTTCCCCTTCTCCAGTATTGGACACAGGATATTGATTAATGTTGCCCATCAACATTAATGTTACCCATAAGATTTATATTGCCCAAAAGATTAATGTTGCCCATAAGATTAATGATGCACATCAAGATTCACGTTGTCCATCAAGTTTCATATTTCCCATCAATACTTTATGGAAGCCATGGTAGCGTCGTGATTAGACCGGTGGTCAAAGGGTCAAATCCGCACTGGAGTGGATTTTTAAAACTGGACCTGGACACCCAACTGGACGCAGCCTACAATGGGTACCAGTAAATGTTGTGGACAGACAATGCGGCCGCCGTAATACTGAGCACACCGCTCACGGGGGGGGGGGGGGTAGACTTGCCGACATAGGTGAGGGTCTAGCATCAAATGTCATCCAGCGGGTGTGAGAGAGTGTTCATCAAGACTTTATAGAAGTCGCGGGGACGGGGTGGGGCAGTAGCTAGCACACCTACCTGGTATCCCCTCCCTTCACCCGGCGGGTTCGAACCCCTCAATATCCAGGCGGGAACTTGTTTATCTGAGCTCGGTCTAGACTAACTCGGGTACCAGGAAATGTCCTCGGATGTAAAGGTGGCCTTACTGCAGGAACACGTCAACACTGACTAGCAGCCAACTAGACACCCCCATACAAAGATGTCTTCACTAGCCGAGTTTGTCATCCCCCTGAACCTACCGTTATGAAATATAGACACAGAATTAGCATTCAAGCATTGATACTGCACCACAGGCCTCAGAAACGTACACTATCCAAGTATAGATCAAGTAACAGATACACAAACACATGGGATCATTTAAAGAAGAGACAAGATTTGTTGGTTCACCGTATCCATTTAGCGATGAATTGTTGCTAAAACACCGCTGTCTGAAGCCTTCAAGCAGCACGTCACGACAAGCAGTTCATCAAGTTTTATACGAACATGAACCGAATGTGTTACTGAAAAGTGTACGTGGAAATTGTTAACAAATTCTCACAAATATTGTTGCAGACATCACAGACTTGAAACACACGAGAGATGGAGCAGCCGTTGACAGGTGTTGCATTCATTGTTTATTAGCGATTAGCGACTGACAGAGAGAAACAATATGACATAAAAATGATAAGGAAGACAGAGGAGAGAACTGGTAAACAGGTTATAAGAATATGCTTAAGACTATATGGGTTACATGGTTACTAAACCTATCGGCTGTTTGTCAACGATCACCTTACTTTTCTGTACACGAGAACATAGACAATAGTGAGTGAGTGGCACCTTGCAGTCTTGCAAGACCAACGTATGTGAGTTGGAATGTGGCCAAAATTTCATCACAATGCCTGGGCAGAGCTTAAGAGAAACATGTGGTGCCCAAACGACATGTTCCCTCTCTCGGCCTCGGCCTGTGTATTCCAAAGGAATGGGTAACCAATACGTCTGGCACAAGGTAGGCTGCAGACGCTGGCGGATCAGCGTCAATTCTCCGAGACCTCACCTCTGCGAGCAGGAGGCGAGTGGTGGCCAGACCCTGGAACCCAAGGGACCTGACTTAGAGACGTTCAGCCAAGTTCCATAGGTGAGGGCCTCGTACGCGCCTAAACCATAGGGTCGCGAACATCTGTCAACCACAAGTGTCCGAACCTGTGTAAAGCGTGCACTATCGTCAGACTCCCCGCCTGACTTTTGCGGATCACGCAACCACCGGGAATAGGCCCGCCAGAGATATCGCCGGAGATATTGCTCGTCTGTTGCGAGCAAATCTCCTATCCTTCCACTATGCGGATCTCGCGACGAGCGAGTGACTGACTGAATAAGTAAAGAAACATAAAAGTAGTGGTATTTCAATTGCGCTTGCGCTCCCACCTATGCTACACCCTTCATGTGTCTTCACAAAGTCAGACTAGAGTCAAGCTCAACAGGGTCTTCTTTCCCCGCTGATTCTACCAAGCCCATTCCCTTGGCTGTGGTTTCGCTAGATAGTTACAAAGTAAAGGAATCCTTTTACATGTCTTGAGGCGCATTGGGTAAATATTGCTGGATCTATACTTGTATAGACCATTCCACACTTGTACACTTCTTGGTACGCATTGGGCAACTGTGGCTGAATCCATACTTGTATAGATAAATCGACACTTGTGCACTTCTTGGTGTGCATTGGGCAACTGTGGCTGCATCTATACTTGTATAGATAAATCGACACTTGTACACTTCTTGGTGCGCATTGGGCAACTGTGGTTGGATCCATACTTGTTAGATAAATCGACACTTGTACACTTCTTGGTGCGCATTGGGCAACTGTGGCTGCATCTATACTTGTATAGACCATTCCACACTTGTACAATTCTTGGTGCGCATTGGGCAAATGTTACTGGAGGTATACTTCTATAGACCAATTCTTACTCGCTGGATGACGTGGTCAGTCTCACGCCGGTGGTCTTGACTTCCCATGGCAATTCCTGGTACCCATTTTAAGCTGGATCATATATGGTCCTGGGTCTCCGTGTTAATTTTTGAAATTCAAATATGCGCTGAGAACACTCAGGTAAATTATGAGTGGAGAACATTGGGGTAACCTATGAGTGGACAACATTGAGGTAAATTATGAGTGGATAATAAAACATTGAGGTAATCTATGAGTAGGGAGCACGGAGGTAATCTATGAGTGGAAAAACTGTGTTAATCTGTCAGTGTAGAACACTCTGGTAAACTACGAGTGGTGAAAATGAGGTAATCTATGAGTGGACAACACTAAGGTAATCTATGAGTGGAGAACACTGAGGTAATCTATCAGTGGACAACACTGAGGTTATCTATGAGTGGAAAACACTGAGTTAATCTATAAGTTGAGAACACTGAGTTAATCTATGAGTTGAGAACACTGAGGTAATCTATGAGTGGAGAACATTGAGGCAATCTATGACTGGAGAACATTGAAACAATCTATGAGTGGAGAACATTGAGGTAATTTATGAGCTGAGAAAATTCAGGTAAATTATGAGAACTGTATGATGTCGAATGCTGGATGGTGTAATTTATACACTACACTACCTTGGCTTTCAGAAAGAACAGACGATGACATACCACACAATAAATCTGTAATCCAGTATATAGCTGACACTCAAGACATGAGACAAGTTTACAAACATGTATACTCATTTGCCGGTCTCCCTGGTCTAGGGTTTACGAGACTTTCTCCGTAATCCCGTATACTCTCGTGAGTAACGTGACGTGCGCGAAATCGGTAGCGGTTCTCTCCGCGTCGGTAACTTACGAGGTATGTGAGCCGGTCGCTCAGAAAGCAATGGCAAACTACTGAGCGTAATCTTGCCAAGAAATCAACATATCAGCTAGAAAGATGCTGATGTTGACAGCGATGTTCTGTAAAGGATATGCGAACAAAAAAAGGTTAGGGCATTTATGCTCTACTGTACTAGTTGGAATACATTACGTCAGAACATCTCACAGCCATATAATACGCGATCGTGCAATGTGTATACACATATTCATGTACGCACGTACACATAAATACACATATATACACATACTCGTATATGCACGTGTAGACATGCGCACAAACATGCACACACAAATACGAGCGCAAATGAGTGCTCTAATATCGTGTTCAGCGAGAAACAAACAGTAACAGGCCCGGTTTTAAGTCTTAAATTGCCTTGCTGGCGGCAGTTACGATTCCCCGGATCACGGTTGTTGACATCGGTCTGTCTAGCACAGTGGTTCTCAACCGGTGGGGAATTCCCACCCCCCCCCCCCTCCACCCCCACCCTAGGGGAGAATTTTAGGATTTCTAGGGGGGAATTAAGATTATTTCAAGATCGCGTCAATACAAGAACCGATTACTTGATATTGTTTTTCCCTTCATACTGTACGGTTCTGTACGTCTCACCCTTCTAAAATTCAATTTATAAAGTAAGTAGACCCACAAATCATGTTTTATGTGGACGTCTAGACTTGTTTTAGTATGTGCTATTAAATTTAGCTTCCATTATTATGTATACTGTGTTGGGGCAGAGGCGGGATTTTTAGGTAGGAAATAGGAAAGCGGGGATTGACGTTCTGAAAATATGATGAAGGTGGGCACGGGCCAAAAAAGGTTGAGAACCACTGGTCTAGCAGGTATGCTCTCTCTCTCTCTCTCTATTGGTGAGGCAGCTGATTCATCCAGCATATGTTTGCTGCCTGCTTTCTTCAAGCTGTCTAAGGCCACCATCTATTAAATCGCCGCCTCCCGTCTGCTGTTTGCATTCTCCACCAATCTGTCTTTAAACGCTCCTCTATATTGGTCGCCTGATGCGCACTTTCATTCCGTCCTGAATTGATGTTCTATATTCTTTATTTCATGCACACTTTCATTCTGTCTTTGACTGATGTTCTATATTATTCGCTTGATGTGCAATTACATTCGGTCTCTAGCATTTGTTCTATATTCATTGCTTCATGCGCACTTTCATTGTCTGTAACTGATGTTCTATATTCGTTGCTTGATGAGCATTTTAATTCGTTCCTTAATTATTGTTCTATATTTTTTGCTTGATGTCCAACCTTTTTTTTTTCTTTTTAACCTCATTCCCGGTCGAATTTCTTGGTCGAATATGTCAGACATTCTAAAGACACTTCGGAGTACCGACAATTATTAGTGTAAATGTTGTATCAATGTAATTTTTCTTTTCTTTTTTTTTTTTTATGTTTTTTTTTTTTTTTTGGGGGGGGGGGGGGGGGGGGGGGGGGGGGGGGGGGGGGGGGGGGGGGGGGGGGGGGGGGGGGGGGGGGGGGGGAGGAGGGTCTACAACATTTAGCACTACATACATGCTAGAGCTAAATACTTACACTACATATACATAAGGGCGGTTCATAAATATTTGTCCTCATTCTCGTTCAATTATTTTCTAAAGTAGCTGTTGCATCGTTATGAAATGTTTCCTGCCGTCTTATATTTACTCCCACTGTCACGAGATCGCCATGAGATAACCAGATAATGATAATACAGAAAGTTTGCTTAGCGCATATTTTCTAGGCCACAACAGTTGTACAAAATACAGATAGAACCCGTCAGATCCTGGTTACAATCAGATATCAGACAATCCCAGGTCGGGCAAAAATAACAGCTGCAGATGTGTAGGGGAAGTGAGTGAGATGAATTCATACATCGCCTTGACAGTTTATCAACAGTCGGATACAAGTAGAATGGCCCAGCTCGGGACATGAAACAGTCCGTCTGTCATTTAGAGTTCCGGACATCAAGCGAAATGGCGGCTGGGGTTATCACCACTCGACAGAAGATTGGCGGCTTGTTGTGGAAACCCGTTGTTGGGAGCATACAGGAACTCGCTAGCTTGTTGTGGGAGTCAAAACAAGTGATGACAACTCTGACATTGATTGAGCCAGGGAAGATAGATTCCCGACAAGGGATGATCTGCCAAAAATAACACCTGTGTGGACATAAAGAATAACGTCACGTGACAAATTTTAGGCGTTTGCCAAAAACCTGATTTGGGGACAAGGAGTGTAGACCAAAACATTGGATTAGGATTGACGTGTTTTGTTGGAGAGCTCTACAGTGTTAGATTAATTAAAAATTAACTAGCATGTGTCGTTATGGCAAAGTGTAGCAGCCATCCAGGAATGAGGCGGGTTTGCCTAAGGTAGTTAATATAGTCTATTTAGGCCTAATTAATATAGGCAGTAGTCTTGTTAAAACTAGAGTGTGATGATTAGCACTGTTAGTTGAAAACTAGTTAGAGTAGTGAAGTGATAATTGGCTCTGTTGGTTGAAAATAGATTAGTGAAGTATTGATAAGCTTTACTAGTTGAGAATTGAGTAATGAGGGATAATTGGGATATTCCAGTGGGTGTCCCTGGTGGGCGGGGTTCCGCATTCTGTTTGTTGATTTTTTTTTCCTTGTCTTGGCCTGATGATAACCAATGTGTTGAGTCATCTGTCCCTGACAGAGTTAGGTTCATTGTATTTTGCTGAGCAAGGGCCAATGGCCACGATCATCTAATAGAGATCAGTGACGGGGAGGCTATCACCAGTTGTATGATCTATTTTACAGGTTCCCTCTGGTCGGGATGAAGAACACAGAACAATTGTAAAATCCGATCCCGGATAAATTATGATGCAGAGAGATTGGCCAGCAACCTTCTAAATGGGTCTATGCTAGAAGAAGCTGATAAACATTGCTCAGTGGAGCTGAATGGTAGAAGTATCCTACAGGATAAGTACCGACTGAGTTGTAGGTCATACCAGTCTATAACACACCAGTAGTGATGGATGTTCAGTCCACGTAGGACTAGAACAGTAGCGACTGATGTTCACATTGGAGGAAAGATAACATTTAAGTGTAGTTGTTCCACATATCAAGGAAATTATAACGTTAAGACAATAACGAGAAAACAAGAAAACTATAGAACATTTCGCAAGAAGGAAAAACGTTATGTTCATAGGACAGTGTTCCATGTTTTTTTTCACTGCCCAGGAATTATGAAGTCTGAGTTTCTATAAACTATTAGGAACAGTTGTGTTAGGAACAATAAAAGTATTTTTCACGGATTATATATTTGAATGGGATTCAGATCTCATGGTCATCAGAGCTCCTGGAGGAGGACATGTCTGGAGAGAAGGACACGACTTCGGTGAGGTCCATTGTGCTGATTCTTGTGATGTCGTGTAATCCTTGCCATGATGAGTGGACTCTGAACATGACCTCTGTGGTCTGACTTATACATTTACATTAGAATACACGACACACATTTTCTTCGCATACACGTCTCATATACGTTACACTTTTCTTTTAATAAATTAATCTGTATTAATTTTTAGAAGTAAGAGTTGTTGAATATGTTGAGTTGGGGAAGTATGAGAGGGGGCATAGTGCGACAGTGAGAGAGAGAGAGAGAGAGAGAGAGAGAGAGAGAGAGAGAGAGAGAGAGAGAGAGAGAGAGAGAGAGAGAGAGAGAGAGAGAGAGAGAGGAGGAAAGGGTGTCAACGGGCTGATGGAGTGTGTTGGACGGAAGCTGGTGGATTCTCCAGGATATTGATAGGGAAAAAAAATTATAATGTGGGTGTTGACTCCCCTCACTCCAGGGACGACACTTTAAAGGAAGACACGACACCCACTCAAGTTATGTCTTTGATAGGACAAAAAGCAACTGAAATCGTGAAAAGCGGCGACATGTCTTTGATGTTTAGGGGTAAATGTATTGAGTTCACTCTATCAAACTTGTTTTACAGTAATGCACGTCAATTCTGGTTAATAATGCAAGGCATGTCCATTTTCTTATTGAAGTTGGTGAAATGCGTAATATTAATAAAGACAGAAAATTTACAGCGGCATTGGGTAAATAATGTAGAATCGTCATGAAAATGGACAGGAAAGTAGAAGGAATATATTTCTTACCTTATATTTCATTTTCTTCTTTTTCTTCAGCTGCTCGTTAATAATATGTACACAAGGAGTCCTGCTGAACGCAATATATGATACTGGAGATATACCTCCTGAATTATGTAAATTCTATATTTATTGCACCGGTCTCCCTGGCCTTGAGTTTGCGACTTTCTCCGTAATCCCGTTTATCCACGAGAGCAAACGCAGCTGCGTGAGAATCAGTAGCGGTTCTCGCCGCTCCCGTTACTTACGGGATATGTGAGCTGGCTGCTCAGAAAGCAATGGCAAACTATTGAGCGTAATCTTGCCAAGAAATCAACAACGGCGGTAAAATGCTGGTGTTGAACAGAGATGTTCTGTAATAGGATATGCGAGAAAAAATATTTATATTTATCGTAATCCCGAAGAAATATGGACCCTTGGACAAATGTCTGTCAACTTTAATTGGCACAGGACACAATAGATTATTTTCTAAATTGGAACAGAATTAGCTTAACACTCCACCTCGGTTCAATCCATTTAGTACACTGATCGCAAACTGTTTCTCCCGATTGCCGAGAGTTGTGTCCAAATGACGTCCACTTCCCTTGTCCAGAATCTAGATTCAAAGAAACTCTCCTTCGTTTCATTTTTCAGATCGGGTAAACAAAATGCCGACTTATTCTTTTTTGATCCGAGACATATTTCCCCTGCACACGGAGAATGCCGGTCGTGTTTAATCTGATGAAACACCCTACAACAAGGCGTTGTGGCGGCCTAGAGACGATTGTCTCTGTCAATCTATCAACTGATCGGCATCTCCAGTAATTTCCGTGACACAGTCCATCCGCTGATTGCCATTACTTTTCACTTGTATGGTGCCCATTGATCCAGGTTTCATCCAAATACACTATGTCATAATTTTCTTTGCGCATTTCCCTTATTTCACGTAGGTATTTGCTTCCTGTGGTTCCTAAACGCAGTTACTCGGAAATGATATTTCTACCTAGTACTTTCTAAACGTGAAGTAATGTCCTTATAATTCTCCACAAAGTTGATTTGGTTAGGTCTATGGCATTGTTATTTCTCAACCAATCCCTAAGTGTTTTTACAGTCACTGTTTCTTTGGTATCCAACATTTTTTATAGTTCGCCTTATGACATCCTTGTCAAAGCTAATTACAATTACCTTTCTCCCTGCCGCTTGCTTATTGTGTGGTGGTTTCATTCGAGATTCTTGCACCCTTCGACGAAATGACGGTTCACTCAAACCCAATGCATGCGCTGTTCTTTTCTCGTGATTTGTAATCGTTTAAAACAAAATTTCCTGCGATCAGTTTCTTGACAAAAATATGTAACATCATAGCGAAGCTTTGAAGTGTACAAAATGTCACATTCAGTCCCATTCTACAATATCCACACGTGCAGATGTTAGCGATAAAAGGTAAGATATTGTAAAATATTAACGTTTCATGAAAGCACCCGCTATAGGTAGAATTATTTGCGTCACCTCTGAACACTTCCGTTCCACTGTGTGACGTGCTTCTCACAAGGATATTCCCGTGCATCACGAAGTATATTCATTATTGAATGCTGATATTTCCGTGTGAAGACGTAATACATTTCATAATATGCACTTCATCACTGACCCGTAAATTATATACCGCATGTAGACCAACACTGAGATCTGCTGCACAATCTTCAGAACAAAACAAAAATTGTTGGCCGTACATAATGAGAGAGTTATATTCTTAATCTCATTTGCCCTCAGTTGGTTACTGAGTTATGGAGTTTTATACGGGGGAAAACATTTGTGAACGCGCTATACATAAAATGCTAATATTTTATCATACGTTTGGCCCAGAAAGCAGGTAGACGCTTCGGTCGGAGGTGCAAAATTTGGGAGGCTACATGCCTTACCCTAGTGCGAGGAAATGCAACTTAATGACTAAATGTTATGACAGAGCAGGCCAGGCCCTAAACCTTGGTTGGCAACTGGTCTAGGGTGAAACTCCGACAGGCGGACAATTAGAGCATTACTTTGCTGATCTGGCAGCTTTTGCAGCTTGTCTGGTTCCAGACATATTAGTTTCATGTGAAGCTACACAGTTCACTCTGTCATGTGTGTGGGATGTGAAGCTGCACAGTTCACTCTGTCATGTGTGTGGGAAGCGTAGCTGCACAGTTCACTCTGTCATGTGTGTGGGATGTGAAGCTGCACAGTTCACTCTGTCATGTGTGTGGGATGTGAGGCTCACAGTTCACTCTGTATGTGTGTGGGATGTGAGGGTGCACAGTTCATCTGTCATGGGTGTGATGTAGTGCACAGTTTACTCGTCTGTGGTGGGATGTGGCTGCAAGTTCACTCTGTCATTGTGTGGGATGTGTAGCTGCACAGTTCACTCTGTCATGTGTGTGGGAGTGAGGCTGCAAAGTTCACTTTTTCATGGGTGTGGGGTGTGGGGCTGCACAGTTCACTCTGTCATGTGTGTGGGATGTGAAGCTGCCAGTTCACTCTGTCAGGTGTGCGGATGTGTAGCTGCACAGTTCACTCTGTCATGTGTGTGGGATGTGAAGCTGCAGAGTTCACTCTGTCATGTGTGTGGGATGTGAGGCTGCACAGTTCACTGTGTCATGTGTGCGGGATGTTGAGGCTGCACAGTTCACTCTGTCATGTGTGTGGGATGTGAGGCTGCACAGTTCACTTTTGTCATGTGTGCGGGATGTGAGGCTGCACGGTTCACTCTGTCATGTGTTGTGGGATGTGAGGCTGCCACAGTTCACTCTGCATGGTGCGGGATGTGAAGCTGCACGGTTCACTCTGTCTGTGTGCGGGATGTGTAGCTGCACAGTTCACTCCGTCATGTGTGTGGGATGTGAAGCTGCACAGTTCACTCTGTCATGTGTGTGGGATGTGAGGCTGCACAGTTCACTCTGTCATGTGTGTGGGATGTGAAGCTGCAGAGTTCACTCTGTCATGTGTGTGGGATGTGAGGCTGCACAGTTCACTTTGTCATGTGTGTGGGATGTGAGGCTGAACAGTTCACTTTGTCATGTGTGCGGGATGTGAGGCTGCACAGTCACTCTGTCATGTGTGTGGGATGTGAAGCTGTACAGTTCACTCTGTCATGTTGTGCGGGATGTGTAGCTGCACAGTTCACTCTGTCATGTGTGTGGGATGTGAAGCTGCACAGTTCACTCTGTCATGTGTGTGGGATGTGAGGCTGCACAGTTCACTCTGTCATGTGTGCGGGATGTGAGGCTGCACAGTTCACTCTGTCATGTGTTGTGGGATGTGAAGCTGCACAGTTCACTTGTCATGTGTGCGGGATGTTGTAGCTGCCACAAGTTCACTCTGTCATGTTGTGTGGGAGTGAATGTGAAGCTTGCAGAGTTCACTCTGTCATGTGTGTGGGATGTGAGGCTGCACAGTTCACTGTGTCATGTGTGCGGGATGTGAGGCTGCACAGTTCACTCTGTCATGTGTGTGGGATGTGAGGCTGCACAGTTCACTCTGTCATGTGTGCGGGATGTGAGGCTGCACAGTTCACTCTGTCATGTGTGTGGGATGTGAGGCTGCACAGTTCACTCTGTCATGTGTGCGGGATGTGAAGCTGCACGGTTCACTCTGTCATGTGTGCGGGATGTGTAGCTGCACAGTTCACTCTGTCATGTGTGTGGGATGTGAAGCTGCACAGTTCACTCTGTCATGTGTGTGGGATGTGAGGCTGCACAGTTAACTCTGTCATGTGTGTGGGATGTGAAGCTGCAGAGTTCACTCTGTCATGTGTGTGGGATGTGAGGCTGCACAGTTCACTTTGTCATGTGTGTGGGATGTGAGGCTGAACAGTTCACTTTGTCATGTGTGCGGGATGTGAGGCTGCACAGTTCACTCTGTCATGTGTGTGGGATGTGAAGCTGCACAGTTCACTCTGTCATGTGTGCGGGATGTGTAGCTGCACAGTTCACTCTGTCATGTGTGTGGGATGTGAAGCTGCAGAGTTCACTCTGTCATGTGTGTGGGATGTGAGGCTGCACAGTTCACTCTGTCATGTGTGTGGGGTGGGTGAAGCTGCACAGTTCACTCTGTCATATGTGATAATCAAGCGAACTTGCCCGCATCTGTGTGTGCTGTCATCATTGGTAACTGGTTATCTTGTCTGGTGCGTTACAGGCTGCCGCCTTCGTGAGCTTTACCTGGAGATTTGGGGAAGTTCTCTGCAAACTGGTCCACTATGTCCAGAACGTCAGCATGATCTGCTCAGTGATGACCCTCACCTGCATCTCGTTAGAGAGGTAAGTGTATGTTTACCTTTCACCTGTCCCCATACAAAAGGTAAGCGGTCGTGGTAGCAGCATGGTTAGGAACTTAGGCTGACAATGGCATGAGCGATGTCGGATGAGGATTCGCTACCTGGGCTCGCCGTTCGCTACCACAGGACAGGACTGGTCATCTTTACCTCTGTGCACTCAGGCCGTACAACACGCTCCGGTCCTAACGCTTCACTTACAACAGGATCCTGCTACTGGATTTTTTTTCCCAATGCAAACGGTTACTCTTGGGTGACAATTGTAGCCGAGAAGTGAAATGGGTTGGACAGCAGTACAGCTGAGACAATGCCTTGAGTAACTCAACAACAACGGACAGTTAACTGCTCAGCTTTACCAAGAACATAATCAGAATGGACGTTACGCAAGGAAGCCTTCGTCGGCACACACAAGGCAAATAGACGCCTATTCAATTATTTTTTTTTTTTTAAACAACTACAAAACATCAACTTTGTTTTCAAACCGTGGATACTAGAGTTATCTCTGACCTACTTGCATTTGATAGTCACTCGAAAACTGTTTTAGAACAAACTGTCTGGAGAGAGGGAAATAGGTAACTAGTGCGCATCCAGCAAAGTGAAAGCAATTCTTAACAAGGAAGAACAGAACAGCATTCAGCGCAGAAGATCCACTCTCAGTGTGCTTGACGACAACCACCCAAGAGACATTTGGATGAAATCACTTGTCAGCGACAGCACACCGTTGGGTGAAACACGTTGATGACTGGGAGAAAGTATGGGTTTACAAGCACGTGTCTCTGAGGCTGCACGTCGGTCTGTGGAAACAACTCTGTGGAAGCAAGTGTGTCCATGAATGCACTACTGTCTGCGAGAGTGTGTTTGTCTATGAACTCAAGTCTCTCTGCAAAAGTATCTGTGTCTGTGAGAGCATGAGTGTCTGCGACAGCACTTTTAATGAGAGCACGTGTATTTGTGAGAGCACGCGTATGTCTACAAGAGCACGTGTATCTATGAGAGCACGTGTATCTATGAGAGACGGTTGTTCAGAGCACGGATTTTTAAAAGCTGTTCTTGAGAGCATTGTTCGTAGCACCCCCATCTAAAGACACGTGTCTATGGGGGGCACGCTTGGGGTTCAGAGCACGATATCTATAAAAACACGGTTTGGAGGGATTGTTCGGGGCACCCGTTTTTTTAACAAACACGTGTCTGTGAGAGCATTGTTTCTGTGAGCACCCGTATTCTAAGAACACGTTCTTGAGAGCTTTTTCGGACCCCCCGAAAATTTAAAAAGGCAGTGTCTTGAGAGCTATTCCCCAAACCCCCAAGGTATTTGGAAAAAACACGTGTCGTGGACTATGAGAGCAGTTATCATGAATAATGTATCTTGAGGCAGGTTTCGTGAAAGCAATTTGGAAAGGTTCTTGAGAACAGTTATCAGGACAGCTAAATGGTTTTCTATGAAACCAGTGTGTCCTGTGAGAGCAGTATATCAGTGACAGCTAGTGTATCTATGAGAACACGTGTGTCTGTGAGAGCACGTGTATCTATGAGAGCACGTGTATCTATGAGAGCAGTATATCAGTGACAGCTAGTGTATCTATGAGAAGAAGTGTATCTATGAGAGCAGTGTGTCTGTGAAAGCACGTGTATTTGTGAGAGCACGTGCATCTATGAGAGCACGTGTATCTGTGAGAGCACGTGTGTATGAGAGCACGTGTGTCTGTGAAAGCACGTGTATTTGTGAGAGCACGTGTATCTGTGAGAGCACGTGTGTATGAGAGCACGTGTGTCTGTGAAAGCACGTGTATTTGTGAGAGCACGTGTATCTATGAGAGCACGTGTATCTGTGAGAGCACGTGTATCTGTGAGAGCACGTGTATCTGTGAGAGCACGTGTATCTATGAGAGCACGTGTGTCTGTGAGAGCACGTATATCTATGAGAGCACGTGTATTTGTGAGAGCACGTGTATCTATGAGAGCACGTGTATCTGTGAGAGCACGTGTATCTATGAGAGCACGTGTGTCTGTGAGAGCACGTATATCTATGAGATCACGTGTATCTATGAGAGCACGTGTGTCAGTGATAGCACGTGTATTTGTGAGAGCACTTGAAATGTGTGAGAGCACGTGTATCTGGGGAGAGCACGTGTACCTATGGAGCAGTATATCAGTGACAGCTAGTTTTCCTTATGGGGAAACATTGTATCTATGAGAGCGTGTGTCTGGGGAAAGAACGTGTATTTGTGAGAGACAGTACTGTGAGAGCACGGTATCTGTGGAAGCAGTGTATTATGAGAGCACGTGAATCTGTGAGATCACTTTGTATGAGAGCACGTGTGTCTGGGGAAAGCAAGTGTATTTGGGAGAGCCGTTTTATCTATGAGAGCACGTGTATCTGTGAGAGCACGTGTATCTATGAGAGCAATATATCAGTGACAGTAGTGTATCTATGAGAACTTTGTGTATCTATGAGAGCGTGTGTCGGGAAAAAAAGCCGTGTATCTATGAGAGCACGTGTATTATGAGAGCACGTGTATCTTAGAGAGCACGTGAATCTGTAAGAGCACGTGGTATGGGGAGCACGTGGTCTGTAAAAGCACTTTGTATTTGTGAGAGCACGTGTATCTAGGGAGAGCACGTGTATCGGAAAGGCACGTGATCTATGGGGGCACGTTTTATCTATGAGAGAAAGGGTACTATGAGAGATGTTTTGTCAGTGAAAGAACGTGATTTGTGGGGCCCAAATTTGTATCTGTGAGAAGCAGGGTTTTATTGTGAGAGCATGTGTATCTATGAGAACACGTGTATTTATGAGAGCAGTGTATCAGTGACTGGTAGTGTATCCAAGAGAACACGTGTATCTATGACAGCAGTGTATCAGTGACTGCTTGTGTGTCCAAGAGAACACGTGTATCTATGAGAGCAGTGTATCAGTGACTGCTAGTGTATCAATAAGAACACGTGTATTTCTGAGAGCTAGACGAGGAATACCCAAGGGATATTTGGACGAAATCATATGTTAATGTGCATCTATGAGGGCAGCGTATCAGTGAGATTGAGTGCAGTTACGGGGGAACCCGTAGCGACCCACGTGTGTTAGGGGGGAGATGTGTGTCTGTGAGAGTACATGTCTGTGAGAGCACATTTCTGTGAGAGAATATGTCTGTGAGAGCACGTGTCTGTGAGATCATGTGTCTGTGAGAGCACATCTCTGTGAGAGCACGTCTGTCTGTGAGAGCACATGTCTGTGAGAGCACATGTCTGTGAGAGCACATGTCTGTGAGAGCACGTGGTCTGTGAGAGCACATGTCTGTGAGAGCACGTGTGTCTGTGAGAGCACATGTCTGTGAGAGCACATGTCTGTGATAGCACGTGTCTGTAAGAGCACATGTCTGTGAGAGCACATGTCTGTGAGAGCACATGTCTGTGAGAGCACATGTCTGTGAGAGCATACATTTCTGTGAAAACACGTTTCTATGATAGCACATGTATCTATGAGAGCACATGTATCCTATAAGCGCACTCGTGTCTATAAGAGCATGCATTTCTGCGAAAGCCAGTCTGTTAGAGTTCATTTTTCTAGCCCAAAGAATAATGATTCCTATTGCTTAAAGCAATTGACTGAGAAATGTGTTTATGTGCGCATCGCCGTGAACATGATTGTGCCCTACATACAGTGTATTAGGTTTGTTTGAAGTTGAGCCTGGGGAGGTGCGTGTAGGTGATGAGGGAGCTAATCAGATAAATGGTACAAGAATGTCATGTGTCTATGTTGACTACCTGTCAGTGCCTCGGTCTGTAAATTAGACACAACAGAGTGCCAGCAAACAGAAAACAGGGCAGCACATGTGTGTCTTGTGTCTTGTGTCTTGAGTACGTGAGCATAATTTCGGACCGGGGACGAGTATCGTGTTCAGAACTCACAAAGGGATTGTTTCCAGTTCATTGGTTAGTTTGACCTTTCTGGAAGACTGAGCTTGACATCTTAAGAAAGGTGTGCTGACGTTCCGATCATCGGCGTCTTGAGAAGGGCTACCATCTGTCGGTGTACGTTTGTGTAGAGGCTACTTCCTACCCAGTAGAAAATGTCATCTTCTCAGTGAGTGTTTCAGGTCCCCCCCCCCCCCCCAAAGTTTAAAAACACTAGCCAGGTGTGCTAGAACAAGACTGGAACTTCACACCTGCCGCGAGTCCTGTTAAGATGGAGGAGTGACCCAGCACATGACTTACAGGTGGGCGGGGATAGGGCCACGGTTGGCCTTGTATTCTCCACAGGTTTGTGCTAGGATATAGTTGACCAGGCTCCAACCCTGGGCACAGAGGGATGTTGGTTCTCTTTACATTTATAAAGTGTCGCTGCGTACTTCGTTTGCCGAGATTCAGATATATCCTTGAAATCAATGTTGAAGGGTTAGTTAGTTAGTTATTTTTGGTTTGTCAGTTTTCATGCCTTTTCAGGACGGTTCTTGAAGTTTACGTTTAGCCCTTTGCCATTGCTTTTTGAACGACGACACTCTTACCTTTTATAGGAAAACCCAAAGCAAGACGGTCTGCTTTTCCCAAAAAGGGCCCCCAGCAGTGTTTCGAACGCGGTATGCAGAATTACGAATTGCATTCGTAATCCCTTTGCCACATAGCCAGTTGAAGGATTAGCAGAGAACAGTGTCGTACGCTCGTGTGTAGCATAAGTAGTGTCGTATGCTCGTATGTAGCACAAACAGTATGCTCGTGTGTATCACAAACTCCCCTGTGGAGCAAGCACAATCATCGCCTCTTCCAAGAACGTTTCAGTTATCTTTCCACTCTCAAGTAGGGTGGGGGTGAGGGAAGGGGGGGGGGGGGTTCCGGGGCTTTAATCCCCTGTAACATTACCTTCTGATACATCTGAACTATATATGCCAATTTCAAGACATGTGATCTCCGCTGATTGCATTCGTCCTACAAAATCACCGCTGTGTTTGCCTACCCTACAACCATCGTGCACTCCGGAAGACTGGCGTCATGCAAACCCAGTAACAGATTCCCTTTAACTTTGCAGGGAGAAAGCAAGCTTCTTTTCCCCGGCCGTTTGGTCTTTGCCGCTGCCTCCATATCCGGGGGTTTTTTCAACCGCCCAAAAAACGACCCTTCCCCCATGTTGCCCTTTTTCGACACCTTCATTTAGCCGAAAATCTGCACAAAAAAATTTTTAAAGGGGCCAAACATTTTTTTTTTAAAACCCCCGGGGTTTTTTTTTTGGGTTTTTTGGGGGGCCCCCCTCCCCGGGTTTTTTCCCCCCTTTTTTTTTTTGGGGTTTTTTTTTTTGGGTTCTGTTTTTTTTAAAAATTTTTAAATTTTTTTTTTTTTTTTTTTCCTTTTTCCTTTTGGTTTGGGGGCCCCCCTTTTTTAAAGGGCGGGGGGTTTTGGGGAAAAACCCCTTTTTTTGGGGGGGCCCCTTTTTCCCGGAGAAAAAAATTGTTTTTTTTTCCCGGGGTTAAAATTTAAAAATTTTTTCCCCCCGGGTTTTGGAAAACCCCCTTTTTTTTAAAAAAGGGGGGTTGTTTTAAAACCCCCGGGGGGAAAGGAAATTTTTTTCCCCCCGGGAATTTTTTTTTTCCCCTTAAGGGGGGGGGGAAAAAAAGGGGGGGGGCCCCCCTTTTTTTAAAAAAAATTTTTTTTTGGGGGGTTTGGGGGGCCCAAAAGGGGGGCCCCGGGGCCCCCCCGGGGGGGCCCCCTAAAATTTGGGGGGGGGGAAAAAAGGGGGAAAATTTAATTTGGGGGAAAGAAACTTCTTTTCCGGGTTTTTTGGGGTTTTTCCCCCCCTTTTTTTTTTCCCCCCCAAAACCAAAAACCCAATTTCCCCCCCCCTTTTCCCCCTTTTCCACCCTGGGGGGGGGGGGCCCCAAAACCCCGGTTTTTAAAAAAACCCCCTTTCCCCCCCAAAAAAAGGGGGTTTTTTTTTTTTTCCCCCCAAAAGCCCCGGGGGAAAAAAAAAAAAAGGGGTTTTTTTTAAAAAAAAAACCCCGAAAAAAAAAAGGGGGGGGGGGGGGTTTTGGGGGTGGGGCCCCAAAAAAGGGGGGGAAAAAGGGGTTTTTTCAATTAAGGGGGGAAAAGAAAAAAAAAAGGGGGGGAAAGTTAAACGGGGCCCGGGGGAATTTTGGGTTTTAAAAAATTTCCCCCTTTTTTTTTTTTCCCCCCCCCCCAAAAAAATTTTTCCTTTCCCCCCGGGGGGCCCTTTCCCCCCCCCCGGGAAAAACCCCCCCTTTTTCCCCCTTTTTTCCCCCCCCTTTTTAAACCCCCCCAAAATTCCCAAAACCCCGGTTTTCCCCCCCTTTTTTTTAAAAAAAAACCCCCCCCCAAAAAAAAACCCCCCTTTTTTTTTTTTTTTAAAAAAAAAAAACCCCCCCCCGGGCCCCCCCCCCCCCGGGGATTTTAAATTTAAAAAAACCCCCCCCCCCTTTTTTTTTTTCCCCCCCTTTTCCCCCCTTTTTTTTTTTTTTCCCCCAAAACCCCCTTTTTTTTTCCCTTTTTTTTCCCCCTTTTTCCCCTTTTTTTTTAAAAAAAAATTTTTTAAACCCTTTCCCCCCCCCCAATTTTCCCTTTTTTTTTTTTTTTTTTTCCCCCCTTTCCCCCTTTTTCCCCGGGGCCCCCCCCCCTTTTCGGGTTTCCCCCTTTTTTGGTTTTTTTGGGGTTTTTTTCCCCCCAAAAATTTTTTCCTCCCCCCCCCCCCCCCCCCCCCTTTTTTTTTTTTTTAAAAAAATTTTTCCCCCCCCCTTTTCCCCGTTTTTTTTAAAAACCCCCCCCCCCGGGGGGGGGTTTTTCCCTTTTTTCCCTGGTTTCCCCCCCCCTTTAATTAAATTTCCCCCCCCCAAAAAATTTTTTCTTTTTCCTTTTAAAACCCCCCCCCCTTTCCCCCCCCCCCCCTCAAAAATTTTTGAAGGGGGTTTTAAAAAATTTTTAAAAAGGGCTTTCCCCTTTTTTTTTGGGGGGGGGTTTTTCCTTTTTAAAAAGGGGGGGGCCCCTTTTTTTTGGGGAACCGGGCCCCCCCCCCGGGGGGTTTTTTGGGGGGGGAAAAACCCCGGGGGTTTTTTCCCCCCCCTTTTTGGGAAGGGTTTTTTTCCCCCCGGGGGGGGGGTTTTTTGGGCCCGGTTTCCCCTTTTCCCTTTTGGCTTTAATTTTAAAAACCTTTTTGGGGAAAAAAACCCCCAAAAAAATGGTTTCCCCAAAGGGGAAAACCCCCCTTTTGGAAAAAAAAGGGGGGGGGGGGTTTTTTTTGGGGGAAAATTTGCTCCCCCCTTTCTTTTGTACGGACTTCGTATCTAAACCTTGTTACTTGTTTTTTTTGGTCTTTCCCTTGCAAAAAAAATCTTTCTTGGGGGCCAATTTCGGGTCATGTCGCTATGCAGAATTCCCCTGCAGGAGGTGTTTCTAATGTGCACTACATTTCTTGAGACAGGAGTCATTATGCCTTCCAGTGCAGATATACCTGGCGGGAGCGTGTTTCTCGTGTGCCCAGATATACCTGCCGGGAGGGGCGTGTTTCTCCTGTGCCCAGATATACCTGCCGGGAGCGTGTTTCTCCTGTGCCCAGATATACCTGCCGGGAGCGTGTTTCTCGTGTGCCCAGATATACCTGCCGGGAGCGTGTTTCTCGTGTGCCCAGATATACCTGCCGGGAGCGTGTTTCTCGTGTGCCCAGAATACCGGCGGGAGCGTGTTTCTCGTGTGCCCAGATATATGCTGCGATCTACTCCAGGCTGTCTTTCTAGGCAATGTAACGTTGAGTAGTTTGCCATTACATTCTGAACCAGAGGTCAACGATCAAGTCCAATTGATCAGTGTATGGAATGAACCAGAAGTCGACGTTCAAATCCAACTGCCCGTTGTATGGAATGAACCCACAACCCCGTCATTAGTGTACAGACAGTTTAAGAGGAAGTGATTTTAACCTTTGGGCCACGCTGACCTCTTACTTGCACTAAGAAGCATGATAACCTCGCCGAGCTAGAGGTCGGCCAGGAGTGTTACTTCTGTACTTCCCCAAGAATGATGTTCATTGTTCTCTGAATCTGCCCACCTAATCAACAGCTTGATATATGCGTTCGTAGACGGGATTTTCCCTTGTTGGAGACGTGTTCGTTATCTGGTTGATATACAATATATTTGAACTCCTTTCTACGCTCTCTTCTGCGCGGGAAAAAAACTGTGATATCTCCATCAGTGTTGGAGAAAACTGATAGCCACGCCAGCCGTGACCATGACTCAAAGCTTGCAGGCGGACACTTGTAACAAGGGTGAGCATTGTACCTGTGGGCGTGTATATCTTTGCCTCGTGTGCGCCTTTTGTGTGTTGAAACGACCAAGCCCCGAAGTGTGGATGTCGACGCTTGACCTACGTGAGATTAAACTGAAAATATCATCATCCCAGCTTCTGTAAATACTGTATGTAAACTTGCCCGGAGATAGCTCACCACACAAAACGGTACTGCAGGAAGCCGGTCGTGAGAGCAACTTAGCCAACTGAATGAAGGCACAGTTTTTGCGTGAGCCTTTTTAACTTGTTTTGAGGTTATTTTAAATAAATACACGGGGCGCCCCATTCATAAGAACATCCGTCTGCTCGACAGGACTTGAAAACTAGTTACATCTGGTTTATAGCTGCGATATCTCATAACGGGCAAGTGTTTGAGATGTGTCAAGTTTCACACATTTGTGAATATTTACACAGACAGACAGACAGACAGACAGACAGACGGACGGACGGACGGACGGACGGACGGACGGACGGACGGACGGACGGACGGACGGACGGACGGACGGACGGACGGACGGACGGACGGACGGACGGACGGACGGAGGACGCGGGCGGACGGGCGGACGGGCGGGGGGCGGGGGGCGGGCGGGCGGGCGGGCGGGGGGGGCGGGCGGGGGGGGCGGGCGGGCGGGCGGGCGGGCGGGCGGGCGGGCGGGCGGGCGGACGGACAAAGATAGATAATGCGAGAGAAAGGATGTCTATATGTATATTATACATATGTATGTGTGTGTCTGTGCAGAGAGAAAAGGGGGTGGAGTGAAGAGAGTAAGTTGTTTCCATGTATCTTTGAGAGAGACGGCTGTAACACTATGAGAGAGTTCTATCACTATGATAGAGAGGGTTTTAACACTATAAGAGAGTTGTATCACTATGAGATAGTTGTATCACTATGAGAGAGTTGTATCACTATGAGAGAGAGAGAGAGAGGGTTGTAACACTATGAGAGAGTTGTATCACTATGAGAGAGAGGGTTGTAACACTATGAGAGAGTTGTATCACTATGAGAGAAAGGGCTGTAACACTATGAGAGAGTTGTATCACTATGAGAGAGAGGGTTGTAAAACTATGAGAGAGTTGTATCACTATGAGAGAGAGAGGGTTGTAACCCTATGAGAGAGTTGTATCACTATGAGAGAGTTGTATCACTATGAGAGAGTTGTATCACTATGAGAGAGTTGTATCACTATGGGAGAGCTGTATCACTATGAGAGAGCTGTATCACCATAAGAGAGCTGTACCATTATGATGAGAAAGAACAAAACAAATATATCCAACGAGAACTCAGTATTGTAGAAATGTAGTCATTAAGATAATAACTAGTTAACTAACAGGAAATATCTGGGGACATGTAACAAGACATGTCTGGAAAAAAAGATACCATGGGGTTGGAGGGGGTGGGGGTGTGGATGGTATCCGAGGAAGTGAGACCACAAAGTAGATAGATTCCAGATGCGACAGAAAAACTTATACATGACAGCAACAGCGGAGTGACATCTGGCTTATGGCAGACATTTCCACAGATTTGTTGCGGGGCAGAAAGAGAGACGGGGGGGGGGGGGGGCGTTCTTCACAAGACAAGCCACTAAATGATGATGACTATACAGTCAGTAGAAGTGTACCACCGGCATTAGATGACGACTATACAGTCAGTAGAAGTGTACCACCTGCGTTAGATGATGACTATACAGTCAGTATAAGTGCACCACTGGCAATTAGATGACAACTGTAGAGACAGTATAGGTCTTCAAGGTGTGGACTGTGCGTGACCCTGCAGCCAGCAGGGTTAGGATCGGCTAGCCTCTCCCAGGAGGGGTGAAAAGTGAAATTAGTATCCTGCCGACGACCCGCAGACTAACCCTCCACGCGGTGTAACTGGGAAACCATGACCGCGAGGTCATGAGCTAACGGGGTTATGGCTCGCCATGGGGTATGAACTCTATGGTCAAATTTTTTGTCCTAAACCTGCGACTGGCCTAGCAAGCCGGAAGGGGATCTTCATACTGCTCGTGGAAACATTCAGAAGTATAAACGGACTGACGCAAATGGATATATACCCGGCAATGTTAATGGACTGCGAGATAAATCAGCGATTCAAACAATAGGCACAATGAACGTCTGCGGTTTTAATAGTAAAGAAGAAGAACTTATAGAAACAATGGAAGAGAGGAAAATTTGGCTGATGGGGATTTTGGACACCAGAATAAAAGGGGAAGGGTGCAGGAGATCCACCATAGTTAACGTTTGTCTACTCTGGAATGGAACAGCAAGAAAGGGCAAGACACGGTGGGGGAATAGTCATTGAACCACAGTTTCAAGGTTTAGAATATATATATATAATAATAAAATATATATATATATATATAATATATATAATATATATAATAATTAATATATATATATATAATATATATACACACCTGGTATAATGGAACTATCTAGATACTAAGCCACAATAAGAACCATTTAGAAGAAAGCAAAACCAGGAAAATACATGCCATGCGAATCAGTAAACTTAAAACACCTCAAAGACGGGGCAGTGAGGGAAAATTATGAAAAGAACTAACTGAAACTTTAAAATTACCTATAGAAAGAAAGACAGTGGACGAAAAAATGGGAGATGTTCAAATCAAGCTTTTTAAATACTGCAAAAATAACACGTGGAACCACGAAAAAACGCAAAACACGGATAAGAAAATAAAAAGTTGATGGAACGCAGAAGTAAAAGAAAGCTGTAAAAGCCCAAAAAAAAAAAAGAAAAAGTGGCGAAGAGAAACAGGAATGCATTACATAAAATATAAATAGCGAGAAGACATGTGGAATAGAATAGTAAAAGAGAAAAAAACAAAAGATGGGGGGTGGGGGGTATGGAGAACCTACTTTAAAAAACTACAAGGAGGGCAACTAGAAATTCTACAAAAAGATAAGTGCAATGAAAACCCAGAGGAGGACCCTTTCATCCAACTGAAATAATTAACAGCGAAAATGGAGAATCAATGAGTGAAGAAAAACAAATCATAATAACATGGAAACAGTACTTCGAACAACTTCTTAACATCCCGTCAGATGTCACAAGAATTCAAGAAACCGACACAGAATCCACCGAAGAATTAGAACCAGACATACTGAAAGAAGAAATTATAGAAGCCGTCAGATTAGCCCCATTGAACAAATCATCAGGACAATATGAAATACCAAATGAACTAATTAAAGCAGCAAAAGAAGTAGGAACAGCATGGCTATATAGACTATTCAGCCATGTTTGGGTAGAACAACAGATACCACGAGACTGGGGGAAATGACATAATTATCCCAATTTGGAAAAACATAAGCAGCAAAAGAGACTGCACACAATACAGAGGCATTTTACTGTTGAGTCATACTGGGAAAAAATTTTGCAATATTTTCAGAAAAAAATCCCACCTACTATAGAAAACCCCGCTACGCGAAAACAACTTGGGTTTAGGAAGGATGCCCAGATGCCATTTTGCTCTTAGACAACTTATAGAAAAATCAACTGAATTCAATGAAACACTTTACTTAGCCTTTGTCGACCAAGAAAAAGCATTTGATAGAGTAGATAGAAACAAGCTGTGGGAAATCCTTAAATAATAGGGAGTGAGTACACATCTAACAAACCTATGTAGAAGCTTATACAACAATAGTGAATGCATAGTGAGAGCAACTGAAGGACACTCAGAACCCTTCACCATAAGATCCGGAGTACGACAAGGTTGTGTCCTGTCCCCTCTCTTGTTCATAAAATATATAGACAACATATGTAAAGAAACCAGCCAAACAGAGACGACAAGAATACCGCATGACGAGAACATGGAAGAAGAACCATCTGAAAATCTAACCGATAGAGAACTCCTGTTTGCGGACGACCAAGCACTAATAGCAAAATCAGAAGCTGAATTACAAGACCACATGAATAGTCTAAATGAAATTTGTAGGGAACATGAAAATTAGCACAAGTAAAACAGATGTAATGACTGTACCTAGAAAAGAAAAAGCAACAACAGATTCACCTAAATGAACATCCCTTGAAACAAGTAAAGAGTTTCAAGTACTACGAAGTATAATATCATCAAAAGGCAAATCAGAAGACGAGATCGAAAATAGGATGCAATAGGGCAAACCAACTCATTTGACACATTGCACTAATAATAAAGAACAAACATGTATCAATACCTACTACGAAAGCACTTTACAACACAGCTTCCTACCAACTCTAGGCTACCAGTACCAAACCTGGAAAATGACAGAAAAAGAGAAAAGAAGAATCACAACACCAGAAATGAGATTCCTGAGAAGAATACTCAATGTATCAAGAAGAGATAAGATAAGAAATTAAGAAATCAAGACTAACGTTGGGATTATAGCTGCACTAGATTTCATTAGAAGGCGGCAATTCAAATGGTTTGGCCATGCAAGTAGGTTACCAACTAACAGTATACCAGAACAAGCAATGATGTACAGACCAGAGGGAAGCAGAGGAAGAGGCCGACCACGTAAACGTTGGACGGAGGGAATAGCAGGGTCCATGGTAATATCGATACATGAAGCCCATAAGCGGGCACTCTCCCGCTGTTTATACTTCACCTCGACACCGCAAGGTACAAGAGGAACATGATGAGATGAGATGGGATGAGATGAGACAGTCAGTAGAAGTGTAGAACCGGCATTAGAGATCAGCGTACCTGGAATTCCCGCTGTGTGGCTTCACATCTTTCTGGAAGAATTAATCAATGTTCAAAGCTGAGACTTGCTCATACACAGATAGAATACCAATGTTGAGATTTATTCATGCAGGTATAGAATACCAACGTTGAGACCTGTTCAAACAGGGATAGAATAACAATGTTGAGACTTGTTCAAACAGGGATAGAATAACAATGTTGAGAATGTTCAAACAGGGATAGAATAACAATGTTGAGACCTGTTCAAACAGGGATAGAATACCAACGTTTAGACCTGTTCAAACAGGGATAGAATAACAATGTTGAGACATGTTCAAACAGGGATAGAATACCAATGTTGAGACATGTTGAAACAGGGATAGAATACCAATGTTGAGATTTATTCATGCAGGGATAGAATACAAATGTTGAGACTTATTCATACATGGATAGAAAAACAGTCAGCAGTGTTGGATATCGATCATAATGTTGCTAGAACCATAGTCACTATCGTAGCTTATTGCTTTATATGGGGCAATGGAGAATTAAGCTTGAAGTAATGCATACCTGAATTATCAGAGTCTGGGAGGAAGAAGAAATATCAGGAGACTGAAAAGAAAGAAGAAATACCAGGAGACTGGTGAGAGAGAAGAAATACCAGTAGACTAGTGAGAAAGAAGAAATACCAGTAGACTGGAGAGAAAGAAAAATTACTAGTAGGCTGGGGAGAAAGAAGAAATACCAGTAGACTGGAGAGAAAGAAAAATTACTAGTAGGCTGGCGAGAAAGAAGAAATACTTGTAGACTGGAAATAAAGAAGAAATACCAGTTGACTGGAGAGAAAGAAGAAATACGTGTAGACTGGAGATAAATAAAAAATACCAGTAGACTGGAGAGAAAGAAAAATTACTAGTAGGCTGACGAGAAAGAAGAAATACCTGTAGACTGGAGATAAAGAAGAAATACCAGTAGACTGGAGAGAAAGAAGAAATACCTGTAGACTGGAGATAAAGAAGAAATACCAGTAGACTGGAGATAAAGAAGAAATATCAGTAGACTGGAGAGAAAGAAGAAATACAAGTAGACTGGAGAGAAAGAAGAAATACCAGTAGACTGGAGATAAAGAAGAAATACCAGTAGACTGGAGATAAAGAAGAAATACCAGTAGACTGGAGATAAGGAAGAAATACCAGTAGACTGGAGATAAAGAAGAAATACCAGTAGACTGGAGAGAAAGGAGAAATACCAGTAGCTGGAGATAAAGAAGAAATACCAGTAGACTGGAGAGAACGATATCTGTCGAAGCTGCCCAAACAGGGGTCTTGCTGGAGTACAAAAAGTTTAGAGCAGTGGTTCTCAACCTTTTTTGGCCCTGCACCCCTTCACCATATTTTCAGAACGTCATCCCCCCCCCCCCTTTTCGTATTTCTTCCCCATAAATTCCCCACCCCTACACAGTATACGTAAAAGTGGAAGCTAAATTTAATAACACATACTAGAACAAGTCTAGACATCTATTTGCTTACGTTATAAAATGAATTGAAGAGGGGCGAGAAGTACAGAACTGTAAAATATGGAGGGAAAAACAATATCAAGTAATCGGTTCTTGTACTAACGCGCTCTTGAAATAATCTTAATCACCCTAACACCCCCCCCCCCCCCGGAAACCCTAAAATCCCCCCATGGGGGGGGGTTTTTCC
>JACEFZ010015788.1:80000-81194 GCA_014155875.1 Cepaea nemoralis | reverse complement strand
GCATTTCATTTTTTTTTTTTTTTTTTTTAAATTTCAAAATTTTTTTGAAAGGGGTTTTTTTTTAAATAGAGGGCTTTTTGGGGCGTGTAATTGTAGTATTTTAATGGCGGGACATGGCAGTTGTCATCCAACTATGAACATTTAATATTGTTATGGAATATTCATAGCAATTGCAATGTTAAATGAGTGTTTGTCTTCATGCCCAGGTTTAGTCCCATTAATTGGGTTTCTGTATTCTTTTTTATTAATGGTTTTTATTCCCAATGTCACAGATGAAGAAAGTTCAAGCGAGTGATGCACAGAACAGGAAGAAAAAGAGGGTCAGATACGAAGAACAGTTCCATCAATGAGGGGCATTAGATACCTGGATAAATAGAAGTAAAGAACAAGTTGTTGAACATGAAGAAGTAAACGATGATCATCATGATCATGATGACGGTGCTGGCTCGGACTCGGAGGATTCATCTGCAGCTCAATCAGAACATAATACAGTCTCTCCTCCTGAGAGTCCTGAGTCTTCTCAAGTCTCATTGTCAGAATGATGATTCATGTGAGGAAGTGAAAGATAAAGGAGATTTTAGCACATTTTTGAAAAAAAGAAAACGTTTTTTGGCTATTTGAAGAAATCGATTTCAGATAAGTTGAAAATGACAATGACATGGTCCAGAAAAATATTAAAATAAGAGTGGGCCATTTACCCCATTTGCTGAGAAAGATGGAAGAAGTTTTCAAAAAAGTGGTTTAACAAAGTTTCCACAAATGGAGAAATTGTGGAGAGAAAGTGGTTGTTATACTCTCCATACCGGGGTGCATGCTTTGTTTTGTATGTTTTTTATTTTCAAAGGAACAGCAGTCGTATATGTCAAACTTTATCCAGGAAAAAGGTTTATCTACTTGGAGAAAGTTGAATCCTCGATAACCCGATCATGAGAAAAGCTCTTCTCATAGAGCTCACATTAGGGAATACCTGACTCTCGTAAGTCGACTCACGAGTTCTACTACGATAGATGATGAACTTCAATAGCAAATGTCCGCTATGAAGAAGAAATGGAAAGCAATAACTGAACGTATTGTCGAGGATATAGCATTTTTGATAAAACAGAATCTGGCCCTTCGTGGGCATCGAGGAGAAGGAATTTCATATTTATAGGAGCCAGAGGAGACAATAAGCGAAAATACAGGGAATTTTTTAGC
>JACEFZ010015788.1:0-75000 GCA_014155875.1 Cepaea nemoralis | reverse complement strand
TGGGTGGGTGAGTGGGTGTAGGTTGGCTGATGTGTGTGTGGGTGGATGAAGAAAATTGTGAGGGTGCGGGATATTTGTGTGGATAGGTGCGGGATGTGTGGGTTGACGGGGGTATGTGTGTGTGGTTTTGTGATGTGTGTTTTGCTGGGTGGTTGCGGGTGTATGGGTGGGTGGTTCAGAATATGTGGGTGTGTGTGTGTGTGTCGGTAATGGGATGGGTGGGGGATGTATGTTTGGGTTGGGAAATGTGTGTGGGTGGGGGATCAGTGGGTTTGTGGCGGCATGTATGTTTGCCTGAGTCTGTGTGAGTGCATGGAGGTATGTGTGGGTGGGTGGGGGATGTGTGGGTGGCTGAGGGATGTGTGGGTGGCTGCGGGGTGTGAGGGTGGATGGGGGATGTGTCTCACAACATTACAATATGCATTGTTTATTATTACAACTTTCATTTGATAATGTTTTTTTCCCCCATGTGAATGTACCATGCGTAATATGCATTGTTTATGCTTACAAAATCCATTTGACAATGTTTTTTTTTTTCCCTATGTAAATGTAACATGCATATTTGATGAATGAAGGATGAGTGATCGAAAGGGCCGAACATTCGTTCGTTCGTTTTCTCTCTCTCTCTCTCTCTCTCTCTCTCTCTCTCTCTCTCTCTCTCTCTCTCTCTCTCTCTCTCTCTCTCTCTCTCTCTCTCTCTCTCTCTCTCTCTCTCTCGGTCTCTTTCTCTCTATCTCGCATACGCGCTCAAGCAACGGGATGTTTACTGCTTGAAGTTGGTAAATTTGTAGATACATACAAAGGTACCACTCTCAGGAAAGAAAAGTGATTCAGCAATAATGTTGGTACATAAGTGCGAATAACAATGCCTCAAGTGGGAACGTTTTTTTTTTTCTTTTCGGTACTAGTAAATGGTTTGGTTTGCATGGGAGCGAATGATTACTCAACCACCATCGTCATCAGTTAATATGTAAGTAGTTACACCATGCCAAGACTATAATGTTGTCACATGTGTATGAATGTATATGTTGTATGTGCTAATGTAAAAGGACACTATTTTTGCATATACAGTACTTGTAATAAAGGTTAAAAACGCATTTTTTTATTGGCCTCCTAGGGGCACACAAAGTTTAAAGACAATTAACAAAGCCCATCCAAAACGTTTATAACATTAAGAAAGAAATGAGAAGACCGAATATTAACATGTTAGGTATATGTGAGATCAGAGAATATTATAACTTCCGAGGAACATAACATACACCGTTCTGGTGGAGAGAGAAAAAAAACAAAACAACAGTGGTATTAATTTGTTTTAAATGTTGCATATCCCTTACAGGACATTGCAGTCAACACCAGCATTTTCAGCTGCTGTTGATGTATACCTGGCTCCCATACCAACACGTTATAACACAACGCGACACAGTCTGCTGCACAATTAGGTCGCAGCTGAGTTTCGAACGCCTGGTAAGCGACTCACGAACCGCGTTCGCAAGCCTTCGGCAGGGTATCAATTATAATGGAAATAAAACTAACGACGAATGCCTGAAAGAGGCTAATGAAACTAAAACATTACATACAACAATAAAAAAGAGGCACACAGCTTTTTTGGTCATGTGATGAGAGGAGAGGCATTAGAGAACATCGTAACAACTGGACAGGTCGAGGGAAAGAGAAGCAGACCAAGAGAAATGATACAGGGTGGATTAGCGACAGTGGCATGGGGGGATTTCAACGGCAGAGTTGATCCAGAAAACCAAAGACAGAGATCTGTGGGGAGCCATGAACGCCTACGCCGGTCGGCGTGGCACTTGATGATGATGATGGTATAAATAGGAGAAGAACAATGTGGACTTGTAGAAGGCAAGGGTTCAGTAAATGCGAAAGATTCTCAATGCCAATGAATTTCGTCGCCTCACGTTTCCTTACCCAGGGCTTCTTGAATGACTATAACGAATTAGACATGGCCGAGGAACCAGTGTAACAATTTTGAAATGACTGTCATCCTCGAGGATTTCAACGCCGAAGTGGCAACGGGAAGGTGAGTGGTGTGACTGGTGGATATGGCCTAGGTGATAGGAGTGGGATGAGATGACGATTAATAGGCGAAGTGAGCAGGATAAAACCTGGTCTGGAACTGTCAAGGCCTGCATGCACTTACTCTTACTTTAGCACTGGCGAAAGGCCGTGCAAGTTTATGGGGTTTATGTAGACAAATATTATGTTTAGAGGAAATGTCATTTATGTTTGTAAATTTCATTCATTTTGAACAAATAGTTCCACCCCACCCCTCTCCCTCTCATTCGCATGCGCTCTCTCTCTCTCTCTCTCTCTCTCTCTCTCTCTCTCTCTCTCTCTCTCTCTCTCTCTCTCTCTCTTTCTCTCTCTCTCTCTCTCTCTCTCTCTCTCTCTCTCTCTGCCAAATGCTGGCGCAATTACGTTTGCATAGAGAATATTTAAAATATAATAACATGATAGAAACGCCTTGATTGAAAGAAAAACACCTTGATAAGCAATAAGTAGAAGACATAAACATCTAATATTGTTGCAAGGGAGATTACTGAAATTTAGACAAAGGAAATTGTATACCTAGAATAATATCATTAACTAACTTTAAAATCTCTTTAGTATTCTTTACTAAATAAAGTAGTCAATGTTTTAGTCCGATTTTATAACGTCAATAATAACACTATTAGTTTACTTATATAAAATTGGTTTATTTTGTACTTAATTACATTTTATAATCAACTTTTAACGTTTAACATTTATGTTTAATATTCCATCATCCATTTCACCCCTTCCTGTACATTCATTCGTCGCGTTTACACCGTGTGGGTCAGTCGCGTCGTATCGTATTATTAAAACGTGTTTTAATTCGTGTCAGTTTCAGACCTGGTTTTCATGAGGAAGTGGTGGTAAATATTAGTTCGGTAATATAGTAGTGATACATACAACTGTGACAAATATTTCAAAAGGAACAAACTGTAAGTAGAAAACCCTTTAATCCTAAAACACGGGGACCGTACAATTGGCGGTCAAGCCTTGTATATTATCCACACGTGTTTCGCACACGCACAAGCTCGAGAATAAGTAATACAAACGCTCAAGAGACCTGATACACCAATCTGCGTCACAGATCGCATCTACACAGAAGACAACAATATACAACAGATCCGTCTCAACAACGAGCATTCTGTTTTCCTGCAGGTAGATTGAAGTGCATTTCATTGATCGGATTCTACCTCGCGACCGATTCCGATATTTCTCACTGGAGTATATATTCACTGGGAGTGGTGGTAGATATCACCACTGTACTGTAGTGGTGATACGTACGGTGACAAATATTTCAAGAGGAACAAACTGTAAGTAGCAAACCGCTGTAAGCATTAAAAACAGGAAAAATCACACAAAACACCATGGCAATAACCAGAAACCAAGCAGAGGAGAGCAAGAAAGGACCAGTCGAAGCTATGAATATAGAAAAAAACAAAAACATAGACGGAAAAATAGCTGGAAGAAATCAACCCAAAGAAAGCCAACCACTAGGAAAACAGCCCGCCAGCGGGGCCCTTGAGCCAGGCCTCAAACTTAAAATAACCCAAACTGAGGGAAGACAAGCAGTACTATCGGCATTCAGCAAAGGCGAATGCATCAATATCATTGAAAATGAGCTAGGTACAAGGTCAATTGCCAACCTGATCAAAAACCCAAACAGCACAATAATAATCACACCGAACGACACCCCCAAGATCAAAGAGATAGTGGATGAACTGAAAAAGGAAAAAAAGCCGATAACAATAAAATTGCCACACGACATCAAAGTCAGCGTAGAGCTGTTCCGGGCGACAACAACAATAGTTGTAAAAGGAATAAACCCGACAACAGATATGAGGAAGGTAGAGGAAGAAATAAGAAAAGAGAACATGTGCATTGAAATCACGCACGTGGATAGGATATTGACAAAACGTGGCGAACCAACCGCGGTAGTAATGGTTAAATACAACGGAACAACACTGCCAAACCAAATAAAATACGTAGGAAGGCCTAAGCGCTTCGAAATGTATGTGCCACCTGTCAAACAATGTAGCAAGTGCCAAATCTATGGACACACCCTTAAATTTTGCAAGGAAAAGAACCCAAAATGCCGGTACTGCAGCAAAAGCCACTGGTATAGTGACTGTACAGAAGCGAAAAGGGATAAACACTACAAAGAAGTAAACCCGGCCAGACAGTGTGCTAACTGCAAGGGTAACCACAGTGCGAGATATAAGGGCTGCCCTGAATATAAACTAACAGAGACGGCATGGAGAGAGTCAGTCCTTACACAAACCCCGATGAGGGTCGCAAGGTGGAGACAAGAAAACGCACGCAAAGAACCAGATACAAGATCAGAAATAAGAATATTGCAATCCGAAATGAATAATATGAAGAACAAGATAGCAGACAAGGACGTAGGAAGAGACAGTACACAAGACAAGGAAGAGACAGAAAACAACGAACTAAAGACAGTTATAAGACGAATGGAAGAAGCTGAAAAAAGCATGCTAACCATGAAAAAACAACTTGAAGACGCAGTAACACACACGCGAAAAATAACCCAAGAGCTGGAGGCAGCCAAAACACAGCTGAAAAACCAGTTAAAAGAGAACCAAACAGCCAATGAAAAGATAAAAGAATTAGCCAAAAAGATGGAGGTAACCAGACGAGAATTTAGTAACCAGACGAATGAAAACCACACGGCCACAGAACAGATGAAAGTAAAACTACGCGACATCGAACTATCAAACACAGAGGTAGAAAAAAGGACGCAACCACTAGGCCATGACCTTAAAAAATTGAAGCAACAGACTGATAGAGAAATCAAAATGATTAAACAAGCAGTGGAAAATATGATAAACAAGGAGGAGTTCACACGAATACTACCAGCATTAATGGAGAAAGCGAAGAAGGGCCCGATCATACTTCAGGAATACACTGAACTAGCAAACAAGATGTTACAGGAGACAAGCGAGGAAGACAGCGAAACATCGGAGAACTGAAGAGAACAATAACCAATCAAAAACAGAAATACAACACGACCATGGAAAAAAACAACATTAGAATAGTACAATGGAACTGCAGAGGCATGAAAAAAAACCTCCCCAGCACCATGGAACAACTAGGGAGGGAAAATAGTATCTATGCCCTGCAGGAAACATTCTTGAAACCAAAGGACAGCTACAAATGCAAAGGCTTTAAGATACTCAGGAACGACAGGACAGAAACAACAGGAGGAGGAGTCGCCCTACTCATACAAGACAATCTACAAATATTAGAAAACGGAACATTCAGGACAACCAACTTCGAGGGAATCACAGCGGAGATTGCGAGTAAACCCAACAACCTAACCATAATTAACGTATACTGCCCTAAAGGAAAAATAGAAGAAGAAGACCTAATAGAGATAAAGAACAGAATCAAAACATCAACAATAATAGTCGGCGACTTCAACTGTTGCCACCCAGTGTGGGGTGGATCAAGAAACAGCGTAGCGGGAACAAAATTGATCGAATTTATAGACAGTAACCAGCTAACAGTGCTAAATGACGGGTCGATGACACGAATAGACCCCAACCCGAGAAGATACGACACAGCAATCGACGTAACAATAGTAACAACGGGCCTAACAAGGAGCCATTGGGAAGTAAAAGAAGACACCAACAGCGATCACCTACCGATAATCATCGACACAAACACGAGAGCACAGAAGAGTAAGGAAAGTAATAAACCGACCTTTCACTTCAAGAACGCGAAGTGGGAGCAGTTTAGAGAAGAACTGGAGGGGATGGAGATAGAACAGACAGAAGGTGAAGATATAGACAAATACACAGAAAGAATCACTAACAACATCCTACAGGCCGCGGTAAAACACATCCCCAATAGAAATATGCCTGCATACCTGACAGCGGCCACACAGAGAACGCGAACAACAGGAAAACAATGGAACAAACAACCAGCTGGTTGGTGGAACCAGAGCTGCACAGAGGCGCTGGAAAAAAGAAAGAAAGCGCTCCAACAATACAGAAGAATGAGGACAGACGAAAACTACAACGAATACAAAATTCAGAGGAATGAAGCCAACAGACTGATAACCAAAGCCAAAGAAACAGCATGGAAAACGTACTGCCAGAAATTGTCACCAGACACACCCACAAAAGAAGTATGGGAGCAAATAAAAGCTATACAAAGAAACCAAACAAACAGCAATATTCCAACAATAAAAATACCAACACTAGCAGTAACAGACAAAGAAAAAGCAGACGCGTTCGGCAAATACTTCTACGAAGTCTGCTCCAACATGTCACTAGGAGAGCAGGAAAAACAAAGACGAGAAAAATACGCTGAAGAGGTGGAAGAACTGCAACAAGAAATAGAGGACTTCTACATGGACGCAGACATAACAACTGACGAAGTAACATCAGCAATCAAGGAAAAGGACGACACAGCAGCAGGGTCAGACATCCTAAACTATACAATACTGAAAAGGATACCAAGAAAAACAATAGAGACAATAACAGCTCTCTACAACAAAGTGTGGCACACGGGACAAATACCAGCACAATGGAAGAAGGCGACAGTTATACCAGTCAAAAAGCAGTTCAAGAACTCACAAAGAATCGACTCATACAGACCAATATCCCTGACATCACACCTCGGAAAAATTATGGAAACAGTCATCAATAAAAGAATCACACACCACCTGGAGAAAAACGGACTAATTAGCGACACACAGTCAGGGTTTAGAGCCAACCGAAGCGCAATTGACCAAATAATTAAGCTAGAAAACCACGTAAAGAGGGCATTCAAAAAAGGAGAGAAAACGATAGCAGTATTTTTAGATCTGGCTAAAGCATATGACCAATGCTGGAGAAAAGCAGCTCTGATCAAAATCAACAAAATAGGGATAATAGGCAGGACATATCGATATATCGAAAACTTCCTACAGAACAGAAGCTTCACCGTACGAATAAAAAACGAGGAATCCAGAACCTATGAGCAAGAAAACGGAATACCACAGGGATCGGTAATATCACCAACAATATTCACAATATTAGTAAATGACCTAGATGAAGAAAAGCTAGAAGACAGGATAGGGATATCGCAATTCGCCGACGACTGTGCAATATGGAGAAGCGGAAGACACATAAAAACCACAAGAGACCGACTACAACGGCAACTAAACAGAATTGCCAAATGGATGGAAAAATGGGGCTTCCAGATCAACACAGACAAAACGGTCAGTATGATATTCAACGCGGAAAAAAAAAACGAAACTACACGGACGGGGACACAAGATCCAAGGGAAGAATATAAAGAGAACAAAAAACACAAGATTCCTCGGGATGACACTAGACGAACAACTAAGTTGGAGAAAACATATAGACCAGACAGTCGAAAAAGGCAAAAAGACAATAAATATTCTAAGAGTAATTAAAGGCAGTGGATGGGGAGCCCATACAAAAACGATGCTAATGCTATACAAATCTCTGATCAGAGGAAGAATAGAATACGGAAGCATAGTATACGATGCTGCACCGGAACACAACAAACGAAGACTGGACTCAATACAGAACCAAGCGCTGGGCATTATCCTAGGAACAGGCAAGCAAACACCAAGGGAAGCCCTAGAGGTAGCACTAGGAGTACTTCCACTACAACTGAGAAGAAAGCAATTAGTGTACAACTACTGGATGAAGGCTGCGAAAGATACAAGACACCCCGCGTTCAGTGCATTCGAAGAAAACAGAAGCAAATGGGGAGGAATACCCATACAAAAGACACAAACACCAGCAGGATGGACAGCTGCACAAGAGATGAACGCGGACGAGAAACTAGCGAGGGCACTGGCACGAACGAAAGTTCACAGACAAACAACACCCCAATGGGAGCTAGAACTACCATTGACGGATACGACACTCGCGAGCATAATTAGTAAATCAACAGAGGACAGGGAAGCCAAAGACATAGCGGAGGAATACATAAGACAAATAAGCACGGACAACCTCACTATCTACACAGACGGGTCAAAGAACGAGAATGGGGAGGTAGGGGCAGGAGTAGTAGTACCATACCGGAACATCCAAAAGGAGTACAAAATAACAGACAATACATCGGTATACACGGCAGAACTAGTAGGTATTATGAAAGGACTAGAAATAGCAACAGAGAACCCCCCTATAAAACTAACTATTCTGACGGACTCACTATCTGCAGTACAAGCGCTGGGCAACCATTCTAAAGTGAACAGACAAGACCTGAAAGAGAAAATACTAACACTAACAACAAAACTAAGAAGTATGGGATGCCAGGTCACAATTGTATGGATACCAGCACACAGAGGGATAACTGGCAATGAGAGGGCAGACAGGGCCGCAAAACGCGGGACAAGCAGCCAGAATATAGTAAATACAGGACTCGGCATTCTGGAGGCAAAAAGCATTATCAAACAACAAGTAATCGACAAATGGAAACAACAATGGAGAGACAGCAATAAAGGACGACACGCCTACCACATGCTCAGAGAACCAAGTTTGAAAAGTCAAGTGAAAGACAACACAAAAATACCAACGTACAAGAAACTATGGAGATTGAGAATCGGGAACTGGAAAGATAAAATCACCCGACCACTTTGCATTGATTGCCTGGAGGAAAACACCATAGAACACTACCTACTATCGTGCACAGCCTATGCCCAGGAACGCAGGGACCTAGTAGAATACTTCCAAACAAGAAATACTACGATGACGATGAAGGAATGCCTACAGGTGGAAGGCGACAAAGAAGTACAAAAGCTTACAAAACAATTCATTGCAAGAACAGGGAAAGAAATATAACCAACATAAAATAAAGCCAACAGCAAAATAAAAATACAGTGAGGAAACACTCGACCACACGAAAACCAGACAATAGGAAATATATAGGGATGCATTAAAACTCTCAAATAGCGGACAATAGAGAGACGAAACGACCCTCTTCGACGCGGGAGACAAGGAGAAGGGTGGAAATTGCCCCAACGATGGAGAAGACGATGGGAAACCCCCCTGACGATGGATAAGAGAGACGATACAATCCGACCCCTATGCTTGACAAAAAACCGTTGAACCAAGAAAACAAGCCCAGACGATAACAGGCGCCCCCCCTCCCCAGGACAAGCCCAAGAAAACAGATGAAAAAAGACAGCTCCTCCCCAGCCCCCAAGGTCAGCTCCGGAAAAGAAGACACCAAATGAGAGGGATGGGCAAACCGATAATGATAGCAGACACACCAGCAACAACGACAAAAGCAAAAAGGATGGCAAAAAAGAGGAACTCGGCCAGACAGGCAGTAATAGAAGCTGTCTAACGCACAAAAGACCATAAAACCTATACCGCACTATGAACCACCACAACTATAACCAACGTCATTGAGACGGGTTGAACGAGGTGGAAAGTTTCTTTTTTTTTCGACAAATCGGAAATTCACCCCTTGAAAGGATTGATCTGACACTAGAAACGAACCATAGAATCACATGGTAGACAATAATACCATAGATCATGTAACTCCCAAATTTGCCAAGGTGTCACAGTAAGCCGCAGAATTCATACAGGATTGGGAGAAAAGTCACCACACCAAATCAGTCCAATAGATGCAAGCCCTCCTCGAGGTTCCTGTAGACCTGAACATCTCAGACCACTACAACTCCCTACATGAGCAAACCACTTTCAAGTTCTCCTACATAAAATTGTAATATGTATGGAGTAGATTATAAATGTTATGTTATAGATGTATTGTCTATTCACACATGGATTTGTTAATTTTTATGCAGATTAATTGCAATACAGTATTTGCTGCTGCCACTGTCAATTAATGGTGTAATGTGAATCAGGAAAACTGTTAGTTTTTCGCCATAAGTCATGAAACCTTTCTGTTGATAAGGATAAGGCTGTTTAATGAGCTTCTTAGAGTGTATATTTGTTATGACAATTTGAATTGTTTAGCTGTGTTAGTTATTGAATAACTTAGAATGAGTTCATTTACACTTTCATAATTCATAATTATTCTACTTACACCTTCCGACGTCAGTATGAGTAAATCCAAAGAAAGCATCAGTCAGCTTGAGCTAGTACAGACGAAATAGTTTTCTTTTACTGCATATGTTGGACATTCCTACAACAAATGTTTAGCTGTCATTTTGTCAGTTCCAGTTACATTCGTCAGTATCTCCTATAAATAAATCTTGAGAAACCGCAAAAAAAAAAAAAAACACTATTTATTTTTCACACCATCTGCCTTGGGCATTCTCTTTTTATCTGTATCCACAGGAGGAGCAAATGGATCATCATAGTCTGGTAAGAATGAGGCAGCGAGGTGTGACGAGGGGATCTGGCCGATGCTCGACGCTCAGAAAAAGGCGAGACGGACATATAATCAGATTGCTACTGGAACTATTAGTGTTGGAACTCTTCGCTGGCTGCTGAGGATGGTGACGGAGCGCTTATGGGAATGTCCCGAATGCTGTGATGTCGGTTCTTCAATCAATCAATCAATCAATCAATCAATCAATCAATCAATCAATCTTTACCCTGCGTACTTTCGGTATACGTATCAGCCATCAATGTTACATCCGAGACCCCAGGGCCTGACGTGATAACACTTGATTCCAGAGAAAATAAATGAAGGATCGCTGGGAAAAAAAACTGGTTTTGAGTCTGTAAACGTTGATTGGGATGTTGCAGAGGTGCTATAATCAGGAAACCAGAAGGGGCTGGTCGCTGTAGATGCTGATGTAATCGTGCTGCGCGATGTTAAAAATTATGGATAAAAACTTGAATTTGTTGAGCTGCTATAAACTTGACGCAATGAAGACATTGTATAAATATAATGATGTTCTCTTAGACGACATGTTTCTGCTTGCAAAGAAAGGAACAGAAAACATCCTGCGTAGAAACATCAGGAGCCAAAATAAACATCCAAGGAAATTTAAGTACAAAAAAAAGCTCTCTCTCTCTCTCTCTCTCTCTCTCTCTCTCTCTCTCTCTCTCTCTCTCTCTCTCTCTCTCTCTGTCTGTCTGTCTGTCTCTCTGTCTGTCTGTCTGTCTGTCTCTCTCTCTCTCTCTCTCTCTCTCTCTCTCTCTCTCTCTCTCTCTCTCTCTCTCTCTCTGTCACACACAAGTACACACATTCCATGGGAATCAGTGTTCGTTGTCAATCGAGGTGTTGTCCCTTGCTTATACGACCCAGGTAAATCCTTTGTACTGACCTTCTCCCGACCCAGCGAACGGAAAAATAAATCCTTCGTACCTGTAAACGACAAAGTGTGAGGGGTTTTCTATTAAATGGTTTGGGTTGAATGTGAACGAATGATTACTCAACAACCATATGTAGGTTGTTACACCTTGCCAAGACTATAAAGCTGTTACACTTGCATAAAATGTATATGCTTTATTTGTTTATGTAAAAAGACATTGTTTTTGTATAAAATAAACGTATATATATATATATATATATATATATATATATATATATATATATATATATATATATATATATATATATATATATATATATCAGGTCTTAGTCAGATATGACTGAGCTACCGTATAACAGTAGACGATTGTCACAGCCTCACATAGGGGCGGTAACCAACATACAGTAAGAGATAGTGGCGAAGGGCTAAAACTCCCGCTCAAGGGAAAGAAGTGAGTCACTCGAAGGCTTGAAGAATCCAGAGCCTTCTCGAAGGACTGGTCAGTGTGTCCACTGTCCCGTGGGCACTGACGTGGCCCGCCGATTACGGGGTCCACGAGATACTCGGATAGAGTTACCACCCGTGTCGGATTGCGACACGTGTGAAACGGCAGAGACAGACTGGACATCGGAGAAGCAACAGGGCTTACCTTAGGGGGACTTGATAGTTCAGACCCATGTGTATTTAAGGCCAATTGGGTGCTGATCCGCCACAGCCTGCCTGCTTCAATGGGTGCTTGGGGCTCGGACAAAATCTGTATCGCAGGCTGTAAAACCAATGCACCAGGTACTAATCAAAAGAAAAATAGACACCTCAAGTTACGGCTTGCAACCTGGAACGTGAGAACCATGTGTCCATGATTTTCCACTGATTTGACCAATATTGACAATGTGAGAAAAACGGCTGTGATTGATTACGAACTCAGTCGTCTTAACATTGATATTGCTGGCCTGCAGGAGACTCGCCTCGCTGAGGAAGGGTCACTCGGGGAAAACAATTACACCTTTTTTGGGAAGGGTAGAGGGCAGGCAAAAAAAAAAAAAAAAAGGCAACACGGTGTGGGCTTTGCAGTGAAGAATTCGCTACTGGGAATGATTGAAATTCCAGTAGGAGGAAATGAAAGACTATTATCCCTGCACTTGGCAACCTCTTGTGGTTTTGCCACAATTATTACTGCATTGGCACCGACACTCGATTCCTCTAATGATGTGAAGGATTCGTTCTATGAGGAGTTAGACTCGGTGATCAAGGCAGTTCTAAAATCTGACTACATTTATATGCTCGGTGATTTCAATGCTCGTGTTGGCAAGGACTCGAGTTCATGGCCAGTGTGCCTTGGAAAATGCAACATCGGTCGCATGAATGAAAATGGGCAAAGGCTGCTGGAGCATTGCACCAGTAATGACCTATGAATTACAAACTCCTTTTTTAAAACAAAAGAGCTGCATAAGGTCTATGATAAAGCCTATCCGCGCCGTAAATGTTTGTTCACAGTGGGTGCATGTGAACACGTGGTCATTTCCACCACCATGCACCATCTTACGTCTCACACGCTCGGTGTGTGACTTATCTGCAATAATTTTCTCCTTTGTCTTTATTCAATTTCTAATGTTTGCCCTCCATGCAACACGCTCAGCGGCGACTTGCTCCCAATGTGCATTATCAATGCCTGTATCAATCATGTCCCACTTACACACATCTTTGTATCGTAGTAGAGGCCGACCCTGAGATCTCTTACCCATCTGTAATTCACCAAAAAAAGATGTCCTTTGGTATTCTACCATCATCAATCCTCCTAACATGTCCTATCCATCTAAATCTACGAAGACTGAGCATAGAATAAACTGTCACACAACCCGATCTTTCCAATACTTCAGTATTTGTGATTTTGTCTTGCCACTTAATACCAATGAATTCTTCGCAGACACCGCATATGAAAGCTGTTTAAACGTTTCTCTTGGTGTGAGTAAGTTGTCCAGGTTTCACTGCCATAAAGAAGAGTACTAAGGACACAGGCATATCGAGTAATAACCATGCAGAATACAATAAGCAAGCTGTTGGAGAAGATAATTGCCAGAAAAATATTACGCCAGCTAAAGGGGCGAGGTGTTTTCCCACCTACCCTGGGTGGGTACCGTCCAAATAGAGAAACCAGGACCAATGCCGCAGTTTTTGCCCATGATGTCTATGAAGGTTTCCACTCAGGCATTGAAACCCTTGCTGCGGCGATTGATCTTGAGGACGCTTACGCGTACAACAGAATACCATTGGATTTTTTAATGCTTCAGATTCTTGAACTCAAGATAAGTCCTTCCTCCTTAATTGGATCGGTGCAGCCCTTTTCCAACGGAAAGTAGTTTTTAGATGTGGTAGTTGGATTTCGGAAGCAACAACAATATATCCTGGCCTACCACATGGTTAACTCCGGTAGTGTTCAACGCCTACACTGTAAGAATCACCAGTGAGCAGATCACTGGACCTGGCAGGACATTGTCATATGCAGACGATGTATTAGTGTATCGCCAGGGTAAGGATAGAGATCAGGTTGCTGTGGAACTGCAAACCGAACTCAATCGCATAAGTACTTGGTGTGCTGAAGCTGGGGCAATGGTCAACCCAACAAAGGCAACAGTGGCATGGTTCTCTTTGAATAATCATATTGTCAACATTCCAACACAAACTGTAAATTTTTGTCCAGAGACTGTGGAAAGAACGCAGGCAATGAATTACCTGGGAATACGTTTTGATCGAATCAATCAATCAATCATGTGCCATGCCGGAAAGCGTGGGCGGTCATGACTCGCCATTTCACTCGATCACCAGTGTCGTGGATCAGCTCAGTGTTCCTGTCTCGTCCATGCCATGTGGCCAAGCCATCCAGGTATTTTCCTCTCGGTCTTCCTCTGGGTCTGTTCCCTTCGATCTTGCCAGTTGTCACTAAGTTCTCCAATCCATTTCTTCTCATAACATGTCCAAAAAATTTTGACTGTCTACGTCTAATTTCTCTAATCAGTTTACGATGTTCATTTGTCTCCTGTAGTACTTGGTCATTGGTTTTTCTGTCTGTCCATGGTATTCTTTGCATTTTCCTCAAAACCACATTTCTGCAGCCATCAGATGCTTTTCAGCTTGACTGCTCATTGTCCAAGTTTCACATCCATACAAAAGAACAGGCTCTATGTATCCCCTCAACACTTTTTTTCTCGTTTCAATTTACATCTTTTTATTGGTCAGAATGTTTTTCATCTTGCTAAAGGCTACTTTCGCCATGGCGATTCTTGTTCTAATCTCTTCAAGGCATCTCCCATCAGATGTTATGACTGTTCCAAGATAATTGTACCGATTCACTTGTTGAAGAATATTTCCATTTACTTGTATATTACATTGTGGCACTTCTTCCTTCTTAGTGACGACCATAACCTGAGTCTTTTTACAATTTAGTTCTAACCCCAGTTGCTCACTGTGTACAACAACCGCTTTACTAATTGTTGCATGTCCTGCGCATTGTCTGCAATTAATACCGTAACATCTGCATATCTAATGTTATTGATGTTTCGTCCTCCAATGCTGATTCCATTTATATCCTCTACATTTCTGAAAATATTTTCACTGTATAGCGAAAAAAGATCTGGAGACATCACACATCCCTGCCTAACACCTCTCTTAATTGACTGATACTGTCCCACTTCATTATCAATCCTTATTGCAGCTTGTTGTTTCCAAATATATGTTTTTTATAAGTCTAATGTCTTTCCTATCAATTTGTAGATCTGCAAGCATATCCACCATGTTTGATCGAAGCCTGGCTTATAATGAGCACATGGACCAGATGATAACAAGGGCCGGGGGGGGGGGGGGGGGGGGGCTTGGCTGCGATGCGGGTGATGGCGGCAGCAAACTGAGTGCGGCGCCATCTATATACGAGGGGCTGTTCATGTTTGTTTTGGAGTATGCGATGGCGATCCTGAATCTCAGCCGTAAGCAGATAGAAAGGATGGAAAGAATACAGAATGAAGCTATGCACATTATTCTTGGATGTACAAGAGATACAGCATGCAGGGCGATGCGCTACCTTCTTGATTTCCCAACCATTGAAGACTTCAGAGAAGTAAGACTTGTGCGAGAACCAAGTGATGACTGCGAATTTATAACCATGGTCAGGCTGCGAGAACAGCACATTAAAAGAGGTTTGCCAAACAAGAACACTACGCAGGAAGCCAAAGATGATTGATAAACCAGCATAGAACTGGTGTCGTTAGCCGCTACACGCTGCGGGATTTGCTGAGGAGGTGATCCGAGCAATTATGCACTGAATGGTTCGATGTGCAATGAGGATGATCTGTCGACTAACTAACTAACTAATTATACTACCAGTGCAGAGTCATAATCAATGTCTGCTGCAGGCTAGACACCTGGAAAAGAAAAGAAATCCCTAAAGATCAGATTTGTCTATCACCGGGTCACAATCAACGTTCATGAACCGTTTATTCGGACCCGGCACACGACACACTGAAGTAGGTCAATAATTCACACGAAACAAAGAACAAGTTAATGTCAGCATGACTAAGCAACTTTTCTAAACCGTGGCGCTGTTTTCTATGGTAGGGTTTATTTACTCTCTGAATGACCAACCTCTTCATTTCTATGTTTGTGTATCACGCTACAGAAGTCAGACAGACAGAGAGAGAAAGAAAGAGACAGAGAGAGAGAGAGAGCGAGAGAGAGAGAGAGAGAGAGAGAGAGAGAGAGAGAGAGAGAGAGAGAGAGAGAGAGAGAGAGAGAGAGAGAGAGAGAGATGATTGTGTTTTGTCCTTCAAAAATTAAAGGAAACAACAAGCTATGATGGTTAGAGAGGGGCGAGCGCTTATGTTTTTGCGAAAAGTTCAGTGTGACAATTTGTGTACGAAAATGATGTCTGCCCCATGATAAAAGGTAAAGACATATCCAGTCACACAAAGAACAATTAATTAAAGCTATACTTTTAGAGATATCCCATTTCTATCTTCAGTGTAGGAAATTCTACGCAAAAATACATTTTTTAAATTGTTTGTTTCGTTTCCTATTTCATAAGGAATTTATGGAGGTCAGCACTCTGAAACTTCCGGTTTGGTGATTGCGAGGTAGCGGGTTCAACCTCTACACCGATCCACTGGACTAAAATGTTTACTTCTCGTCACCTTGACTTGGTGATGAAAATTGCAAGTACTATGAAGTCGCCTGATGGCGAGGGACACCGGTAACAGGGAAAGCTAAACTACACGCAAACATGAGCCCAGCATGGATTACACTCGAGCCCACAGCGAGCGGAAAAAGAAAGAAAGAAATGTTTCATCTGGAATACTACAGACAGAGTAGTTTGTTATCTTTCTACTACCCACTTTGTTACCTTTCCTCTGGAGTAAACTAGGCAGGTCGAGAGAGGGATCATGCTGCATGGGCAACACATGGTCTCTGGAGTGAACTAGGCAGGCCGAGAGAGGGATCGTGCTGCATGGGCAACACATGGTCTCTGGAGTGAACTAGGCAGGTCGAGAGAGGGATCATGCTGCATGGGCAACACATGGTCTCTGGAGTGAACTAGGCAGGTCGAGAGAGGGATCGTGCTGCATGGGCAACACATGGTCTCTGGAGTGAACTAGGCAGGCCGAGAGAGGGATCATGCTGCATGGGCAACACATGGTCTCTGGAGTGAACTAGGCAGGCCGAGAGAGGGATCGTGCTGCATGGGCAACACATGGTCTCTGGAGTGAACTAGGCAGGCCGAGAGAGGGATCGTGCTGCATGGGCAACACATGGTCTCTGGAGAAAACTAGGCAGGCCGAGAGAGGGATCGTGCTGCATGGGCAACACATGGTCAATCTACAATTGAGGCCAGGCGTTTTACTATGGAGAGGTTATCATGCCTCTTTTTGTGAAGCATAACTATCGTCTGTCAAGACTGCAAGGTGCAGTACTACAGAATGAATATACATAAATACTATGGAATACACACTCACGCACACACATAGACACACACACACACACATATATATATATATATATATATATATATATATATATATATATATATATATATATATATATATATATATATATATATATGAACACCAAGTACAGGCGGACATGTCACGCCATATTATTCAACTGTTCGATGGCTTTTCCTCATTGCATGACCAGAGAACATTGTTTGCCTCTTTCGTATAGTTCACTGTGATTTTATATTTTCATTAGCGTTTTCCATGCACTTCTGTTAGTTACAATTGTTCAACTATTTCTTCCTAAAGCTTCATTGCCTCGTGGAATTACCAGCTCACCTAATGACGATCTTGACCTAGAATATCTGCCTGGTCAAGTGTCCTAGCACGCTTGTTTTTCACCGGCCAGATCATGACGTCATTGGAATTAAATGTGCTATATTTGGATTAACAGTTAAGTGACTTGGCTTGTTTTCGCAAGTCTGTGATAAATTTTGTGTCCATCAATCAATATTTGATTGATTTAATAGAAACAAATTACCATACATCGATTAGCTAATTCGCGCATGATTAAATATCTTCTTCTCCTCCTTTCTCTTTTTCTTTTCGCCTTAATCTCCCCTACGCCCTCTCCTTCGTTTTTTTCCCTCTCCTTCTACTCCACTTCCTGCTCATCTATAAACACGTTATCCAAGAGCACTTGCAAATCATCTACACAAGTGATACTTGGGTACCAAGGGAGTTTCTTAGGGAAGGACACGGGGAACGGCCGATGCATCGAAATCAACTCAAAGTGGTCTACTTCCAAATTGCCATCGACCAATTTGAAACCCTCGGCTTGGTATGTCGGTGAATGTCGAAACTGCATTCACTATACCCGAGAACCACAGACGCCGGTACTGTATAGAATGTTTCTCTCCTTCTATATATCTTACATTTCCTTTCTTTCCTACTCATTCTTGTTCTGCCCATCTCTCTCTCTCTCTCTCACACACACTCACTCTTTCTTTCCCCCTCTCCCACACACACATTCGTCTCTTTCCTATTCATTCTTGTTCTGCCCGTATCTCTCTCTCTCTCTCTCTCTCTCCCCCCCCCCCCCCCCACACACACACATATATATGAGAGAACTACCCATTTCTCCTCCTATGTCTCCTGACGTCTTTCTCTTTTCTCCTCTTTTGTTTTCTATCTCTGGACGTCCCTTTATGTCTCTCTTACTTCTTCTCTCTTTAGTCCCTCTGGCTCTCTCCTCGTCTCTCTGTCTTTCTTCAAATTTACATCCCAAGACAACATTAGACACTCGACGCGGTCCATGTTCTCCCCCAACTACCATTTCAACAAGCATTCCATTGATTTCAAATGAACGTATTTGCAGTAGGAGTATCTATTCTTGTGGGCCGACTTGGTCAAGCCGTTAACGTTGGACCCAATCGATTCACTGTAGCCATTAATTATGTTTGCCTAATGCTCTAAACCAGATGACGTTAAGTTTGCCGCCTTTGAAATCAACAAGTACTCTCTACAGTGCAAGCGCGCCAGTTTCGCCTGTTAGCAGAGAGAAGCACGCGGTGAGAGCAAGGATACCAGTAGCAGACTAAGTCACCAAGACACAATGTAGGCATGGAGAAAAGTCTGTGCCTGCCCAGGGGCGTCACTAGGGGGGTGCGGGCCGCACCGGGTGACACCATCAAGGGGTGACACCAAAATAAAAAAATTGCAAATTTGACAAAGCAGACATAGCAAAATAACAAAAATTTAACTTTGTCCGAGTTTGTCGAAGTTCTTTATTTATGTTTTACCTGAAGTATTGAAGTTATATTGTTCAATTTGTTTTCTTTCTTATGTCCTTATTAACTTTTTGACTTATTTTACAAAAATTACTATATGCGATTATATATGGTACAGGAACACTCGGAAGAAGACCATGGTGAAAGTCTAGAGGGGTGACACCAAGAGTTTACCGCACTGGGTGACACCAACCCCAGTGACGCCACTGTGCCTGTCGCTGGTTTGAAAGAGCATGTTTTTGTTTTACAGAGGAGTAAGTCTTGAACTTCAATGAAAGAAACTGGAAATGAACGATGATCTATCTTGAAAAGCTCCAATTAAAAGAAACGCGGTATAGCTGTTTCTTCTCACATCTAGAGAAGGGATGATTAGTGTTGGTTCCTCGATATTTCGTATCGCACGTATGGAGAGAATTTAAAACAACAACAGTTTGATTGCACGACGACTGACTTCATTACACCGGCTTTTATCATACATTGTTGATCTGTTTCCACTGAGCGGCCTGCTGAAACACTCGCACAGTGCACGGACTCCATAGCTAATCAAAATGTGTCGCGAGTTGTACGAAACGAGAAGCCCTGCTGTAGGCGACATTTCTGCACAAGATAAACAATGTATCATTGCACACGATAAACAATGTATCATTGCACACGATAAACAATGTATATTGCACCCAATACTCATGAACACTATTGTAATAGTAATTAGTATAATACTGTAGTTCCAATGTTTCATCATTGTCTTTGTTTTACACGTACTTACCCTCGCACAGTATCACTGCTACTGGGCAGCTTGGCGCCTTGACCGTCGATAGTCAAGCCTTTTATTTGTAATCGTTTATCTGGCATTATACGGACATGTATATGTCTGTTAAACTTTGTCTCGACATCGTTCTTCCCGTATCTGCCATGAGCTTACGTGTGGCTGAAATTTTGTCATTGAGTTACAATACAACATACCTGCTACCATTGTAAGAGCTTTTAAGTCATAACTGTGACACATCCCTACTTCTCATTTTCTACCACCCATTTGTGTGTGATACCTACCTATTGTTTAACACTGAATCGGTTACAAACAAAAAATAAAACTGCTTAACAATAATGGACAGTATCAGCAGTTAACATATATCAACATCTACATCAATGGAATAACAACAAACGATACCCATACGACCTGGATGACGTAATTACTTGCATCTGACCATGATAAAAGGCGTGACATTTCCAACAAACAGCTCGATAAGTGCTGTTCTAGTTCATTCTAGTGCTTCTATAGGCCTGGTAAACACGGACCCATTACCGGGAATTTGTCCCTTGATGTTCGCGGGAAACAACATGGGCACCAAATATGTACTTGTGAGAAAGGTGATTTGTCAGGCAGTGCGAGATCAATCAGGTGCAGAGCTTGGTAACATAGTTACATGTCACGTTTCGGGTGGTCTAGGGAGTCAGTATACCTGTCGTCAGATGGCGACTGACACCGATAAAAGGGAAGCTAATCCACACGCACAAATCAGCCCAGAGCACTAGAAGTAGTAGCCACTAGAACTAGTATGGTCTACGGTTGAGTTCAAAGCGAGCGAATGTAAAACAAAACACACAAACACAAAGAAAAATATAAGAGACAACATTGAAGTTATAAACAAATTTCAAACACAAAAGAAAAAGAAATAACTCTTAGTATAGATTTTCACAAGCATATTTTCCGGAGTAACCGACGGATCATTATTGATAAAAGTCATGTGGAGATAAATGCTTCAAATCCAGTTATAACTGGACATGTCACAGATTACCGGAACAGAAATGGGGAAATACTGGAAAAAAACTACTGGAATGGAATACGACCGATGTATTTTGCTTAATCTGGATCAACAATAAAAGGGAACGTGCGTAATGAAGTTAATAAATTCAAATATCTAGAGACAATTATAACATCAGATGGAAGATGCGTGACAGCGGATAAGAAGAGCAGAATATGTCAAACAAAAGCTGCATTTCAGAAGATGAAAAGTTTCTGACTGTAATAAGAATTCCGCCGCGGAGCAGGCACGACTGGAGGCTTCCGGTCATCAGAAAGAGACCCCCATCTGGCCGAATGTTTCGGTCCGTTTACCTTTCTTACAAGGTAGCATGCATTACACATGCATTCTCATCTCATCATGTTTCCTCTTGTACCTTGCGGTGTCGAGGTGAAGTATAAACAGCGGGAGAGTGCCCGCTTATGGGCTTCATGTATCGATAGTCCCATGGACTCTGTTATTCCCTGCGTCCATCGTTTGCGTGGTCGACCTTTTCCTGTTTCCCTCTGGTCTGAACATCATTGATTGTTGTGGTATACTGTTAGTTGGTAACCTACTTACATGGCCAAACCATTTGATTTGCTGCCTTCTAATAAAATCTAGTGCAGCTATAACCCCCACTTTAGTCCTGATTTCTTCATTACTGATCTTATCTTTTCTTGATACATTGAGTATTCTTCTCAGCCATTAACAGTTCCAGGTCTATATCCATTAGGGTCAGTCCGTTTATACTTCTCAGTTTTTCTACGAGCAGTATGATGATCCTCTGCCGGCTTGCTAGGCCAGTCGCAGGTTTAGGACAAAAATCTGACCACAGGGAGTCCATCCCCTATGGCGAGCCATACACTTGCATTAAATGACAGATTAACTGAAATGTTTTATAGAACAAGTTCTGCCGTGCGGCAGTAAATCTTGGACTGTGCAGGAACAAATTAGGAAGAGCGTAGAAGCAACGGACATGTAGTTCCTGATACGACTGACTTCTAAAAGTAACTAACAGAAGTGCATGGAAAACGCTAATGAAAATATAAAATCACAGTGAACTATACGAAAGAGACAAACAATGTTCTCTGGTCACGCAATGAGGAAAAGCCATCGAACTTGTGATGAGTGAAGATCAGCAGAATCGGACCGAGACAAACGATGATAGAAAATTGAAGACGATGACATGGAGGAATCAACGTAATTGATTTAGAACACAAGAGGCAGATCTATTCTACAAATGATGATGATGAACTTGGATCCGTAGAAACTGGATCCGTACTGGCGCCATTCTGATTAAAGTGTGCTAAATACAGAATGCTTTTTGAACGACTTCAAATGGCGCTAAATATACGAAGAGTTATAAAATCTAAGGCAAACATGTTGTGTATAGAATGATCAATGAACGCGTGGTGATTATGGTATAGAAAGAAATCTTCTTGTTCTTCTTCTAGTCTATACCGTGTGGCGGTTGTGGTCATGTCTGTCCACAGCCCTTTGTCTCGTGTGCTGCCAATTATTTCTCATACTGATGTTCCTCCATGCCATGGTGTCAGACTATCCAGCATCTTCCCTCTTGGTCTCCTCCTGCCTCTCATTTCTCCCCTTTCTCCCACCAACTTTCTCTCTGTCAAGCCGTATTCCTCCTTCCCAAGAAATATAGATTATATTCTTTTGATGCGAGTTTTTGGTTCCCTCTGTGAGCCAATAATATGAATAAATAAATAAATAAATAAATTCACTTTATGTTGTGTGATTTCTGCAGTATGTGCCTGACGAGATGCAGCGAAATATGCCAGGCAATAAATCGTACAATCTATTGTTTGTGTCTTCGTTATTAAAATAAATAAATGGTGCTGGCAGAACTAGCAGCTAATCTGGAATCTGCCCGAGGACACACATTTTGAGGACCTCTTAGTTCCCAGAAAGATTGGAAAAAAAATAGTTTTCTTCCAGCCAATGATTTTAATACACCCACCCGTGAAATCTGTGAGCAAGTACCAATAAAGTACACACAAAAACAAACAGCCACGATAACATGCCCAAGAAAGCAACAGAAGGCAACGTTCACAGTTTTTGGCTGAGTCGGTTAGCAAATCAATAACGCATATAAAATTAAACCTGACGCAATTAATTCCCTGGAAATTACACGCTCGTTAAGACTGGAGTCTATTTCTGCATTAGATTGTAGCGTGCTGGGGCGTGTCCAGTAACCTCGCTGAGTACATCTTCTTTAGGTGCCAGGACTAAAGCACACATGGGTGACCACGGCACACTATTCCCCTCTGTTATTTTTGTCCTCCGTTTTCCGTTCGCAATTCTTGCCGAGTATTGTCTCACACAAGGCCAGTTTGTTTCCCGCCTCGTGCCCCAAACATGTCATGTAGTTTGTTTTGTTCCTATGGTTTTGATGAGTCAGCTGAGCTAGTATCACCCTAAGCTCTCAACGCCTGTGTTTTTTTTTCTTATCTGCTTGCGATATTCTCATGCACTTTAACATCTCCCCCAGTTTCTTCACCATTTCATTATGCTGTGTACCAATTCCCCCCCCCCCCCCCCCCCCCCCCCCCCCCCCCCACTTCATTATATCATCTACACATGACTTCATCACCCCATTATATCCTGTACACATGACTTCATCACATCATTATATCATATACACATGACTTCATCCGTCTTTATATTGTGTACACATGACTTCATCACATCATTATATCGTGTACACATGACTTCATCACGTCATTATATCATATACACATGACTTCATCACATCATTATATCATATACAGATGACTTCATCCGTCTTTATATTGTGTACACATGACCTCATCACATCTTTATATCATATACACATGACTTCATCACGTCATTATATCATATACACATGACTTCATCAGTCTTTATATTGTGTACACATGACTTCATCACATCATTATATCAACTACACATGACTTCATCAGTCTTTATATTGTGTACACATGACTTCATCACATCATTATATCATGTAGACATGACTTCACCACGTCATTATCATCATATCATGTACACATGACTCAATCACATCATTATATTGTGTACACATGGCTTCATCATGTCAATATAACATGTACACATGACTTCATTACATCATTCTATTGTGTACACATGACTTCATCACATCATTATATCGTGTACACATGACTTCATCACATCATTATATCATGCACACATTTCTTCATCACGTTGTGTACAGAGTTTTTCATCACTTCATTATGTCGTGTACACATTTCTTCATCACTTAATTATGCCATGTACACATTTCGTCATCACTTCATTACGTCATGTACACATGACTTCACCCCTTCATTATGTTGTGTACAGAGGTCTTCACCACTTCATTATTCCATATACACATTTCTTCACCACGTCGTGTACACATTTCTTCATAACTCCATCATGCCGTGTACACGTTTTCGTCACTTCATTATGCTGTGCACATATTTCTTCTTTAGCTGACAGAGCTGGGCCATCAACCAAGGCAGTCGAGGTGAAATACTTGCCCATGCCTTGGCATACCTAATTACGTAAGGGTGTAGTCACTCGCAAAGCAAACAGGACTGCAAGAGCTGTGGAAAAAAAGTCTGGACAAAAAAAACCACCACAGAAGAACCTCCCCCTGGAACGTCAAGCATTCTTTGCCAACATTGTCAAAGTACATTTCGAGCCTAAATAGGTCTTGACAGTCATCTTAGAACTCACGGCTCCAAACTTTTAATTCCTACTGGATTAAATGAAAGGTCATCATCACACTTGATGGACAAACACCACCATTTGTGTATACCTGTATTTGTGCATATCTGCATTTGTGTATCGGTATCTTTGTATTTGTGCATGTGTATTTGTGTATCGGTATATATCTGTATTTGTGTATGTGTATTTGTGTATCCGTATCTTTGTATTTGTGCATATGCATTTGTGTATCTGTATATATCTGTATTTGTGTATGTCTGTTTTTATGTACATCTGTAGTTGTGTATATCTGTATTTGTGTCTATCTGTATACGTATGTGGACAAGATCAACAACACATCTGTTGCTGGACATCCTAATGCACAGATAAGCTGTGTAGACAGGGCAATGTGCTGACAGGAGGCCATTCTTGGCAATGTACGGCTAAGAACAACCCCTGTGTTGTCTGGGGGGATCCTGTTGGTTACCACAACTCACTGGTCTAGATAGGAGTCTGGCTAATAGTTCCTGCACATTATAAATCAATGAACAATTATGTCAGACATAAACGTATTTAATCAGCTTCCCCTTTTATGCAGAAGAAGAAAATATATACAACATTCAGAAACATCTGTTACACATCCTCAGTTATGTGCCAATGAACAATTACTCCACATTCTGACAGCTAGACCTCCACACTAGTCGGGCTGCTATGATCTTCATGTGAGCTTGGGCATTACAAAGGGTCATCTCGGAATGCTGGATCTAGAATGATTCCTTGTCAGTTAGCTGCCTCACTGTATGCCTGGTTTCCCAGATTACTTTTTCTCAGGATTTACAAGTCAATGTACACTCAAAGTGGCTCTGATCCCAACCATGGATTGATCCTATATCCAAATATTCATGTAAGTAATGATCAGCCGGCCTATGTGGCATAAAGGCTTGCTACACGATTTGTGAGCCACTTACGCGTTCGAAATGCGGTGGCGACCGAATTTTCAGCAGACCATGTCGCACTGGGGTTTTACCATGTTGGTATGGGAGCCGGTCGTTCAGAAAGCAATGGCAAACTACTAAATGTAAAACTTGCCAAGACATCAACAACAGCAGTAAAATGCTGGTGTTGACATGTCCTGTAAATAGGAAATGCAAAAAAAAAAAAAATGATCAACAAGATATCAAGGGCCTAAATATGATGAACTATCATGGTTAATGACGCCTGCTTAGAAAACAAATGCAATATTTTCTTAAATAAAACTAAAAGAATATACAAAATAAAGAGTGTGTACAACCTATATCAAACGTACACACAATGGGCATGCATGGTTATTCATTGATGATGCAACATTCTGTGATTTCATGAAACAAGTGTCCTGTCTACAACAAGGACACACATGAATAACTTCTATATTTATATTGTTAATATTATATTGTATTGTTATATTGTGTTTTTGTTTGTAAGCTGATGAAAATTTTGGCCACAACGTCCATTTTGTGTTACCTGTAATGTTCTAGTAAAGCTTATCGCACATGTCTAATTTTTTTTGGATGATTCATTCATCATATTCTGCCCAGAATATTTGTCATGGCACCTGATCTGAATGCATCTATGAGCAGGTTGTCCTGCGCCCACCATGGAAGTACGTGGATTCCCAGTGATGTTGACACCTGATCTGAATGCACCTATGAGCAGGTTGTCCTGCGCCCACCATGGAAGTACGTGGATTCCCAGTGATGTTGATATCCAAGGTGTCAGTACAGTGTCCTAGGCAACACATCCAGCACTAACCTGGCAAGACCACCACTCTCTCTCAATAATCTTTGTTCTTCTTTCTTCATCATGTTCTGGAGGACAGCATGGCCAAATGGATAAGAGCACTCGTTCTTTTACATCCGGTGTGCTGATGCTGAGGTAGCGGGTTCAACCCCTATGCCAGTCATCACCATCATCAAGTGCCATGCCAGCTGGCGTAGGCGTTCATGACTCTCCGCAGATCTTGATCCTTGGTTTTCTGGATCAGCTGTGCTGTTGATACTCTCACACTATTATGTTGACTTCACACTCTTGACTTGGGGATGAAGAATTACAAGCACCTCTGAAGTCAGAGTGGGTTCGCCTGATGGTGAGGGTCATTGGTAATAAAGTTAGTTGCATATCCTTTAGAGGATGTTGCAGTCAACCCCAGCATGTTTTGGCTGTTTGTGATTTCTTGGCAAGTTTATGTTCAGTAGTTTGCCATTGCTTTATGAACAACTGGCACTCATACCTGTATGAAACCAGCGCAAGGTTGTCTGCTTCCAAATCGCCCACAGCTGTGTTTCGAATGTGGGTACGCAGGATTTTGATTTGTGCCTGCAACACATCTGCCATAGTGCTGGCTGCGTAATAGGGAAAGCTGATCTCATCTCTCATCTCATCCTGTTGCTCTTGTACCTTACGCTGTTGAGGTGCAGTATAAACTAGCGGAGAGTGCCCGTTTATGGGCTTCAAGCTAATACACGCAAACATGAGTCCAGTGACCTAGAAGCAGCAGCACGTGTATGGACTACGTTTGAGTTAAAAACATTTCCTTTCATTTCCATGGAAGCATAAGCTCCCAACCAACTGACACCAAGGACTTTGTAGATTTGTTCACGACTGGTTGGGTTCACAGCCAACATTTTCTGTGGGACCTCAACCCTCTATAGTTGCCTTGTATGACAATCATGGTATGTTAGCCTGACTGTACTTGACTTCCCTTGTGAGCCCTGGTAACATACAGGACAATGAACAGACTAGCTGAAAACATCTAATGCCAGTGGAAATGTCCTTTCTGAGGAAAATGCAAAGAATGTCATGGACAGACAGAAAAACCAGTGTGCAAGTATTACAAGCAGCAAATGAAAACCGTAAACTGGTTAGAGAAATTAGATATAAACAGTCAAAATTTTTTTGGGCACATTATGATAAGAAAAAAATTAGATAACTTGGTGACAACTGCCAAGGTTGAAGGGAAAACAACAAGAGGAAGGCAGAGAAGTAAATATCTGGATGGCCTGACCACATGGCATGGACAAGACAAGAACACAGAGCTGATCCACGACTATGGTGATTGTGTGAGATTGCATGGACAAGACAAGAACACAGAGCTGATCTAAGACTCTGGTGATCATGTGAGATAGCAAAACATTACCGCCCACATGGTGATGATGAACACATGGGTGTCTCTTAATCATGTGAGTTATCAAATTAGGGTAGGAGCTTGTCCTACCAGCAGGTGTATTCACAGGGTGACAGATGGTGGGGTGCCCTCTAGATGTGATAAATAAATGTGTTGTAACGATCCAGTTTAACAATGAAGTGATAAAAATGTGTTGTAAAGATCCAGTTTAACAATGAAGGATTAAAATGTGTTATAGTTTAATGATGAAGTGATAAAAATGTGTTGTAACAATCCAGTTTAATGATGAAGTGATAGATACAAATGTGTTGTAACTATCCAGTTTAATAATGAAGTGATAAAAAAGGTTTGTTGGAAAAAAAAAAAAAAAAAAAAAAAAAAAAAAAAAAAAAAAAAAAAAAAAAAAAAAAAAAAAAAAAAAAAAAAAAAAAAAATTTTTTTTTTTTTTTTTTTTTTTTTTTTTTTTTTTTTTTTTTTTTTTTTTTTGACCCCTTTAAAAATAAAATTTAAAAATGTTTAAGAAACAAAAAAAGGGGGAAATTTTAAATAAAAAATGGGGAAGGTAAAAAATCTGAAATTTAAAAAGGCCCTTATCTTAAAATTTTTGGGTGAAAAAAAAATGGAAAAAATATGAAAACCCCTTCCCCAATTCGTTTGGAACAAAATTTTAAAACTTCTTTGTTTAACGGGGATGAAATTTAAACTTTTTAAACCCGAAATTGAGATTGCTTTTCCCTTTGGGGGGGCCGGGTAATAGTTGTTTACCCAAACAAAACATCATCCAGGGGATAGTCGGGGAAACCCGACCCTAAAAAATTTTAAAAAAGGGAAAATCCTTAACTTTTTTTCAAAAAATTTAATTCGGGTTGAAAAGCCCCCCATTAAAATTTCAATAAAAAAAATGGGATTTTGCAGGGTTTGTTAAAAGGTTTACTTTAAATTATTTTCTATGTGCAGGGTTTCGGGTAAATTTTAAAACCCTTCAAAGTCATTTGGGGAAAAAATTTTACCTTGCCTTTTGGGGGTTGTAAATTACGTCCTTAAAGTAGGTGCTTATTTTGGGGGGGGCCTTTTGGTAAAGTTTTACCCCAAAAAAAGCCCAGTGTACTATGTTGGAAAAGCCTTTTTAAAGGTTTATTTTTTTCTAAATTTTAGTTGGTTTTAAAAGCCCCCCACCTTTTGTTAAATTTTCTAAAAGTCAGTGTGTCTGATTTTGCATGCCTTTTTTAAAAGTTTACTGTCTAAAAAGTCAGTGTGTCTGATGTCGCATGCCTTTCGTGTAAAGTTTACTGTCTAAAGTCAGTGTGTCTGATTGTCGCATGCCTTTGTGTAAAGTTTACTGTCTAGATAAAGTCAGTGTGTCTGATGTTGCATGCCTTTGTGTAAAGTTTACTGTCTAAAGTCAGTGTGTCTGATGTCGCATGCCTTTGTGTAAAGTTTACTGTCTAGATAAAGTCAGTGTATCTGATGTTGCATGCCTTTGTGTAAAGTTTACTGTCTAAAGTCAGTGTGTCTGATGTCGCACATGCCTTTGCTGTAAAGTTTACTGTCTAAAGTCAGTTTGTGTCTGATGTCGCATGCCTTGGTAAAGTTTACTGTATAAAGTCAGTGTGTCTGATGTTCGCATGCCTTTGTGTAAAGTTTACTGTCCTAAAGTCAGTGTGTCTGATGTCGCATGCCTTTGTGTAAAGTTTACTGTCTAGATAAAGTCAGTGTATCTGATGTTGCATGCCTTTGTGTAAAGTCTACTGTCTAAAGTCAGTGTGTCTGATGTCGCATGCCTTGTGTAAAGTTTACTGTAATAAGTCAGTGTGTCTGATGTCGCATGCCTTTGCTGTAAGTTTACTGTCTAAGAATAAAAGTCAGTGTGTCTGATGTTGCATGCCTTTGTGTAAAGTTTACTGTCTAAAGTCAGTGTGTCTGATGTCGCATGCCTTTGTGTAAAGTTTACTGTCTAGATAAAGTCAGTGTATCTGATGTTGCATGCCTTGTGTAAGTTTACTGTCTAAAGTCAGTGTGTCTGATGTCGCATGCCTTTGTGTAAAGTTTACTGTCTAAAGTCAGTGTGTCTGATGTCGCATGCCTTTGTGTAAAGTTTACGTCTACAAGTCAGTCTGTGTCTGATGTCGCATGCCTTTGTGTAAAGTTTACTGTCTAAAGTCAGTGTGTCTGATGTCGCATGCCTTCGTGTAATGTTTTACTGTCTAAATCAGTGTGTCTGATGTCGCATGCCTTCGTGTAAAGTTTACTGTCTAACGTCAGTGTGTCTGATGTCGCATGCCTTCGGTAAAGTTTACTGTCTAAAGTCAGTGTGTCTGATGTCGCATGCTTCGTGTAAAGTTTACTGTCTAAAGTCAGTGTGTCTGATGTCGCATGCCTTCGTGTAAAGTTTACTGTCTAAAGTCAGTGTGTCTGATGTCGCATGCCTTCGTGTAAAGTTTACTGTCTAAAGTCAGTGTGTCTGATGTCGCATGCCTTTGTGTAAAGTTACTGTCTAAAGTCCAGTGTGTCTGATGTCGCATGCCTTTGTGTAAAGTTTACTGTCTAATAAAGTCAGTGTATCTGATGTTGCATGCCTTTGTGTAAAGTTTACTGTCTAAAGTCAGTGTGTCTGATGTCGCATGCCTTTGTGTAAAGTTTACTGTCTAAAGTCAGTGTGTCTGATGTCGCATGCCTTTGTGTAAAGTTTACTGTCTAGATAAAGTCAGTGTGTCTGATGTTGCATGCCTTTGTGTAAAGTTTACTGTCTAAAGTCAGTGTGTCTGATGTCGCATGCCTTTGTGTAAAGTTTACTGTCTAGATAAAGTCAGTGTATCTGATGTTGCATGCCTTTGTGTAAAGTTTACTGTCTAAAGTCAGTGTGTCTGATGTCGCATGCCTTTGTGTAAAGTTTACTGTCTAAAGTCAGTGTGTCTGATGTCGCATGCCTTTGTGTAAAGTTTACTGTCTAAAGTCAGTGTGTCTGATGTCGCATGCCTTTGTGTAAAGTTTACTGTCTAAAGTCAGTGTGTCTGATGTCGCATGCCTTCGTGTAATGTTTACTGTCTAAAGTCAGTGTGTCTGATGTCGCATGCCTTCGTGTAAAGTTTACTGTCTAAAGTCAGTGTGTCTGATGTCGCATGCCTTCGTGTAAAGTTTACTGTCTAAAGTCAGTGTGTCTGATGTTGCATGCCTTCGTGTAAAGTTTACTGTCTAAAGTCAGTGTGTCTGATGTCGCATGCCTTCGTGTAAAGTTTACTGTCTAAAGTCAGTGTGTCTGATGTCGCATGCCTTCGTGTAAAGTTTACTGTCTAAGTCAGTGTGTCTGATGTCGCATGCCTTTGTGTAAAGTTTACTGTCTAAAGTCAGTGTGTCTGATGTCGCATGCCTTCGTGTAAAGTTACTGTCTAAAGTTAGTGTGTCTGATGTCGCATGCCTTCGTGTAAAGTTTACTGTCTAAAGTCAGTGTGTCTGATGTCGCATGCCTTTGTGTAAAGTTTACTGTCTAAAGTCAGTGTGTCTGATGTCGCATGCCTTTGTGTAAAGTTTACTGTCTAAAGTCAGTGTGTCTGATGTCGCATGCCTTTGTGTAAAGTTTACTGTCTAAAGTCAGTGTGTCTGATGTCGCATGCCTTTGTGTAAAGTTTACTGTCTAAAGTCAGTGTGTCTGATGTCGCATGCCTTTGTGTAAAGTTTACTGTCTAAAGTCAGTGTGTCTGATGTCGCATGCCTTTGTGTAAAGTTTACTGTCTAAAGTCAGTGTGTCTGATGTCGCATGCCTTCGTGTAAAGTTTACTGTCTAAAGTCAGTGTGTCTGATGTCGCATGCCTTTGTGTAAAGTTTACTGTCTAAAGTCAGTGTGTCTGATGTCGCATGCCTTTGTGTAAAGTTTACTGTCTAAAGTCAGTGTGTCTGATGTCGCATGCCTTTGTGTAAAGTTTACTGTCTAAAGTCAGTGTGTCTGATGTCGCATGCCTTCGTGTAATGTTTACTGTCTAAAGTCAGTGTGTCTGATGTCGCATGCCTTTGTGTAAAGTTTACTGTCTAGATAAAGTCAGTGTATCTGATGTTGCATGCCTTTGTGTAAAGTTTACTGTCTAAAGTCAGTGTGTCTGATGTCGCATGCCTTTGTGTAAAGTTTACTGTCTAAAGTCAGTGTGTCTGATGTCGCATGCCTTTGTGTAAGTTTACTGTCTAAGTCAGTGTGTCTGATGTCGCATGCCTTTGTGTAAAGTTTACTGTCTAAAGTCAGTGTGTCTGATGTCGCATGCCTTCGTGTAATGTTTACTGTCTAAAGTCAGTGTGTCTGATGTCGCATGCCTTTGTGTAAAGTTTACTGTCTAGATAAAGTCAGTGTATCTGATGTTGCATGCCTTTGTGTAAAGTTTACTGTCTAAAGTCAGTGTGTCTGATGTCGCATGCCTTTGTGTAAAGTTTACTGTCTAAAGTCAGTGTGTCTGATGTTGCATGCCTTCGTGTAATGTTTACTGTCTAAAGTCAGTGTGTCTGATGTCGCATGCCTTTGTGTAAAGTTTACTGTCTAAAGTCAGTGTGTCTGATGTCGCATGCCTTCATGTAAAGTTTACTGTCTAAAGTCAGTGTGTCTGATGTTGCATGCCTTCGTGTAATGTTTACTGTCTAAAGTCAGTGTATCTGATGTCGCATGCCTTTGTGTAAAGTTTACTGTCTAAAGTCAGTGTGTCTGATGTCGCATGCCTTTGTGTAAAGTTTACTGTCTAGATAAAGTCAGTGTATCTGATGTTGCATGCCTTTGTGTAAAGTTTACTGTCTAGATAAAGTCAGTGTGTCTGATGTTGCATGCCTTTGTGTAACATTCACTTTCTAGATAAGGTTAGTGTGTCTGATGTTGCATGCCTTTGTGTAACATTCACTTTCTAGATAAGGTCAGTGTGTCTGACATCACATGCCTTTGTGTCAAATTCACTTTCACTAAACAGATTATATCCAAAGTAACAGGCCTTATCTACCCATGGTAATTTTATCTCATAACAAAGTTGCCAAGGCAGTTGCCTTATGGCCCACTCTTGCTGAGTTCCAAATGTTGGGAATTGTAATGTGTGTTACTTGTACATGGGAGGTTGTATGTTTTTTAACTTATCTGAAGTCTGAGCATCCAAACTCACTAATTGAGATATCAGCAGGACATGCTGCATCATTAGAAATCCAATGGTTGTTGACAAATGCCCAGGCTCCTATGCTGGCATTTGAACCTGATAACTTCAAACTTGAGACACTGTAACATCTCAGTGATGACTCTCTCACACAAAAATTTCACCCTTCCTTCCTCTTTCCCATCCTCCTTCCCTCTTGTTCTTTATTTCCTTGCATCATCTCTCCAGCTTTTTCTCTTGATTCTTCCCCTTCCTTCCTTATTCAAACAAACATTACATTCCACCTTAACATCTCACATTATTACCATCTATAGGAGTATTTGTGCCACAATCCAATATTTCACAATTCCAAAATAAGAACACGAGACCAGTTTATGTGTGTGGGAACATTGCGACTTATTTAGTTATAATGACATAGACAAAATGTCAGCCACACTGCTGCTGATGGATCTTCCTTGAAACATTGCAGACATTTAGTTATATCTTCTTCTGATTTAGCAGCCTTGTCTTGAGTAGACATTTGCCATCATGGCTATGACTCTTCAATTCTCTCTTTCATCTGATTGTTAAAAATTCTTTGTCCATAATCTATACAATAAGTTTGACAAACATCACATCAATCACAAACCTAGAGGTCTCAAAGGAGCTAACTTGGGAAGGCCACTCGTGGCAAACAAACTGCTGGTATTTCCAAATTCTGCAGGTGGCTCTAGAACATTCTCACTGGCCTCTGGCTGTGACATAAGGTCTGGCCTTACAGAGGAATCATTCATGACGTCTGGCTCATCATCCCCATGCACTGAACGCATGTTTTTGGAGCGGGATGAATCAGCTATTTCTGTGCTTGGTACTAAATTTAGAAGAAGGAAATTAACAAATGTTTATATATATATATATATTTCAAGGCGTCATGGTGAAATAACTGTTAGTGCACTTGCCCAGCAACATAGTAGCTCTGCTTCAAACCCAATTTCTTTCTTTCTGCCCGTTATCTCTCATTGGAGCCTAGGCCCTCAACCAACTGTGGGCGTTGTATCATTTGTGATCTTCAGCAGCTCCATCCATGGTCTCCCCATGTTAGTTATTGATGTGTCTACCACTTGTGCTGTGCTGCCCAATTCATTGATGTCTCTACCACTTGTGCTGTGCTGCCCAATTCATTGATGTGTCTACCACTTGTGCTGTGCTGCCCAATTCATTGATGTGTCTACCACTTGTGCTGTGCTGCCCAATTCATTGATGTGTCTACCACTTGTGCTGTGCTGCCCAATTCATTGATGTGTCTACCACTTGTGCTGTGCTGCCCAATTCATTGATGTGTCTACCACTTGTGCTGTGCTGCCCAATTCATTGATGTCTCTACCACTTGTGCTGTGCTGCCCAATTCATTGATGTCTCTACCACTTGTGCTGTGCTGCCCAATTCATTGATGTGTCTACCACTTGTGCTGTGCTGCCCAATTCATTGATGTCTCTACCACTTGTGCTGTCCTGCCCAATTCATTGATGTCTCTACCACTTGTGCTGTGCTGCCCAATTCATTGATGTCTCTACCACTTGTGCTGTGCTGCCCAATTCATTGATGTCTCTACCACTTGTGCTGTGCTGCCCAATTCATTGATGTCTCTACCACTTGTGCTGTGCTGCCCAATTCATTGATGTGTCTACCACTTGTGCTGTGCTGCCCAATTCATTGATGTCTCTACCACTTGTGCTGTCCTGCCCAATTCATTGATGTCTCTACAACTTGTGCTGTGCTGCCCAATTCATTGATGTCTCTACCACTTGTGCTGTGCTGCCCAATTCATTGATGGCTCTACCACTTGTGCTGTGCTGCCCAATTCATTGATGTCTCTACCACTTGTGCTGTCCTGCCCAATTCATTGATGTCTCTACCACTTGTGCTGTCCTGGCCAATTCATTGATGTCTCTACCACTTGTGCTGTGCTGCCCAATTCATTGATGTGTCTACCACTTGTGCTGTGCTGCCCAATTCATTGATGTCTCTACCACTTGTGCTGTGCTGCCCAATTCATTGATGTCTCTACCACTTGTGCTGTCCTGCCCAATTCATTGATGTCTCTACCACTTGTGCTGTGCTGCCCAATTCATTGATGTCTCTACCACTTGTGCTGTCCTGCCCAATTCATTGATGTCTCTACCACTTGTGCTGTGCTGCTCAATTCATTGATGTGTCTACCACTTGTGCTGTGCTGCCCAATTCATTGATGTGTCTACCACTTGTGCTGTGCTGCCCAATTCATTGATGTGTCTACCACTGTGCTGTGCTGCCCAATTCATTGATGGTCTCTACCACTTGTGCTGTGTGCCTCAATTCATTGATGTCTCTACCACTTGTGCTGTCCTGCCCAATTCATTGATGTCTCTACCACTTGTGCTGTGCTGCCCAATTCATTGATGTGTCTACCACTTGTGCTGTGCTGCCCAATTCATTGATGTCTCTACCACTTGTGCTGTCCTGCCCAATTCATTGATGTCTCTACCACTTGTGCTGTGCTGCCCAATTCATTGATGTGTCTACCACTTGTGCTGTGCTGCCCAATTCATTGATGTGTCTACCACTTGTGCTGTCTGCCCAATTCATTGATGTGTCTACCACTTGTGCTGTCCTGCCCAATTCATTGATGTCTCTCCATTGTGCTGTCCTGCCCAATTCATTGATGTGTCTACCACTTGTGCTGTGCTGCCAATTCATTGATGTCTCTACCACTTGTGCTGTGCTGCCCAATTCATTGATGTCTCTACCACTTGTGCTGTGCTGCCCAATTCATTGATTGTCTACCACTTGTGCTGTGCTGCCCAATTCATTGATGTCTCTACCACTTGTGCTTGCCTGCCAATTCATTGATGTGTCTACCACTTGTGCTGTCCTGGCCAATTCATTGATGTCTCTACCACTTGTGCTGTCCTGGCCAATTCATTGATGTCTCTACCACTTGTGCTGTCCTGGCCAATTCATTGATGTGTCTACCACTTGTGCTGTGCTGCCCAATTCATTGATGTGCTCTTACCACTTTGTGCTGTGCTGGCCCAATTCATTGAGTGTCTCTACCACATTGTGCTGTGCTGCCCAATTCATTGATGTGTCTACCACTTGTGCTGTGCTGCCCCAATTCATTGATGTCTCTACCACTTGTGCTGTGCTGCCCAATTCATTGATGTGTCTACCACTTGTGCTGTGCCTGGCCCAATTCATTGATGTCTCTACCACTTGTGCTGTGCTGCCCAATTCATTGATGTCTCTACCACTTGTGCTGTGCTGGCCCAATTCATTGATGTGTCTACCACTTGTGCTGTGCTGCCCAATTCATTGATGTCTCTACCACTTGTGCTGTGCTGCCCAATTCATTGATGTGTCTACCACTCTGTGCTGTGCTGCCCAATTCATTGATGTGTCTACCACTTGTGCTGTGCTGCCCAATTCATTGATGTCTCTACCACTTGTGCTGTGCTGCCCAATTCATTGATGTGCTCTACCACTTGTGCTGTGATGCCCAATTCATTGATGTCTCTACCACTTGTGCTGTGCTGCCCAATTCATTGATGTCTCTACCACTTGTGCTGTGCTGCCAATTCATTGATGTCTCTACCACTTGTGCTGTGCTGTCCCAATTCATTGATGTCTCTACCACTTGTGCTGTGCCTGTCCCAATTCATGATGTCTCTACCACTTGTGCTGTCTTGTCCAATTCATTGATGTCTCTACCACTTGTGCTGTCCTGTCCAATTCATTGATGTGTCTACCACTTGTGCTGTGCTGCCCAATTCATTGATGTCTCTATCACTTGTGCTGTCCTGTCCAATCATTGATGTTGTCTACCACTTGTGCTGTCCTGCCCAATTCATTGATGTCTCTACCACTTGTGCTGTCTGTCCCAATTCATTGATGTCTCTACCACTTGTGCTGTCCTGTCCAATTCATTGATGTGTCTACCACTTGTGCTGTGCTGCCCAATTCATTGATGTCTCTATCACTTGTGCTGTCCTGTCCAATTCATTGATGTGCCTACCACTTGTGCTGTCCTGTCCAATTCATTGATGTGTCTACCACTTGTGCTGTCCTGCCCAATTCATTGATGTCTCTACCACTTGTGCTGTCCTGTCCAATTCATTGATGTGTCTACCACTTGTGCTGTCCTGCCCAATTCATTGATGTCTCTACCACTTGTGCTGTGCTGCCCAATTCATTGATGTGTCTACCACTTGTGCTGTGCTGCCCAATTCATTGATGTCTCTACCACTTGTGCTGTGCTGCCCAATTCATTGATGTGTCTACCACTTGTGCTGTGCTGCCCAATTCATTGATGTGTCTACCACTTGTGCTGTGCTGCCCAATTCATTGATGTCTCTACCACTTGTGCTGTGCTGCCCAATTCATTGATGTCTCTACCACTTGTGCTGTGCTGCCCAATTCATTGATGTGTCTACCACTTGTGCTGTGCTGCCCAATTCATTGATGTCTCTACCACTTGTGCTGTGCTGCCCAATTCATTGATGTGTCTACCACTTGTGCTGTGCTGCCCAATTCATTGATGTCTCTACCACTTGTGCTGTGCTGCCCAATTCATTGATGTCTCTACCACTTGTGCTGTGCTGCCCAATTCATTGATGTCTCTACCACTTGTGCTGTGCTGTCCAATTCATTGATGTGTCTACCACTTGTGCTGTGCTGCCCAATTCATTGATGTGTCTACCACTTGTGCTGTGCTGCCCAATTCATTGATGTGTCTACCACTTGTGCTGTGCTGCCCAATTCATTGATGTGTCTACCACTTGTGCTGTGCTGCTCAATTCATTGATGTGTCTACCACTTGTGCTGTGCTGCCCAATTCATTGATGTCTCTACCACTTGTGCTGTGCTGCCCAATTCATTGATGTCTCTACCACTTGTGCTGTCCTGCCCAATTCATTGATGTCTCTACCACTTGTGCTGTCCTGCCCAATTCATTGATGTCTCTACCACTTGTGCTTTCCTGCCCAATTCATTGATGTCTCTACCACTTGTGCTGTCCTGCCCAATTCATTGATGTCTCTACCACTTGTGCTGTCCTGCCCATTTCACAGTTATAACAATACAAGTGCCAATTCTGGAGATGTGAGTTGAGTGGAGTTGAGTCCAGAACTGATATCACAGCACTTGGCTCATCTCCATACAGGCTCAGTCTTATCTGCAACAGCCAGTGAAGAGTTCCAATACTAATAGTACCAGTCTGATTATGATTGATAAGAATAAGGGGAACTGCAGTAAAGCTTAAAAAACGAATGAATTACCAAAATATGATAAGTAGATTGTGAGCTTTACTAGAACATGATTACAAGAAACAAAATGAACGTTGCGGCCAAAGCCTTCGTCAACACAGAACAAAACAACACAGACACCAAACTAACAAAATAATCACTACATAGAAAATACAGAGGTTACTTAGCTGAATCCTGTGTGGGTATGTGTCTAAAGCGCTGGCTGTTGGATGAGTGTGGAGACGGCCGGATGTGAGGATTGAAACGGGTCAATGGGTAATAGGGATTGGCTAAGATGCCCGATGGGTGGGTGGGGGGAGAACACCCATGTGGGCGAACGGTGAAGGGCGAATTAGTAGTGAACTAAAGCCGGCTCTGTGGCGAATGTTTTAGTTCGCCATTCCGCATATCCAGTTGGCGGGCATTTGGAATGCAGTACGCCCTGTGTTGGTTAGCATAGGATAGCATGATTAACGGTCGCTCAGAAAGCAATGACAACAACCGAACGCAAACTTGCCAAAATATCACTAACGGCAAAAGTAATGCTAGGGATGATGGCAACGCTCTGTAAAACATACACTATCACGTTATTCTAGTGGGCTAGAGAGAGAGAGAGAGAGAGAGAGAGAGAGAGAGAGAGAGAGAGAGAGAGAGAGAGAGAGAGAGAGAGAGAGAGAGAGAGGGAGAGAGAGAGAGGGAGAGAGATGGGGGAGTTGGAAGTTAAATGAAACTATGTTGGACATTAAGGCCGTGAGGGGAGAGTGTCCCCAATTGGAAGATGAGGCGGTTTTCCAACGTCTTGCGATCACGTTCGTGAGATGCGCACGATTTGAGCGCCGTGACCTGTATGTCCGCCACACCACGGTGGTCAGAACTGTTGAAGTGCATGGGCACCGGTTTCTGGGCACCAGTGCTGATATCAGATAGGTGTTGCCTAAATCTGTCAGAAAGACGTAAGCCTATCTCACCGATATACCTCATGTCGCAACGAGTGCAGACGATCGCATAGATAACGTTGCGACTCGTGCATGAGAAACCCTCACGAATGTGGAAAGTGGTCTTGGGGAATGCCAGACTCTGGGTTTGAAGTACATATGGGCAGGTATTACAACGTGATCGAGGACAAGCCATCGTACCAAGAAGAGACGTATGAGGGTGGGGTAGACTACTATGGACCAGCACATCCCTGAGGTTACGATCCCGCCTGTAAGCAACCAGAGGGGCCTCTGAAAAGACATCGCGAGTGATCGGGTCTGCCTGGAGAATAGATAGATGCCTAAGGAGGATATTCTTGGCAGCAATATTGTGGGGGTGGTAGGTTAATGAAAGGATCGGCTTGTTGTTTCGTGGTTTAGGCCTGGAGGAGAGAGCCTCGGTACGACTGATAGACTGACAGCGGTAAAAGGCTGTAGACAAAACTTTATCAGGATAGCCACGAAGGCGGAAGAAATCCAACATTTTGTGGGCTTTTTGACGAAAGTCGTTATTATCCTGACAAAGCTGTCGGAGATGTAACAATTTTAATAACAATTTTGTTTCTTGTAATCATGTTCTAGTAAAGCTGACAATCTACTTATCGTATTTTGGTAATTCAGTCTGATTATGTGTCCATCTGGCCTTTTCTCTGAGTACAGAGTGTTGGCCAGATCCTCTGGTCATTTACTGCAGCACCATTATCTCCAGGCCATGATGATCTATCTGTTCTTCTGCACTTAACACACAATTCCAAAGGGCCCCAACCACATCTGCCTTATCACGCACCAATGGAGATTTCACTGAGTGAAAGTAGGTCAGTCAGAGATCCAGACTCATGTCTCCACATCAAGTGGTACAGCTTCCTCAAGAGCTTCCATTCATCTTGCTTGGGTGTGTGATTTGTTACTTCCCTTACTATAAGCTTGTTCACAGATAGTTGGGTCTTGCAGCTACAGTTTTCAACATGGAGGGGTAGCCAGTCCTACAACAACCCTCTCTAGTCACCTCTGACCCCATGCAGGGGAGGTTACAGTGTTTCTACTCTGTGCTTCTCTGTGGGGGTCTTGGTCACACTTGGGCAAAGCCCCAACAGTTGTTAAAACAGTACATGACCCTTTTACACACCTGAAGGAACACTGGCTGATGACGAAGTGAATGCAAGAATCTCCAAGGCTGGCGTGACCTTTGGCAGACTGTACAAGAATGTATGGGACAGAAATGGAATAAAGCTGGAAACAAAGCTGAAAGTCTACAAAGCAGTTGTATTATCCACACTGCTGTATGCTTGTGAAACCTGGACTGTTTATCAGCGACACGCTAGGAAATTAAACCACTTCCACACAGTCTGCCTTAGGAAACTATTGATGATTAAATGGCGATATAAGTTCCCAGACACTGAAGTCCTAGAAAGAACGTCCATGCTCAGTATACACACTCTACTAATGAAGAATTACATTTGCTGGGTTGGTCACCTGACTCGCATGCCAGATCACAGGCTCCCTAAACAAATTTTTTACGGCGAGCTGCATTCTGGTAAATGTCCTCAAGGTGGTCAGAGGAAACGCTGTAAAGACACTGAAGATCTCACCAAAAGCTTTTGGAATTCATCATGACATTTGGGAGACTGCTGCCAAAGACCAAAATTCATGGCGTACATCATTACGCAAGGGTGCAGTCACCTGTGAAACAAACAGGACTGCAAGAGCTGTGAAAAACAGGCAGGGCAGAAAAACCACTGCAGGAGATCCTCCTCCTGGAACGTCAAGCATTCTTTGCTCACATTGTCAAAGAACATATTAAGCCAAAATAGGCCTAACCAGCCATCTTAGAACTCACGGCTCCATACTTTCAACCCCACTGGATGAAGTAAACGGTCATCATTCTTGATGGACAAACAACATAATGTTATCACATTCCTGACTGTGGACACTGTATTGCTTGATTGATTGATTGATTTAGGAATCGACATCACAGCATTCGGGGAATTCCCATAAGCGCTCCGTCCCCATCCTCAGCAGCCAGCAAAGAGTTCCAACACCAATAGTACCAGTAGCAATCTGATTATATGTCCGTCTCGCCTCTCCTCTTAGCGTTGAGCCTTGGCCAGATCCTCTCGTCACTCCACGCTGTCTTATTCTTGCCAGACCATGGTAATCCATTTGCTCCTCCGAGGTGTACACGTGCTCCCACAAAGCCACAACCATGTCTGCCTCGTCATGTATTAATACTCCACCAAGTTCTGCAGAGCCAGCCAATCTGTCTGCCTGTACATTTCCCAGCACACCGGCATGCCCCGGAGAAAAGATCCAGGCGATGCTTGTCACGCATGACCTCCGAAGCGAAGCAAGCCACTCCGCACAAAGCCTGCCCGTCCTCACCCTCGTCAGCATGCTTTCTGAGTCAGTTACAATAACGATGTGCGTGTGTGTCGTATTCTCCATCCAGCGGAGAGCCGCAGTGACTGCCTCCACCTCCATTCTTAAGCTGGATGTTTTGGTATCATATGCCAGGCTCTCCTGCACCAAACGTCGACCATTAGCTTTGGCTATGAACTCCCAGCCACTTCTCTCACCTCTTGACACCGAACCATCTGTGTAGATAATCACATCACTCGAGTGAGCATTGTCCTGAATTAGTTACTTACTTGACCATGTGTACACAGTGTGTGTAATACCTACCTGACTGTGTGTACACACTTTGTGTATTACCTACCTGCTTGTGTACACTCTATATATTATCTACCTGACTGTGCATAAACTCTGTGTATTAGCTGCATGGGGCTGCATGGTCTCAAGGTATGGTGTCCGCCTCGAGTGCTGGAGGTCCCGGGTTCAAGCCCCGGTGAGGACCAGAATTTATTTCATGTGGACTTCTAGTAATAAAATTTCCCATGGTCTCTGGGTAGTGAAATTGGATGCCAGTGTGTATTCTTGTGCACGTAAAAAATCCCTTGGTAGTTGGAAATTTAAAAAAAGTAGCTTATCGGCACTGCTTTCGAGTTAAAAATCTACCCAAAGTATTTCAGGATCCTCTATGGTGCTACAGAGTTAGTGCACTAAGCTGAGATCTCTGGACTCAGGTTTGAGTTAGGAGGAGAACGGAGCACTTACGGGTTACACCCGTGTGCCGTGATGTTGAATCATCGACTAAACTAAACTGTGTATTACCTACCTGACTGTGTACATTGCATATTGCCTACTTGACTGTGTAATGTTATATTGCACACCTGACCATGTGTACACTGTGTTTGGCCTGCCTGACTGTTTGTACACTCATTGAATTGTGTGCCTGACTGTACACTAGTGTGTATTACCTACCTGAGTCTGTGTACACTCTGGCCTTGTTGACTGTGCTATAAATGTCCGTGTCTATGTTGCCACTCACGGGACTGCTGACCTGTTGCTTCTAGTCTGAGGTCTAGTGCCCACGCTACCAATTTGGATTAATGGACCTAACTGAGCAGCCAAATCTGCAAGCTGTTGAAGACAGAATTACACAGCATAAAGTTAAACAATATATTCAATTTGACTTCTACTGTGCCAGAAACATGGCCAACACCTTGATACACATGATACTGTCTCGTTTATTACTTCTTGAAGTTCAGTGTTGGCTGACATTTGTGACCATGCACCAGCAGATCTCCTGGCTTTTAAGTCAGATTCAGGCATTTTATTCATATTTTACATCAAAAATTATGTCCAGCATGTCTAAAAGATTTGAACCGTGCCAGCTCATGATAGTTTCACACCGGATGCTCACGGCAGGTAATAATCATTACAAAAAATTATAGTTGCACAACTTTCACAGAGGATGAATACATGATGAAAATGGCAATTTTCTTACCTGTGCAACATACATGTTATAAACTGTAGATTCAAAGAAATCTGTGACAAGCTAAAATTATAGATTCAAAGAAATCCCTGACATGTTATAAATATTTTAAAAGAAATCCCAGGCATGTTATAAATTATAGATTGAAAGAAATCTTTAACGTTATAAATTATATTTTCTAAGAAATTCCTGACATGTCATAAATTATAGATTAAAAAAAAGATTCATGACATATAAAGTATAAATTAAAACATTATAAAGTATAGACTAAAAAGAATCTGTGGCAGACTATAAATTGTAGACTCAAAGAAATCACTGACATGTTATAAACTAATCATGGATATAACTTACGCCTTGATCAACCTCACGGCCAGAGTTTTTCATTGATGCGGACAGTGTATCAAACTGTGTCAGATAGGTACTGGCCTTGCGACGGTCTCCAGTTTGATAGAGGAACAATGCATAGTTAACCAAGATGGCAGGATCTTTGCTGAAACAACACAAACAGCTACATATGAAGAAAACCAAAACCTGAAACCAAAATATATTACTATTTTAATATTATGTTGAATGAGGATTATTTTTAAAATATTATTTCATTTTCAAATAAACATTGAGATTAAAAAATAAAAAAAAACTCCAAATAAAATAAATTTTCAAGTGATTTTCTGTTGTTATTATTGTTAAATGTGTTATTTTTAAATAGACAATTTTCCTTCATCTTCTTCTGCATTCAGTTTAAAAAAGCATCTATCTCCTACACACAAAATTAGATGCAGGATGAACTAACAACATTGGATGGTAGGTCACAACAATTAAGTTGAAAAATTCATAGGGGTCAGAGAAAAGATAATGAGAATATATCAAGCAAATGATAACCTGGTCATCTAATTTGGTGAAACCTCACTTCAAGAGATGGAATCAAACACCTATTTAGGTAGAAATTTAGATAAAGAAGGTTGAATAGACACATACATCAAAATAAGACCAGAGAAGCTTTTATAGCTGTAGGTGATTTGTGAACATCAAAAATAATTAAACTTAGCACAAAACAAAGAATATTCAATTTTAATGATAAATCTGTACTTCTGCATGGATCAGAAACATGGAGAATAATGAAAAACAATTACAATTAAACTATAAACATTCACTAATTGGTACCTGCACACAATACAAAAAATTTAGTTGCCTATCCTTTACAGGACATTGCAATCATTGCAAGTTTACGTTCAGTAGTTTGCCATTGCTTTCTGAACAACCGGCACCCATACCATTTTGTAAAAAACCAACACAAGGCAGTCAGATGCCAAATCGAGCGCAGCTGTGTTTCGAACGCGGGACCACAAACTGGGACCACAAACCCCTTCACCATGGAGCCTGCACAAAATAGAAGGAATAATATGGTATGACAGAATCACCAAAATGTAGCTCATGGGGAGAACTAGACAAATGTCAATGAACCAAGAGGTGAAGAAACGATGCCACCGGCACTGGACCATCTGAAGCATGTTTTGAGAGTTGGATAAACTGGTAACTCCTGTGTAATGAGGTCTCAGATAACCACCAAAGAAGACTGCATTCTACTTCCATCCTCATACTGGATATCACCAACATGTAGCAACTCTCTAGTAGAATGTTGCCCTCATCACAGCCCACCAGAAGGACTTTCAAACCCTCAACTGTTCCATGCCTCATGTATTTTCACGTGCAGGGTGTCTTTATTGTGCTCTGTCCAGTGTCATGCTGACTAGGCCCATGCTCATCTTCCTAGGAACCAAGCCTTTAATAATTGACCTGCTTATTAAAAATATTGTGAAATTTTATGTGGCCAAAATGTAAAAAATGCCGGTCTCCCTGGCCAAGGTGTTAACGACATTGTTTATAATCCTGTATATTCATGTAGCGAAAACAGCTGCGCAAGATTTGGCAGCGGATCACGCCACGCTGGTAACTTACGGGGGTATGTGAGCCAGTTGTTCAGAAAGCAATGACAAACTACTGAATGTAAAATTTGCCTAGTACATCAACAGCAGCTGAAAAATGCTAGTGTTGACTGCGACGTCGTGTAAGAGATATGCAACATAAAAAAAAATTTTAAAGTTATAGTTTGTTTTTCAATGACGTACTCTTGACAACTGACTGAATAATTCTCATGCTGGCCTCAGATTGTGCAGGATAGAGCCACTGGTATATATAATGACATATTTCTCTCTAGCGCTATCATCTGTCAATTTTCACACTCTATATGAATAGCTTGTATAGGAAGTTGGTCCTGGGTGCAAGGATGCTGATTCTATTTAATCAATTAATCAACAACATAATAAGATTTGGTACAACATGAAGTTTGCCTGTAACATGTTTTTGTGTTATTGCATACAGGTAACTGCTCATGGCTCCTTGACAAACATTTGGTGATTTCTGACACATGCATCTCAACACATATGAGCTGGAAACTAAATATTCAGTGATTACATGTATCTCAATGCACTGGAAGAGAGAAACCAAACATTTGGTGATTTCTGACAAGTACATATCAGATAAACTAAAGACAACACTTACTTGTCTAACTTAAGAGCATGTTCATAAGATTTAGCAGCATTTTCTGGATCTTCCAAATGATGCAATGAAACTAGAAAGAATAATATATTACACAACACATTATATAATACATAACATAACATATTCCCTTACACATCCCATAATAAATTACACAATACATATACGATGCATTACACAATACATTATTTACTGAAGCACATTAAAAACCAACCACTATTATATACATTGTTGCAGAGAAGCTGGAAACAAAAGTGTGTGAATGGATTTTCTCCGTGTTTGTCATGAGGAAGAGAGCAAATGGCTGGTGGAATGGAAAGTGCATGATTCAACCCACAGGAATGTGTACAGACTACATGAAAATAATGAAAGTTACACGTGCAACACGATTTCCTACAGCTATGACCCTGAACATGTGTACGCGTTGTGGCAGTACACTCAGTATAAAAATGCCGTTGACACAAAACACCCAGTACATGTGCTTGAAATGCCACGACTGTCTGAAAATGACCGCCACGAGCCATTGGTATATTGGAGACTGGAATGAGCTTGCGAACCATTGCCAGAAAGATGAATTGCCACAACACCACTGCTGTACGTCTCAATGAATGTTACGGAACCACTGGCAGTGCCCAGGATAGACTTCAGAGTGGCCAACCACGAGTTACTACCCCTGCGCAAGATCATCATATTGTGCTGAGTTACCTAAGGAAGCCGGCTTCCTGGCCTAGAGGTTAGCGACTTTTCTCCGTAATCTCGTATACTCTTGTAAGCAACGTGATGACGGTGAGAATCAGCAGTGGTTCGAATCGTGTCAGTAACTTACGTGGTATGTGAGCCGGCCGCTCAGAAAGCAATGGCAAACTACTTGAGCGTAATCTTGCCAAGAAATCAACATACAGCTGAAAGTTGCTGATGTTGACAGTGATGTCCTGTAAAGGATATGCAAAACATTTTTATTTACCTAAGGAATCGTTTTCTCCCGGCAAATCAAACAGCAAAAGCAATGGTGGGTAGACCTGGGCAAGTCTCTCAAATGACAGTCATATGACGACTCAGAGATACAGACCCTACTGAAAGACGACCTTATGTTGGGCCAAACTTGACTCACAGACATCGTCTGTGGGTAGAGCAACAATGTCAGATGGACTAGACTGCAATGGAATGCTGTCAGACAAGAGCAGATTCAACCTATCCTTTGACCTGTTCGTCAGTACAATCCTATTTGGTGGTGGCAGTATTCACATTTGGGGAGAATTCAGTTTTCACCATCACTTGTCTTTTCAAGTTTTCCGTGGAAATGTTAATGCTGTGACATATGGAGCTGAGGTTCTGGATGCACTGGTTGCTCTTGCATTGACAAATGATCCAAGTTGCAGCTTCTCCAGCAGGATAATGTACATGTGCACCATATGCATTACACAGCAATATCTACAGCAGCAGAACATTGTGATGATTGATTGTCTCCCTTGTGGAACATGGATGAGCTTGGACACGAGTCTACAGGCGAGGTTCTGTTCTAACACGTGAATAGGACTTGATTCCCTAGAATTTCCCTCAGAGACTTGTGTGGTTCATGTGGAGCTGCTGCCAAGCTTATGTGCAAGCACACGGTGGACATACCAGATACTGAGGATAGTGTGAATGAATGATTTTATTGGTTACATTTTTGGTTTTCTACTTTGCCTGCACAGAATGCAATGAATTGCATAACAATCAAATGTACAAATTAATGACCAGCATGGATTCATAGGCAAATTAATAAAGATTTCAATTATGTAAACTTGTAAACTTCTATTTACTTTCCCACTCTGTTCATGGATTATACAGGTGGTGCGTTTATAATGTGCTTCAGTATAAAATTCACAAATAAACACACATAGTATTGTTCGGCGCTCATAGAAGGAGAAGAATGAAGTAGAGATTAGAGGACGCACTAGACAACATAACATTTGAAAGCTATAGTTACCGACCGGGATTCGAACCAATAACTTCCAAAAGACGACGGCGCCTCACTGCAGGAACAAGTGTACTTCGACATATGACCAACTAGACACTCCACAAAAAGTGTCATCATTAGCCAAGTCTATCATACAGATGAACCTACAGCTATGGAATACGGACAGAATTCGTGTCAAACCATTGAGATAGTACCATAGGTCTCATAATTTTATATTTTACCAGCATAGGTCAAATAACAAACACACAAACACGTATACAATATATACAATGCAATCAGTATACAATGCATTACACAACGCACCATACTTCTGCGTTCATCCTAGAGTGTTTTTTTTTGGACGTGATTGCGTTGTGCCTGTTTACAGCAGAGCTGCATTCTTGCGCCATTAGGTCGACACATACGACTTCTGCGGGCATTTGTTGACCGGGTTAACCTTCCCGGGGCAATGCACCATACAATTTATTACACAATACATCACATCATACATTACATAATATATTTCATAATGCAGTGGATTTATTCTCAAGTTAGTCAGTTGGACTAAAATTGTGACTCCTCGTCCTTGACTTGGGGATGTAAATTACAAGAACATCAGACTATGATAACAGGGAAAACTAACCCTCACTCAAAAATTAGTCTGGTGCACTCACTAGTAGTGGCAACCACTAGTATTTGTAGCATGTGTGTGTGGACTAGGCTCAAGTTCAAGTAAGTGACACAAGAGTTGTACTCACTGGCCAGGAGCATGTACAGCTGGGCCATGTCTGGGTGCAGGTTGATGGCTGCAGACAGGAAGTGGAAGGAAGAGGCATACTGCTGCATAGTCAGGTGTACTAGGCCAAGGTTGTAGAGGATCTTCCAGTCAAACGGAGCTAAGTAGTTTGCTCTCTTGAGACAACTGATAGCCTAATTGTTGAGAGTAAAACAAGTTAGCCAAACAATTTATTTACAAAATGAAAAACCATGACCAAAACATCAAGGAGCAGCAAATGTCTTGTTAAGGAGACACAATAGTGCAGTGGCTTGCATGTTGGCCTGTTGGTCATTGATTCGAATTCCCATTAAGGTGGTCATCATCATCATCATCATCATCATCATCATGTGCCTTGCCAGCTGGCATGGGTGCTTATATCTTTTACAGATTTCGGTCCCTGGTGCTTTGGATTAGCTCTGCCTATGATATTCCACCATCACATTCCAGCCAGTATAAATACTCTTGGTCTGCCTCTGTCTCTTTTCCCATTTTGATCTTTCTGGTTGTCACAATATTCTCCAATGCCTCTCTTTTCATCACATGACCCAAGATTGCTGTTATTAAGGTGGATTTAGAAAACTGACCTTAATTGTGTAAGATGGTGAACCCTGACCTCTTCATGGTTATTTGCATGGTACATGTGATGATGTTATCAACGACTCTAGACAATTGAATATCTCTTCTTGTTTCAGTGTTACACAGAAATATCAAATGGATAACCTTTTAAGGCCACTAAAACAGTTCATACATCACACATGTATATCCTAGTCGGTAACTACAGCTTTTAATTTGTATGTTGTTTAGTTAAAGTTAGTCGCATATCCTCAACATGATGTCACAGTCAACCCCAGGATGTTTTGGCTGCTTGTGGTCTCTTGGCAAGTTTACATTCAGTCATTTGGCATTTCCTGTCTCCTTGGCCGAGAGGTTAGCAGCTTTCTCCGTTAATCCCGAGTACTCTCGTGGTTGACGTGAGCGCACAAGAATTGGAAGCGGTTCGCGCCAGTGACTTATGAGAGTATGGAGCCTGTCGCTCAGAAAGTCGTGGCGTGCTGATGAGCGTAATCTAGCCTAGGAATCAACATACAGCTGAAAGATGCTGATGTTGACCGCAATATCCTGAAACAGGATGGAAACGCAGGGGAAAAAAAAAATTGGCATTGCTTTCTCAACAACTGGCACTCATGTCATTTTATAAAAAAAACTCAATGTAAGGCTGTCTGCTGCCAAATCGCCCGCAGATGTGTTTCGAACGCGGTATGCAGGATTACAAACTTCTCCATAGAGCTGACTGTTTAGTAAAAAAAAAAAATTGTTTTCATATCCTTTACAGGACATCGCTGTCAACATCAACATCTTTCAGCTGATTGTTGATTTCTTGGCAAGATTACGCTCAGTAGTTTGCTATTGTTTTCTGAGCGACCAGCTCACATACTCCGTAAGTTACCGACGTGATTAGAACTGCTACCGATTCTCGCCGTCGGACTCTTTAGTGTGTCCTCACTTCTTTCAAATCCCTTCAAATCCCCAAAATCACTTCAAATCCCCACTTCTTTCTTCTATTTCTATGAACACCAAACAATACATGTGTGTTTATTTATGAATTGTTTCAGTGTTATCCCATTTTACATCACTGAAGACTCTGGTTGCTTTGTTTATCTTGTCCATGACTGTAACTTTCAGCAAACACCAGCAGTAAGTCAGCAACTAAAGGACCCTTTTACACACCTCACCAGCATTCATGACATGTGGCACTTGCTGAGTACTATTAAGACCAAGTAACCCAAACTGTTCAAGAAACCTGATACGGAGGAGAAAATGGCACGTGACAAGAACAACACCAAAAGACATCCGACTTACAAGATGAGCAGCATGGAGGCTGCCAAGACCTTGAAGAAGACAAGAGGAGAGTACCTGCCTGCGAGCTGCAGCAAAGAACCAGAACCTACAGTAACCTCAACTGTAGCTACCACAAGGAAGACCGACAACAACCCACTACAGACAAGAGCCAAGATTATTGAGAAGCAGAGAGAGGAGAAGGACAATAGTGTCGGAAATACCGACTCACAGACGATCAGATGGGTTGTCAAATGTATCCAAGTGGAGCTGACAGATGACCAGATCCTGAAGCAGCTACAACAAGAGAATCTCCATATCTGAATATTGAAGGCGGATTCTGACGTACTCCAAGATCCCTACTACTCTAGCGATGGTGACAACAGAGGGCAGCAAGATGCCAAGCCAAGTATGCATGAACAAGAAAACCCAACAGCCTGAACGATTTATTCCAAGAATCACACAGTGCGCAAGGTGCCAGAGGGCCAGCCACAGCAGAACGTGCCACAGCAAGACAGAGATCTGCCGATACTGCGCCAAACACCACGCCTTCAAGGAATCTCCGCTGGCCAAACAGAACAAGGACTTTCGAGCGCCCAGTGACAAGAGAAAGTGCGCCAAATGCCGTGGCAAACATGGAGCAAGATACCTAGGCTGTCCGTACCTCCAAAGACACAGAGACATGTTAAAGACCACTATCCCCACAAAGACACCATATTAAGGAAGCACTGCAGAGGTGCGAGACAGCCACAGGCATCTCACAAGCTGTAAAAGCTCAGCTTCAAGACCAGATTGACGAACTGAAGAAGCAAGTCAAGATACTCCAGAAACCGAAGCCAATAAACAAAACCCAAGAACAAGACACCGGCATTAACAAAACAACTTCTGAACAACATGAAGGAAATTCAGCGCAACATCCAGCAAGAGGTAGAACGCATGACCCAGATGAAGAGGGAGAACAAAGAAATTTTACAAGCCATAAAAACTGCTAAAAGCTGAAAGGGGACTAATCCAAGTCAAGTAGCAGAAGCCAAGCAAAAGAGCAGAGAGAAACCTCAAGCTGGAGGCAGCATCCCGTTCACATTGACGAATAAAGCCAGCAAAAGAACAGTCTTCTGGGATGATAGAAACTACAACGACAAAAAAGGACACAAATGCAAACAAACAAAAGGATGAGTGCTTATAAGGACTGTATCCTATCAAAACAGACGAGCCAGAAGCCAAAACTGATCAAAGAAACCACCAGAGGAGACGGACACAAAGGAAAACCTGCCGGCCACACCCTCAGCTGACGTCACAGGCATAAGCTCTTCAAAACCGATAAGCCAGCTAATCTAGCACAGAAAATGAGACAAACTTATTCCGCACCATGAACCACCTAACATATAACCCAGCCACAGAGACTAGTTGAATGTCGGTGGAAAGTTGTTTTTTTTTCTATTACTGGAACTAGAACTGGAACCAGCATTGGACATAAGGCGTTAGACCGATACTCTTAAAGACCAATCAGCTCTCAGCCGGTGATATGGTCAGTACTACACCTTTACTTTCCAAGAAATTTCTTGGTACCTATTTCAGGCTGGGTTGATCTACAGGTTAATTATTGAACTCTGACCCAATGCAGAATTGAACACATGACCACCGGCTGGCAGGCAAGTGTCAGACATGGCTCCCTAAACCTAGGATAGACTTATACAAAACAAGCTTAGCGTACTCTCCCACTCACTTGTGGAACAATCCTCCACAAGAAATCAAAGACATCACCAAGCACTATACATACAACTTGTTTGAACACTATCTCAGTACAGACTACATGTCACCTAAAAAAAAAACAACAACCAAAAATAATAATAATAATCCAAAATGACAACTAGAATAATAAACATTCCCATATGTATGGTACATTACACCTACCTTAGGTATTTATAAAGGCCATGTTTAAAATTGCTTTAGTGAGTCATGCATTATTGATTATTTTTCATGCATTTTAATGCATATTGTTCTTTTGTTGTCTAAGATTAGCTTCATAAGTGATGTATGAATGAAATAAAGTATGAGAGGAAAGAGAGAAGAAGGGCAAAATGTCAGATGGGACTGCGTGCCCAATTCTTAACCCTTTGAAAATAAAGTTTATTTGTTTGTTCGTTCTCCACAAATACTAGTACTGAAATAAAAACACTCTTACCGCTACATATTTTATTTTGCCAAAAAAGCACATTCCTATGTTGTTCCACAGCGGTGGAGACTCTGGCGTGCTGGCTGCGGCAATACGGTATTTGGTGATCGCCACGTCAAAATCTGCATGGCTCTGCATCATGCTACCGGCAGCCATAATGGCCTTGGTATGGCTCGGGTCATAGGTCATGGCATTTCCAAGGTTTTCAAAAGCTTTCTGGAATTGGTTAACCTGGCGAGACACCAATAGTGGTTCTGTATATGCAATACTGGTTATGTATGTGAAATACTGGTTTTGTACATGGGAATATGGTTCTGTATAAGAAATACACATTTTGTCAGTGAAATAATGATTGTGTATATACATTAATTGTTATATAAGGTAAATAGTCAATTTGTATGTACTTGTCACAGCTTAAAATTGAAATGAATTGAAGTTAATTGTGTACGCTTTTAGCATTTACACATTATTAACAATGGTCACAGAAGGTTATTCATTCACAGCACTGGTCTCATCAACTTTCCCTCTGTCTGCCTGCCTGCTTGGCATGCCTACCAACCTGTCTGCCTACCTGCTTGCCTTGCCTACATACCTACCTTCCAACCTGTCTGCTGGCCGACCTACCTACTTTTCTCCATCTACCAAACTATCTGCCTACCTCATTTCCTCTCTACCTAACTTTTTCCCTCATTACCTAGTTCCCTCTCTCTCCCTACCTACTTACCCATCTAAAGCTCTTCATTCCTCCCTACCTAGCTATCTACCAATCAACCAACTGACACACCCACCCACCTATGCAAATACATAAAAACATACAGGTTCACATACATATGCATGTACACATGCATACATGCACATACATATGCACACACACACACACATATACATGTACACACAAGTATATTCATATGTACATACATATATACGCATGTATGCACACACACACACACACATATATAATGCAGGATGATGCTGTTTTCCAACTACATTTGGCTTCAAAACTATAATATACTATATCAAATAAAATTGCTGTGTCAAGTGTCTGAACATGCTTTCTTCACCACTTTCATAATCAAGGGGGGGGGGGGGGGGGGGGGGGGAGGAAATCAGTTATATTCTATAACAATATCCTTTAGTTTACCTGCATGTACAGCAGACCAAGAGTTGTAAGCAGGTCTGGATTCTCAGGTGAATGTCTGTACAAATACAAGCAATAGAAAGAACTTTAATATACAAATGTTCAGTTTTGGTCCTCACAAGAAATGATACATAGTCAATATAGGACATCATCCTGACAATAAATGATACACAGCCATTATATAACATCTTCCCCAAAAGAAATAATACACAGCTATCAGGTAACACCTTCCCTGTAAGAAATAATACACAACTATTATATAACATCTTTCTCACAAGAAAATATACATAGCTAATATATAACATCTTCCCTGTAAGAAATAATACACAGCCATTATATAACACCTTCCTTATAAGAAATAATACACAGTTATTATACATCTTCCTAACAATTTTGTTTAGGATCACTTGTAATGTACAGGTAAATCTCCCAAAAAAAACCTCAGTCTTCTCCTATAGATTACACACGGAGAATCTCATCTACTTTTCTTCCTCCAGTTACCTCAGTGAAGTGTTAAGGGGAGATGTAGAGATCTTTTATGCACTCTTTCTAATGCTCTTTGTAAGTTGGTATTCATTTCTCTAAGGCTTTTCTTGATACCATCACTCCATCTTTTACATGGTCTTCCCCTTGCTCTGTATCCATTTATATTTCTTCAATGTGGCTCTGTGTGGCAGATGGTGCAGGGCATTCTTGTGAGGTGGCCAAACCAATTAGTCTGTTGTTCTTTAATGAAGTGCATGACCGGTTTCAGACCTATTCATCTCCTAATTTCCCCATTCCATCTCTCATGGTTACTCCCGCAGCTCCTATAAAGCATCTTATCTCTGTTGCTATGATTGTGCACTCATTAGCTGTAGTAAGCGTCCATGTTTGACATTGGTAGCATAATGTTAACCAAAAAATAATTCTGATGATATTTCCTTATATTACTTAAAGGTATCTTTCAATGCGATCATGAGCATCTCATCAAAGCACATGAACAATGTAGAGCATGGGGATCCACACATGTATATATCCTGAAGCACACATGCTCCATATATTCTATTCTGTCAGTTCGTTTACTAATTTTGTAATTTGATATCATCAGCATGATGTGCGATAAGCTTGGGCAGTCTTGTTTCACCATCTCACATAATCATCAGAGTCATGGATCAGCCCTGTGTTCTTGTCTCGACCATACCACGAGGCCAAGCCATCCAGACAGTTGATATCAGTGGCAGCCTATTCGGTCTGCTACGAGCTCCAAACACTAATGCTACCACATAGTGCTCACTGGAGTTGCTAACTCAAACACCTGTGCGGTGCCTAAAAACTCATAAAGTGCTCACTTTAGTTTCTAACAGCGGCCTGAGATCCTAGTCAGATATGTACATGTATTTATATTTACTGTTTCTCCGCAGGATCTATACACATCTCTGTGTTTCATTTTATATTGTTTATATTATTCTGCTGCAGTCAATCATATTATTCTGCTGCAGTCATGTCCTTTATTACTCACTTCAGTTGCTAACTCAAACCTCATACAGTGTTCACCAGCAGTTACTAACTCAAAGTGGTCACTTGAGTTACTATCTCAAAGTGCATACAGCACTTAATGGAGTTGCTAACTCAAATACCCATATCAGTGCAGACTCAAGTTTCTAACTCAAACACCCATACAGAACTCACTTCAGTTACCAACACAAACACTCATACAGAACTAGCTACAGTTACTAACTCAAACACTCATACAGAACTAGCTACAGTTACTAACTCAAACACCTATACAGAACTAGCTAGTTACTAACTCAAACACTCATACAGAACTAGTGTAACAGTAAGGGAGCATTGAGTATTGGGGTATTATTAGGATCTAGAGGGAAACAGCTACAGCACGATTGAGCATTGAGACTGAAAGAGAGGGGAGATGCTCAATCGTGACGTAGTGGGTTGTCTGGGGGGCAGTTTACATCCCGGCTCAATGGAAGAAGGAGCCATGTTGTCACCATCCAGATAATAAACAATATTTGAAACTGAATCCACGTCTTGTTAGTCTCTGTACACTGTTACACTAGCTACAATTACTAACTCAAACACCTATACAGAACTCATTACAGTTACTAACTCAAACACCTGTACAGAACTAGCCACAGATACAAACTTAAACACTCATACAGAACTCACTAGAGTTACTAACTCAAGCAGCCATATTAGTGCTAACTTAAGTTGCCAACTCAGACCAAATACAGCACTCACTAGAATTGCTAACTCAGCAGCCAGCACTTACTCAACTGCAGTTCTGTAGATGTCTATGGCAGCATTGATGTCCTTCTCCAACAGATAAATCTTCCCAAGCATAACGTAGGAGACCTCATGGCGACCAAGACTCAACGCCTGCTTTAGACAATCTTTGGCCTGGAACACACCACATCCACATTGACTAACATTAGTTCACAGAAGACACCACATCCACATTGACTAACATTAGTTCACAGAAGACACCAGATCCACATTTACTAACATTAGTTCACAGAAGACACCAGATCCACATTGACTAACATTAGTTCACAGAAGACACCAGATCCACTTTTACTAACATTAGTTCACAGAAGACACCAGATCCACATTTACTAACATTAGTTCACTGAAGACACCAGATCCACATTTACTAACATTAGTTCACAGAAGACACCAGATCCACATTTACTAACATTAGTTCACAGAAGACACCAGATCCACATTTACTAACAACATTAGTTCACAGAAGACACCAGATCCACATTTACTAACATTAGTTCACAGAAGACACCAGATCCACATTTACTAACATTAGTTCACAGAAGACACCAGATCCACATTGACTAACATTAGTTCACAGAAGACACCACATCCACATTGACTAACATTAGTTCACAGAAGACACCACATCCACATTTACTAACATTATTTCACAGAAGACACCAGATCCACATTTACTAACAACATTAGTTCACAGAAGACACCAGATCCACATTTACTAACAACATTAGTTCACAGAAGACACCAGATCCACATTTACTAACATTAGTTCACAGAAGACACCACATCCACATTTACTAACATTAGTTCACAGAAGACACCAGATCCACATTTACTAACAACATTAGTTCACAGAAGACACCAGATCCACATTTACTAACATTAGTTCACAGAAGACACCAGATCCACATTTACTAACAACATTAGTTCACTAAGAAACTTAACTAGCACATTCTGCTTCTATAAGGATGCATGAAACAAACAATCAATGTGTTAGTGGACCAAATTAAGAACTAAACTTCGCTGGAAACTATACTTTTTTGAAGAACTCATCTGGAATCAATTTGAGATATAATCTGGTATTATCAATATTTCGAGGAACTAATCTAGCATAAACATTATCTTTGTGAAACTAATCTAATATTACCAGTATTTCTAAGGAACTAATGTAGCATAATCAATATCCTTGAGGAACTAATCTACCTAACCCATATCTTTGAGGAACTAATCTAACATTATCAGTATTTCTGAGGAATTAATATGGCCTTAAAAACCTCCCTGGGGAATTAATCTAGCATAACCAACTCTGAGAAACAAATACACCACAACTATCATTTCTGAAGAACTAATAAATCACACTAAAGTCCGAGCAGCTAACATACTAGTACAATAAACAATTTCTTGGCAGCTGTGGTAGCTAGCACACTTGCCTGTTGAAATCCCATACAAGGCCAAGATCTCTGTCATTGTCCCAATCTTCTATGTTAACCTAGTCTAAAATGAATGCCAGGAAACTGTATGGGAAGTAAAGGCTGCCAGCTTAATATAGACCACATCACTCATCAAGTGTCATTTGGTCTAAAACATATTTGGTTAGCACTAAATATTCAAAATTACCAAGACTTGAAAAGTCATAATTCACTGATTTCTTAGAATACCTCTGAAGAACAATCCAATACACCAAAAATATCCAAGAAACTAATCAATCACATGCATTTTGACTAGGAAGCAAGATAACAGAAAGACAAATACAGATACAAGTGAACATACTAAGTATTCGTAATGAACAAATGAATGCAAAGAATGACTAGGAAGATAGACAAAAGAAAGACACATACAGATAAAAGTGAACATATTGATTGTTTATAATCGATGAATGAATGCAAAGTGGGAGGTCTGATTTTAAAAAAGGCATGTACAGATAACAGTGCAACTACTAAGCATTCATAATCAACAAATGAATGAAAAGTAAGACAAGGTAGCAAGATAAAAGAAAGACATACAGACGCAAGTGAACATGTTGGGTATCAGCTTGATAGTGGTCACATATAACTTTCATCAAGTGTGTTGCTTTGCACTGTTTCATCAAGCCTGTGGCTCAGTACATCCAACTTCCACAATCATTCACTGTTTCATCAAGCCTGTGGCTCAGTACATCCAACTTCCACAAGCACTGTTTCATCAAGCCTATGGCTCAGTACATCCAACTTCCACAAGCATTCACTGTTTCATCAAGCCTGTGGCTCAGTACATCCAACTTCCACAAGCACTGTTTCATCAAGCCTATGGCTCAGTACATCCAACTTCCACAAGCATTCACTGTTTCATCAAGCCTGTGGCTGAGTACATCCAACTTCCACAAGCATTCACTGTTTCATCAAGCCTGTGGCTCAGTACATCCAACTTCCACAAGCACTGTTTTATCAAGCCTGTGGCTCAGTACATCTAACTTTGACAAGCATTCACTGTTTCATCAAGCCTGTGGCTGAGTACATCCAACTTCCACAAGCACTGTTTCATCAAGCCTGTGGCTCAGTACATCCAACTTACACAAGCATTCACTGTTTCATCAAGCCTGTGGCTCAGTACATCCAACTTCCACAAGCATTCACTGTTTCATCAAGCCTGTGGCTCAGTACATCCAACTTCCACAAACATTGCTTCGGGTTTGCTGTCCTTAGCCTTTGGATGTCCCCAGTCTGCCTACAAGGCATCAGATTTATGTATCCCTTTGTCTGGTCCCTGTCCCTGTTTGACCAGTAGTAGCTGAGCTAGCAAGCCCCTCTATCTTGTCAAAGTGGATACACAACGGAGGGGAGTGTAATTTTAATACCACTGATAGTTCAACATGTCACATCAGTCAGTTTATCTGATCTGCTGAATAACTCAGTTTGGTTTGGTAAAGGATTACTTTGATTGTACATGGATATATCCATTTGTTTTTGCATTCACTTTCTTTGAACTAACGCACTGTCCATACACATTCTACTACTTTTAGTGCACTTTCCCTATTAATAGTGTCCCTTGCCATTAGGCGAACCCACTCCGACTTCTGAGGTACTTGTAATTTATGTCCCCAAATCAAGGACGAAAAGTCAACAACTGACTGGGGTAGGGTATACAAGAATCACACATGCTATACATATTCTTTTCATGTGTAAGCTTTATAATTTTGGAATTAGCCAAGGCACCTGCCTATTTGGCTGCTGAGGGATTTCCAAATACTGAGGGATTTTTATCCCGTGCAAATAGGCCCTCCAGCTTTTTTGTCCTTATCTGTGAAGGCTAGACGTCTGATCCTCGTAACCTCTAATGCACTCACCCCTGCACAGAGATGCTAGACAACTCACCTTGTTGAAATCACGAAGGTACATGTAGCATACTCCCAGGTTATGGTGTATCTCCTGTTGAAGAAAGAATATACAATGTGCTAAAGAGGTTAAGTAAAACATGTCAAAAGGGCACATTGAGTAATCTGAGCCGCTTATTTTCAGTGCCCAAATGACATACATGGGGTAATATGATTAGCATAAGGAAGATAGAGTAGAAGAACAGATAGATTATCACAGCCTAGAGATAATGGTGCTGCAGGGAGTGACCAGAGGATCTGGCTGACACTCAGGATTCAGAGGAAAGGCCAGATAGACACATAATCAGACTGCTACTGGTACCATTAGTGTTGATTGGGACTCTTCACTTGCTGTTGAAGATAAGAACGGAGCATACATGGACATGTCCTGATTGCTGTGATGTCAGTTCTTGACTCAACTCAATACATTCAAATATTTAGGAGTAATCATAAAATCAGATGAAAGATATGTGACAGAGGTTAAGAACAGAATAAGCCAAGCAAAATCTCAATTTCAGAAGATGGAAAGTTTGTTATGTAATGAGTCACTTTCATGTCAGAAATAAAATACAGAAATGTTATATAGAACACATTCTGCCATATGGCAGTGAAACTTGGAATGTGAACAAACAAATTAAGAAGAACTCTGACCCAATGGAGAATGGTGTAAGGCAGCAGCATGGAGGAATCTCATCAACAGAAATGATGTTGAATGGTGTAAGGCAGTGGCATGGAGGAATCTCATCAACAGAAATGACACAGAACACCAAGGAGTGAGATATGTGCAGAGACATTAACCCTTTTCAGGGCAGACGCTTGTCCATTTTCTAGCCCTGAACGGGCAAGATTTTTTCAGGTTCGGTAAAATTTCGGGTCGCGTTAGTAAAAACATCACAAATAAGATGTTAGTCAACCGATTTTAGTTAAATAAACAACACAATGAAGGGAAAAGCATGCAGAATATGTTACTCACGTGATTGTTGTCTGTAATCCATATATGAACACAAATATTTACGAAATACGGCATGTTGCTTGTGATTTTCCGTCATCTATACGGCAATTTACAAACACATTTTCAGAATCATAATCACTTTCTTTAAAGTCCGACTCAGACTGCTAATGCAAAGTAATGCTTTGCACTGATATCTAGCTCCAATTAATAGTCAACTTCGTGCCCTTTAATGTCATTTAAATTGAACCTAGCGAAAATCTCGGCTATCACTTGAAGAATCGCCGAAATCCATTTTGAAAAACAGCGTAAAAATCCAGAAAACTATCAAAAATTGTCCGTAAAAGTCAGTTCAAATTCATACTATCGCGTTTACAAATGGCGGCCACGTTGTCAAGCTGTCGGCGAAAGTGAAAGTAGCCGTCAGAAGTGTCGGAAAGCCGAGAGATCGCGTTTTTACAATGCATAATAGTATCGGCCGGAATCGGACGCTACGCTCGTTTTATGGCATCGGCCGAAATTGGCCGCTGTGACCCGTAAAGGGTTAACGCCCATGCTATATGGCACATGGTGATGATGCCCTCTGTGAATGGGTTCTTATATACCCTGGCTGCTTTCATCACATGTTCATGATTTAGTTTGGCTGCCAAGACCAGAAACACAAAGCAGGTCCACTATTCTTATTCTGGGGGTTGTGGTCTGGAGAAGAGGTCAGAGATTGATGACTTGCCAATCTCATCTGATATTATAATGAAGCTGATTATATTATTATTTTGTAGGTAAGCATGGCTGAATGGATAAGAACACATGTTCTTAAACATACGGTGTGCTAATGCTGAGGTGAGGAGTTCAACCCCTACACTGGACAGTTGAATTAAAATGATGACCTATCGTTTTTGACTTGGGGACGTAAATTACAAGTATTTCTGAGGTCAGAGTGGGTTCGCCTGATAGCAAGGGACACTGTTAAAAGGGAAACCTACTCCATGCGCAAAATTCAATCCAGCACTACTAGAAGTAGTGTGTATGGACTACACTCGAGTTCAAAGCAAGCAAGTGCCCCAAAACAATATTATTTGCTGTTAAAGTCAAATGTATATTCTTTACTGGACGTTGCAGTCAACCCCAGCATGTTTTTGTCTGTGATTTCTTGGCAAGTTTATGTTGAATAGTTTGCCGTTACTTTCTGAATGATCAACACTCAAACCATTGTATGAAAACCAGTGCAAGGTGGTCTGCTTCCTAATTGCCTGCAGATGTATTTTGAAAGCAGTATGTGGGACTGTGTATTGTATTCGTAACTCCTTCGCTACAATTTGCTGCCTAGCTGTTTAAACATGTGGTTTCTGAAAAGGATGTTGAGAACAACTTGGACAGAGAAGAAAATGAATGCTGGGGTATTTGACAGTTGGAGATGTTACAAGATCACTCAACAAATCCATAAGGAAATGACAAATGAAATTAATAGGGCATATCAACAGAAGAGCTGGAATAGAGAAATTAGTGAAAAATTACCAGACAACAGAAGTAAAGGAAGACAGAAGTGTGAAGTAAGCTTTGAGAAATTAGTGAAATATGACAAGACAACAGATGTAAAGGGAGATAGAAGTATGTAATAAGCTTTGAGAAATTAGTGAAATATTACCAGACACAGAAGTAAAGGGAGATAGAAGTATGTTAAGCTAAAGTTAGTTGCCTATCCTTTACAGGACGTTTGCAGTCAAAACCAGCATTTTATGGCTGTTGTTCATGTCTTGGCAAGTTTACGTTCAGTAGTTTGCCATTGCTTTCTGAATGACCGGCACCCATACCATTTCATAAAAAACCGGCGCAATGCTGTCTGCTGCCAAATCGCGCGCAGTGTTTCGAACATGTGGATGCAGGATCATGAACTGCGTCCGTAACTCCTTCACCAAGGAGACCAGCTAGAAGTATATAGTAAGCTTAAAATATTAGATGACAGGAGTGAAGTGTGACAATCATTAATGTCTGCTCGCGACCACACACCTGAAGAAGAATGAGACTGTGAACAAAAAGCACCCATGCCACTTACCCAGTCCTTTTCACAAATCTGTGCGGCTTGATAGTATACATCAATGGCAGCTTTGTGTCTGGCCAGCAGAAACCTAGCACATGGGAACACATAGACAATATTTCATTTATGTCACCTAGTACATGGGAACACACAGACAATATTTCATTTATGTCATAAAGTGGACACAAATGGGCTGAATAGGTCAATTTGCTCTGTGTATATAGGTTAGGTAGGCTGGGTGGTTGGTTATTTAGTTGGTTGGCTGGGGTCTCCATTTTTAAGTGGTTGGTTATTTAGCTGATTGGCTGGGGTTTCCATTGTTAAGTGGTTGAGCTGGTTGGCTGGGATATCTAGGGTTAAATGGTTTAGCTGGTAGGCTGGGGTCTCCATCATTAAGTGGTTTAGCTGGGGTCTCCATGGCTAAGCTGCTTGCCTCATGCTATGAAGGTCATGGGTTTGTTTTCATACTCCGTCATTTAGTTCATGAGCATAAATTTTTAAGAGACCTCTTGGGGGTCATTGCTGTAGCTACAGAGTTTGTTAAGATTTCGACAGGCCGCTCTGTGAAAAGAAGACTGAGTCGTACAGAATATAACCCGGTGCAATGAAGTTGATCTTCTTATATGCAACACCTTTGGTTAGTTGGTTGGTTGATGAATCCTCTGGAAGCTTGTCTGATGCATTGGCATTCAGGTCGCCTGGACCCTGGAAAGGCTTGCATCTATGGCAGTGAGGTTGATATTCAAGCGTTTCTCCAACACAGTGCCAAAGTACCATCTCCATGGCTAGTATTGTGAAGCTCTCTTTCCCCTCTTTAAGCTAAGAAACCAGCAGAGTACTGGAACTTCATCTCTGCAGAGAGGTATATAAGGATGTAACCTGGTCATGATTCAGCAAAGTATAGACAGTGTTCTCCCTCCAACATGAGCCACAAAAGACTGGTTGATGTTGTCACTGCACCAAACTCCTGACCTTCTATAAGGTCTTGATCTTTCATGTGTGGTTCTACTTGCCTCTCATAGCTTCCAGTCTTCAACACTATTTAAATAATTAACAAATCGTCTAACAAGAGACTGTTTGAGGCTGGCATGACTCAGAAGTTTCAGTATTCTCCTCTGGTTCATTAAAAGTCACTGGATTTACTCTCAGCATAGGATGACCGCTTTCTAATAATATTCCACAGCCCTCTGAATGTTTGGTGGTGAGATCAGATACCTAGCTTTCTTAAATAAGGGCAAAATATAGAGCAATGAACCATGTACAAAGAGCATAAGTTACAAACCACACAAAAGTTGAAAATTGCAAACAGTAGGTCATAGGGAATTGTTCTGACAAAATAATTTCAAAAACAAACCTACACACTTTAGATAGAGGACTGAATCTGCCTAAACTAAGCCTTAAACAAACACATGTCAAAGTTGGACATCCTAATCTGTGAGTCTGAGAGAAGCATAGAAATAAAGTCAGTGAGTAAAGAGCCCTTTGACATGCCTTGGGGTGTATTTGGTATAGTGTGTATTTTTAATGACTGTGCAGTTTTTGAAAATATTGCCGGTCCAAGTTTTGTATTCACCCTCTGTAAAGTTCATGCAACATAATAGGTAAATACAAAACTTGGACCGGCAATATTTTCAAACACTGTACAGTCATTACAGATACACCCTGTATTTGATGCTAGCCCTATATTTCTTGTAGACCAATTGGGATGTTATGGGTCATGTGATTCATATCACACCAGACACCCTGACTTCCCAGCACATTTCCTGGCACCCATGTAAGGCTGGGTCAACCTGGCTGCCCAGCTACATTTAAAAACAAAAATCAATCTTGATGGGGATACAAACACAACGCCACCAGGCCGGCAAGCATCGTGCTAGCCACTCGTGACTGCAGCTACCATGACAGGTGTATGCTTGCTTGCTTGCTTGTGTTCGCTGGCTGTGAACTCCAGCGCAAAGTCCTGTATGTCGGATGAAGACATCCTGTTGTCTAGGATTTTCGATCGTGCCGTGACCCGAACTTAAACCGATAAGTGATATAAGAGGCCACCCCAGCCTGACTCATTGTGTCCTCAAAAATGGCCTCTGTAAAGACCATTCATGCTTCCTACGTCATTCATTCATTCAAATATCACGTGACAATAACAGACGTCATCTGGGGGTTTCCTGAAAAGGTCCGTCTAATATTTCGAGCACAGTGATTGGTTGAAATTATCCTAGCTTTTTAATACATTTGATTACTTGCCCTAAAGTAAGTAATTTTATTTTTTAAAGCTTGTGAACTTAATTGTACAATATTTTTAGATGTATATTCGAATTCTGCACCCATTTTTACATTTATGTGGAAAGTTTCATTGATTATGGTCAATTATGGCGGGAGAAAAACATTAATTCCTCTCAGGTGTTTCGTCTTTGTTCATGGAAAGCCAAGATGGCGGCTGACGTGAATATCGATCGGAATTGGCTAACATCCTGCAATTTGAACTACTAAAGTTAAAGAAAATACAAGTTTAAAGATTAATAATTTATTTGTATACTTGTAACTTGTACTATTTATTTATAATTTAACATGACGGAACATATCGATGAATTCGGATTGCATATCCGTCATAACCAGTTTGATACAAACTCGGTCGACCGGAAGCTGAAAAAATAAAGACATTTTAAAAGTTTCAATAATGTATGGGGAACATACGTATCTGTTTCATCTTCAGAAAATTGTGAATATCTTCACTAAGAATTGACGTGCAGGCATCATTGAGGAACCATTAGATTTCGTTTTTCAAGGTCTATCTACCTGTGGTGGTTGCATTTGTAAATATTCAATTTTAAAATCACGATGTTGTCCAACAGCAGTGTAATGTCATACCGGACTGAGGTTTGTGTGAGTATCCGTTGTCCCATGTCTGGCTTATTGGTGTGCAGACTGGTGGTTCTTCGCCGTGCAGGCAGATACTCTATGACTTCGGAAGAATCAGCATCCTACTACGTTAGCCAGGACCCCGAAGGGACCTGTTGCCCAGGACACAGGGCTAGGATGTGTTAGTAGGTCTTGGCAGTATAGAACCTGGCCCTGGTGATTTTGGAAACACCTCTGCGTCCCTAGGAGAGATGAATAATTAGGTGTCAATTGACCTACACTCCCAGGTGGACCCAGTCTAAAATGAGTACCAGGAAATGTTCTGGAAAGTAAAGGCAGCTGGTGTGACACTGCCCACATCACCATCAAGTGCTGAAGGGTCTATACAAATGTGTGGCAACCTTCATACGCCCAATACTCCTCCTCAAGGCAGGCAAACATGCCATTTACTTTGTTTTTAATTAATTAGGCGGAAGTCATCATGGTGGAGCACACGTTCTTAAACACCTGGTGTGCTGATGTTGAGGTAAGGTGTTCAACCCCTAAACCTGACAGTTGACTTTTCGTCCTTGGCTTAGTGACATAAATTACAAGTACCTCTGAAGTCAGAGTGGGTTTCGCCCGAGGGCTAGGGACACTGGTAATAGGAAAAGCTAATTCACACACACAATTCAGTCCAGTGCTACTAAAAGTAATGTGTATGGATTACACTTGAGTTCAAAGCGAACGAGCATTCCCCCAAAAAAACAATAATTAGGTATAATACATTCCACCTACAAAAGACCACAGGAGAAGAATCACACATGGGACTGTTCGACCAGAGAGCACAAGTTACTCAGGTAAGACTCACAATGATCTGGCCACCTGCTTAAGGTTTTCTGGGTTCTGTGGGTTCAGTAGAGCACACGTCTGGAACAGATCCAGTGATTCCTGGATTCTCCCTTCCAACCTCATGATCAATCCTGGAAAGAAGATTTATGTCAATCAAATATGTGATCTTTCATTAACGTCATCAGTGCACTTGGTTATTAAAAGTGACCAATTTCCAATAATGACAGATAGTGATTGCAGGCCTGATTAATTCTACCCTTCATGCCTCTAACATTTTATACATTATTCTATTTTCATATCTCTTATATGGTTACTATTACACCAAAATCGCAACAACAAAATAACATTTACATCATCATCATGTAACATGTCCTTTGCAGAACATCACTCTCATCACATCCCACAGAACATCACATCCCACTGAACAACACTCTCATCACATCCCACAGAAAATAACTCCCATCACATTCCACAGAACATCACTCTCATCACATCCCACAGAACATCACTCTCATCACATCCCACAGAACATCACTCTCATCACATCACACCACACTGAACATCACTCTCATCACACCCATAGAACTTCAGTCTCATCACGTGCTACAGAACATCACTCTCAATACATCCCAGCGAACATCACTCTCAATCACATCCCACAGAACATCACACCCCACAGAACATCACTCTCATCACATCCCATAGAACATCAGTCTCATCACATACTACAGAACATCACTCTCATCACATCCCATAGAACATCACTCTCATCACATCCCACAGAATATCACTCTCATCACATCCCACAGAACATCAATGTCATCACATCCCATAGAACATCACTGTCATCACATCCCACAGAACATCACTCTCATCACATCCCACAGAACATCACTCTCATCACATACCACAGAACATCATTCCCATGACATCCCACTAAACATCACTCTCATCACATCCAGCAGAACACCACTCTCATCACATCCCATAGAACATCACTCTCATCACATCCCACAGAACATCACATCCAACTGAACATCACTCTCATCACATACCATAGAACATCAGTCTCATCACATCCCACAGAACATCACTCTCATCACATCCCATAGAACATCAGTCTCATCACATCCCACAGAACATCACTCTCATCACATACCACAGAACATCACTCTCATCAAATCCCATAGAACATCACTCTCATCACATCCCACTGAACATCACTCTCATCACATCCCATAGAGCATCAGTCTCATCACATACTACAGAACATAACTCTCATCACATCCCACAGAACATCACTCTCATCACATACCATAGAACATCAGTCTCATCACATCCTACATAACATCACTCTCATCACATACCACAGAACATCACTCTCATCACATACCATAGAACATCAGTCTCATCAAATCCCACAGAACATCACTCTCATCACATACCATAGAACATCAGTCTCATCACATCCCATAGAACATCACTCTCATCACATACCACAGAAAATCAGTCTCATCACATCCCACAGAACATCACATACCATAGAACATCAGTTTCATCACATCCCACAGAACATCACTCTCATCACATACCATAGAACATCAGTCTAATCACATCCTATAGAACATCACTCTGATCACATACCACAGAACATCACATACCACAGAACATCACTCTCATCACATACCACAGAACATCACTCTCATCACATACCACAGAACATCACTCTCATCACATACCACAGAACATCACTCTTATCACATCCCACAGAACATCACTCTCATCACATACCATAGAACATCAGTCTCATCACATGCTACAGAACATCACTCTCATCACATCCCACAGAACATCACTCTCATCACATCCCACAGAACATCACTCTCATCACATCCCATAGAACATCAGTCTCATCACATCCCACAGAACATCACTCTCATCACATACCATAGAACATCACTCTCATCACATACCATAGAACATCAGTCTCATCACATCCCACAAAAAAAAAAAAAACCTCTAATCACATCTCATAGAACATCAAATCCCACTGAACATCACTCTTATCACATCCCACAGAAAATCACTATCATCACATCCCACAGAACATCACTCTCATCACATACCACAGAACATCACTCTCATCACATCCCACAGAACATCACTCTCATCACATACCATAGAACATCAGTCTTATCACATGCTACAGAACATCACTCTCATCACATCCCACAGAACATCACTCTCATCACATCCCATAGAACATCAGTCTCATCACATCCCACAGAACATCACTCTCATCACATACCATAGAACATCACTCTCATCACATACCATAGAACATCAGTCTCACCACATCCCACAAAAAAAAAAAAAAACAACCTCTTATCACATCTCATAGAACATCACATCCCACAGAACATCACATCCCACTGAACATCACTCTTATCACATCCCACAGAACATCACTATCATCACATCCCACAGAACATCACTATCATCACATCCCATAGAACATCACTCTCATCACATAGTATAGAACATCAGTCTCATCACATCCTACAGAACATCACTCTCATCACATCCCACAGAACATCACTCTCATCACATACCATAGAACATCAGTCTAATCACATCCCACAGAACATCACTCTCATCACATACCATAGAACATCAGTCTCATCACATCCCATAGAACATCACTCTCATCACATACCACAGAACATCAGTCTCATCACATCCCACAGAACATCACTCTCACCACATACCATAGAACATCAGTCTCATCAAGTCGCCACCAAAATAAAAACCTCTAATCACATCTCATAGAACATCACATCCCACAGAACATCACATCCCACTGAACATCACTCTTATCACATCCCACAGAACATCACTATCATCACATCCCACAGAACATCACTATCATCACATCCCACTGAACATCACTCTCATAACATCCTGCAGAACATCACTCTCATCACATCCCACAAAACATCATTCTCATCGCATCCCACAGAAAAGGTTCTCAATCCTGTGCCAGTTCTCCTGCCTCAAGCATGTTCACACACAAGATGTCTAGTTCTGTGTCCATCATCATGCTGGATGACCCCTGCATCTTGTTCCAGGATCCATGGCCTCCTATCACTGTTCTCTCCGAACCACTGTCATGTTTAATGTGGCCAAAGTACGAGGGGAAGTCAATAAGTAAGTCACAAATAGATGTAGAAAAATAACTAAATATAATAACAACTTGAAACGAGTTTATTTTTATACATATATTGTCCCTTTATTTCTCAACATAATTTCCACCAACATTGATGCACTTATCCCATTGCTTTATCAGTCCTCCCAAACTAGCTGCATAGAACTGCATGCTCTGTTTTCTAAACCACATTTTCACTTCACATTCAACTTCAGCATCATTCGCGAAATGTCTCCCGCCAAGGTGGGTTTTCAGTGGACCAAAAAGGTGGAAATCGCTAGTGGCTAAGTCGGGGCTGTAAGGTAGATGTTCCAGAACTTCCCACCTTAGTTGGTTAATTTTCTCCTGAGTTAATCGAGCCGTATGTGGTCTGGCATTGTCACGAAGAAGCAACACTTCTCTAGTCAGCAGTCCTAGACATATTCTTCGAACTGCATCATGAAGCATCGAGAGAACTTCACAGTACAATTCAGAATTCACATCTTCTTGAAATTGGTTAAAAGCACTCCTTGACAATCCCAGAACACTGTTGCTCTTTGGTTGTACACTCCGTAAATATAGTTGCCATTTTGTTTATGCACTGTGCATGCGCATAAGAGACCTAGCACCACATGACGAACACGAATATAAAGTTCGATGTTGCTGTCACATGTTGCTGTCACCTGTAGAAAACACCAACTACATTTACCTGCCATCCCACACAACTGTGTGACTTACTTATTGACTCGCCCTCGTAGTTCAGTTTCCAACACAAGATACTGTTTATGGGCCAGTTTGCTTTGATGTTCAGATCTGGTAGAATGTAAATATTGTTCTTCTTCTTGGTTCATGTTTTCTAGGAATTTTTCTGTACAAGTTAAGTTCAAAAGCCCCAAGTTTTTTCTGAAGCGTTTGCAAACTGGCACATGTCCCACATCCACGTGTCGCCACACACAAAAACATAATAATAAAAACATTACTATAAATGAGGGAAATGCGCAAGAATCAAATATTATGTTGCTAAAGAATAATAGTAATAAAGATAAGGAAACTACTGGATAGACAGACAAACAGACAGACCAAGCAGGCAGGCAGACAAATAGAAATACCAATGAATGATTAGGAGGGTGGATAAAATGGATGGAAGGATGGTAGGACTGGCGAGTGGGTGGGTGTGTTGAGTGAGTGGACAGATGGATGAACTGAGGGATGAACAGAAAGACAGATATATAGTTATACAGAGAGAAAGACAGAGAGACAGAGAAACAGAGAGAGAGAGAGAGGCAGGGAGGTAGAGAGAGACTTACCTTGTACATAGATTGCATATTCGCACATCCCCCCAGCCTCAAGTAGCTGCTCCTGAATGAGAGCTTTACAGGTGTCAAACTCTTTCCTCACATAATGAAGATGAATCAGCCAGTTCCGCCGTTCATATACTGGAATTTCTGGAGCTGTTTATGATTAAAAAGGAAGACAAATTTACACAATGAACTTGTTTTCTAACAAGTTAAAATAAACTTGCTTCTTTCTCTGGAAATTTTAATGAAAGCTATCATGATGGTTGCGCAGAGTCTTTTTTCAGCTAATCTGTGAAATTTGAGGCTTAAGGTTGGCATATGAGACTTTACCAAGATCTGAGTTGCTGTCTCTTAACTTCAAACATACTAGCAATATTCTCTTGCAGGGTAGTTTTCTCATGTTTTAGAGTTCAATTGCCATCTCTAAACTTCACACATATTATCTATATTTTCTGGCAGGGTAGTTTTCTCATGTATTTACTCTAGCACGAGGAAAAGTAACGTAAAGATTAAATGTCATGGCAGGGCAGACCAGGCACTAAGCTTTGATCAGCAACTGATCTAGGATGGGAGCTCCGACAGGCGTACAGTTAGAGTATTGATTTGCTGACCCACCAGCTTCTGCAACTTGTCTTGTTCCATACGTACTGGTGTCACCTTTCCTCTGGAGTAAACTAGACAGGCCGAAAGAGGGATCAGTGCTGCATGGGCAACACATGTCCTCTAAATTCAGCCCAGGCTTTGTGTTATGGAGAGATAACCCCATTTTACAAACTATCATCTGTCAAGACGGCAAGGTGCCAGTCAGTCAGTTTTCTCATGTTTTAAAGTTCGGTTGCTTTCTCTTAACTTCAAACATATTATCAATATTCTCTTGCAGGGTAATTTTTTCATGTTTTAGACTTCAGGTGCCATCTCTAAACTTCAAACATATTACCAATATATTTTTCTGCATAGTTTTCTTATGTTTTAAAGTTCAGATGCCATCTCTAAACTTCAAACAGGATCACTATTCTCTGACAGCCTGGTGTTCTCTTGTTTTACACCCGGTCTATGTGACACACAACTGAATTTGTGGGCTCTCTATTTAAAGAACATGACTCACCTTTCTTAGTCTTTGGTTTAGACTGCAAGTTTGCCATGCTTGGCACATTTGGTGCATCCTTGAGTATATTCTTCAGTGGAACTTTTGTTTCTGTATCTCCTTCTTCAGCGTCCTTAGTAAAGATTCACACGAATATGATCTTAGACAAACAGCTTAGCTGTCATGAAAAAAAAAAAGAAAAAAAAAAAACACACATACACACAATGTGGATATATGTAGTGTTCGGACCACTACATTTTATAGGCCTTCATGGATGGAGAAATAAGGTGCCCTGTCTTTCCCTTCTGTGGTGAACTTTGAGCCCAACATCGAACTCTTGCATGCCTTTGCTCATGTAATTTGCTAAACTTATACGGCCAACCCATAATGCCATTTGTCAACATTATGACGGCAACATCAATGCATTGTTCCCCCCTACTTGCCAATACATATAAATAAAAGTGCAGGTGTGCCAATATCAGTCCATCCTTTGATACTCCCAGCCTGAGATTTTTGTTCTGACATCCTAGTCTCTATTTGCTTTCATAAAAAGTTGGGGGGGGGGGGGGAACATAGGTGTAACTTTTGAACAAATAATATGCTAACAAACACGAAATACTAACAATATCTCTACATAATCATACACTAAGCCACCATCTAAGCCTGGAAAACATCATTGTCACAAAGAATATTTGAACTATTTTTTGTTTGATGTCCTTTTTGAAAAACATAACTTGGTACAGAGAACTGCATTCAATATGACAAAGAGAGTAATCTGAATTTTACGAACTGTCGGCGACTTCACCGTTTCCACATCTGTTGTCAATTGAAACTGTCATTATTTTGAATTATTAATCAAATTTAAGTAATTACTTAATTAGTAATTTGATAAATTTGAAGCAGATGCCTTATAAGTTTAGGTTATTAATTACAATGATGAATCTCAAATAGACTTCTTCCTAACAATTTTTCGCGCATACATCTTATAATAACCAAGCACACTAACAAGTGTCTAAAGTGCGGTAGTTCTGTGTTTTGTTAGACAAAAATACATGAAAATACATCATACAACTAAAATTCAGTACCTGCCCAGATGCCTCCGCCATTGTGAAACTCTTGGTTAATATGGTAAAACATGGATAAGGATAGGGTTCATTTATTTTACACCACTCATTTTATTTTCAAATAAAATAAACAGGGACTCTAATTATGTAAACAACCAAAATATAAATTTTCTGAAATATATATCTGTAACAATTATTCTTAATATTAAATAAAATGGGACAGTATCATCTGCCAGCAGACGAGCTACTCAGCGCTGTCGTCTGCCAACCTATGGGCGTAGATGGCGCTAACGCAAGTTATCGTCTGCCATGAGCTAGCAGACGAGTACCTTCATTTGTCTTTCACACTCGCTTGGCCAGAGCTACACGGACAGTGACATGACAATTGTTCCTATTTGAGTATTTGTGGTGGGGCACGACTGAGGAGTTTATTCTCGATGATTGACAGTCATTGATACTCTAAATACAATAACTGGGTATGGAGGTAAGTGTGAGTTTTTCATGTATTGAATAGTTAAGTGTGAGTATCTTTTCTTTTAATTATCTCTTTTTGTACGTGTTGCACTGTTAGTTTAGTGTAATGTTGTACCGAGTGTCCAAATACATGTTGTTCGGAGTTCAGTTTGTTACTTTAATACGTTTTTTCCCCGTTAATTTGCTTATTTATTTTCAAATGAAGTTGGAGTCTTTAGTGCAGTTAAAAAAGAAATTCATATTAACATTATAACAAAGCCACTGGTATATAAAACAAATAAATAAGTAGTTATTTATGGACTTAGGGCACCCTTTCCCTACATAAAACTAACTATATATCAATTTACATCTATCACCTACAACCTTATCTCCAAATAATTAGCAGATTTAATCATTTGAGATATTATTATTACTATTTACTAGTGACTCCTGTTCAATTGATATTGGATTGGTGTTTTTGTCAAGCTAAAGTGGTTTGTATTTGGAATGTTATTTTATGCTGACATTTGTATAGTTTTGTTTTTACATAATTTTGTGTGTTGAAATTTCATAAGCAAAGGACCCCATTAATTACATAGTGAGAGGTGTACTGGGTATATGGTGCTAGCCCTGTGTTTGTACAGACTAATCTGCACTTGATGGGTTATCAATATCATACTGATCATCTTTACATCATAGAACATTTCCTAGAACTCATTTTAGGCTTGGTTGATCCCAGATCAGTTAAAAATGTTAATAGATTAATAGCTCACACAATTCATGTAGTTGATCTTGTTCACTTTCTTTTGCCCGAGTTAGCCATTCTGTGATATGATTCTTCACTATTTTGAGAATGTGATGCAAATACAGTTTACAGCACAAATAATGAATGCACATAAACAGAGGTAAATAACCTACAAACTTGATTAAAGAAAGTATACAAAACTGAAACGTCTTTGTTGAAATCAGAAACCGTGTGACATTTTTATGTCATCAGTTATTCCAAATTATATTATGAAAAGGGAATGAGAAGATATACAAATTATTATGAAAGGCATTATATATCCTGCTTATAACCAAGAAAGGTTGAAAAGGTATGATTTATGTCAGCATAAATGGATCCACATTATCTTCACAAGAATAAGTTTATAGAGAGGTCAAGATGCATCAGATGTAACAATGTTCACCTCCCTGAGGGCGGGATGGCTTGTGGGTAGGCACACATTTTGGTGTTCTTGTGAGAACAGGAGTGATATGCTTAAAACTTTAATACCAATCTTCAAACTGATTAACCTGTGCAAAATAAGTGTTTACATTGTGCCAAAGTCATTTATATAACATTTAAGTAGGCACTTGATTTACAAATCTTTTAGGGTTTTTGTTTTCAATTGTTTGTGTTGTATTTATACCGACAAAAGTCTTTTCAAAGCATCTGGGATATCATTGGCATATATACCGTCTATTGGGGAAAAAAACATAACTGTTAACTTTTGAACAAATAATATGCTAACAAATACGAGATACTAATATTATTATTTATCTCTACATAAACATACACTTAATAAGCCACTTTCTATGCCTGGAAAACTTAAACATAATGGATACTTATGTTTCTCTGATTTATACTGCTGCTATTTCCTTTCATGTCTTTCAGACAGTTGTGCTATTTATATTGTCTTATCCATCTTCACTTCTGGCAGTATATTTAAGCTTTTCAATGACTTAAATTATTAGCATTTTAATGTTGTATTTACAAAACTAAAAAGTTAATAGAGCTACACAGCAAATACAACAATATGGTTTAATTATTCTAGATTGGTGTTTGCGTGATTATTTCCTATATTCATTATAATTTAAATAGGTCTTTGCTTGGTGGTTTATGATCTTTCAGTTTAAAGAAATGTAAACTCATAAAAGGGATGAATGATAACATTGCTGTTTCTTTCTTAATCACAACATCTGCAAACAAATACAATGAAACATTTTGAGAATGTACATCTTTTGTGTGGCAACATTCAGATGTGAATCATGAACCCATTTCACACCCCCCCCCCCCCCCCCCTCCCTCCCTCCCACTTCTTCTTGCTTTGAACTCAAGCGTAGTCTCTACACACTACTTCTAGTAATACTGGACTGAATTTTGCGTGTGGATTAGCTATCCCTATTAACAGAGTTCTCGCTATCAGGCGAACCCACTCCAACCTTCAGAGGTACTTGTAATTTACATCCCCCAAATCAAGGGAAAGGTTTTAAAATTTTTATCTAATTCCGGGTAGGGGGTTGAACCCCCTTCCCCGCATAGAAACTGGATGTTTAAGAAAACGCGCTCCCCTTTTATC